>OZ012741.1:477155568-477574199 GCA_963859935.3 Lathyrus sativus | reverse complement strand
GTTCATGGATGGCTTCTCCGGTTACAATCAGATTAAGATGGCACCGGAGGACATGGAGAAAACGACGTTTATCACCCCCTGGGGAACATTTTGCTATAAGGTAATGCCCTTCGGTTTGAAGAACGCAGGGGCCACTTACCAGCGAGCAATGGTAACTTTGTTTCATGATATGATTCATCATGAGATCGAGGTCTATGTTGATGACATGATTGCAAAGTCCCAAACGGAGGAAGAGCATCTGGTCAACTTATTGAAGCTTTTTGAGAGGCTTGGGAAGTTCAGGCTGAGGCTGAATCCTAGCAAGTGCACTTTCGGAGTGCGGTCCGGAAAGTTATTGGGGTTTATCGTTAGTGAACGAGGTATCGAAGTTGATCCTGCGAAAATAAAAGCTATTCAAGAAATGCCAGCGCCGAAAACAGAAAAAGAAGTTTGTGGTTTCTTGGGCCGAATAAACTACATTGCAAGGTTTATATCTCAGCTCACAGCCACTTGTGAACCGATGTTCAAACTTTTAAAGAAAGATTAGGCGATTACTTGGAATGAGGATTGCCAGAAGGCATTCGACAAGATAAAGCAGTATCTTCAAGAACCTCCAATCTTGATACCCCCAGTGGCTGGACGGCCGTTAATCATGTACCTGACGGTTCTGGAGAATAGTGTGGGGTGTGTTCTCGGTCAGCACGACGAGACGGGCAGAAAAGAGCATGCCATTTATTATTTGAGTAAAAAGTTCACTGAGTGTGAATCTCGATACACGATGCTGGAGAAGACGTGTTGTACATTAGCTTGGGCTGCCAAACGTCTACGACAGTATATGCTAATTTCGAAGATGGATCCGATCAAGTACGTCTTCGAAAAGCAGGCTCTTTCGGGCAGGATTGCCAGATGGCAAATGGTGTTAACAGAATATGATATTCAGTACGTCTCCCAAAAGGCCATTAAGGGAAGCGTATTGTCTGATTACCTTGTCGAGCAGCCGATCGAGGACTACCAGCCGATGATGTTTGAATTCCCTGACGAGGATATTATGTTTCTCAAAGCGAAGGATTGCGATGAGCCATTGCCCGGTGAGGGGCCAGATAGGAAGTCTCAGTGGAAGTTGATATTCGATGGAGCGGTTAATTCCTATGGAAGTGGTATCGGGGCTATCATCACGACTCCTCACGGATCCCACATCCCGTTTACTGCGAGACTGACGTTTCCAGTTACCAACAATGAGGCGGAGTATGAAGCATGTATTATGGGTCTAGAAGAGGCAATTGATTTGAGAATCAAGAATCTAGACGTATATGGTGACTCAGCGCTTGTAATCAATAAGATTAAAGGGGAGTGGGAAACTCGTCAAGCGAATTTGGTGTCGTACATGAATTATGCCAGGAGGATGCTTCCGTTCTTCGATCGAGTGGAACTTCATCATGTGCCTAGGGCTGAAAATCAGATGGCTGATACCTTAGCCACGTTGGCTTCAATGTATAAGGTCAATTTTTGGAATGAGGCTCCGAGAATTGTGCTTTCGCGTCTTGACAGACCGGCATTTGTCTTTGCAATCGAGGATACCGCTGACGGCAAGCCATGGTTCCACGACATCCAGACCTTCCTTATGACTAAGGAGTATCCTGCGGGCGCGTCAACCCAGGATAAGAAGACTCTGAGGAGGCTGGCTGGAAACTTTTATCTCAATCCTGATGGAGTGTTGTATAAGAGAAACCAAGATCTCGTGCTACTCAGATGTGTAGATGAGAAAGAGGCAAGTATGCTCATGGAAGAAGTCCATGAGGGCACATTTGGTACGCACGCCGGTGGGCATGCCATGACGAGAAAAATCCTGAGAGAAGGGTATTACTGGCTGACTATGGAGTCGGATTGCTTCAGATTCGCGAAGAAATGTCATAAGTGCCAGATTTATGCTGATAAAGTTCATGTGCCGCCGTGCCCATTGAATGTCATGTCCTCCCCTTGGCCGTTCTCCATGTGGGGCATCGACATGATAGGCAAGATCGAGCCCACTGCATCCAATGGTCATTGTTTCATTCTGGTAGCTATCGACTACTTCACCAAATGGGTGGAGGCAGCCTCGTACGCTAATGTGACCAAGCAGGTGGTAGCTAAATTCATAAAGAGGGACATCATCTGTCGTTATGGAGTTCCCGAGCGGATCATTACTGATAATGGTTCGAATTTGAATAACAAGATGATGAAGGAGCTGTGCCAGAGCTTCAAGATTGAACACCGCAACTCATCTCCTTACCGGCCAAAGATGAATGGCGCCGTCGAAGCCGCCAACAAGAACATAAAGAAGATTGTTCAGAAGATGGTTGTGACGTACAAAGATTGGCACGAGATGCTTCCGTTTGCCCTGCACGGTTATCGTACGACGGTGCGTACGTCGACCGGGGCAACTCCTTTCTCCTTGGTGTATGGTATGGAGGTTGTCCTACCGTTAGAAGTGGAGATTCCTTCTTTGCGAGTTTTGGTTGATGTGAAGCTCAACGAGGCAAAATGGATTACGAATCGTTTGAACCAACTCAGCCTGATAGACGAGAAGCGGTTAGCATCGATTGCATTTGGTCGTCTATACCAAAGCCGAATGAAGAAAGCTTATGATAAGAAGGTGCGTCCTAGAAGCTTTCAGACGGGTGATCTCGTCCTGAAGAAGATTCTTCCGCCACACTCCGATCACCGGGGCAAGTGGACTCCGAATTACGAAGGGCCGTATGTCGTCAGCAAGGTTTTCTCGGGAGGAGCTTTGTTGTTATCCACGATGGATGGTGAAGATTTTGCATCCCCGGTGAACGCGAACGCAGTTAAAAAATACTTTGCTTGAAAGAAACCCGCTGGACAAAAAAGAAAGAGTCCAGGCAAAAAAGGGGCATCCCGGCGAACCAAAAACAGAATAAAAGGTTCGGGCAAAAATTAGGGATATATTGAAAAAAATGTACACCCGCGAAGTCGAAAACCTACACTGGGCGGCTTCGGCAAAAAAGGGTATCCCGGTGAACTGAAAACCCGGTAAAGGGCGGTTCACGCAAAAGTTAGGGATTTGGATAAGCAAATGACTACGTTCCGCGTGTGGACTTTCATTGTTTAGTGGTTTGGAGGACCTGAGGGCCGTTTATCTGAATCAATCTCTTCCGAAGCTGAAGCGTCGGAGAAGTATCGAAGTCGAGTGGGTCTTAGAGAGATCAACTCATGGTGTTCGTCTATGCCTCCTCGCCGACATTTGTATATACTGGTGTATATTTATGTCTTATTTTTGCGCGGCTTCCTCATTCCAGGAGCTTGCATCTGTTGTAAAACATTTTTCGCCCATTCAGGGGTTCATCATCAATAAAATGCATATTATTCAGCAATTCTGCTTGCTTGTTTAGCATTTATCTGTTTTGTTTGCGAATGAAAACGCTGATGTTTGTGATAAAATGCACATACATAAACTTACGGGCCTAGGCCCATTGATTGTTGAAACAATTAATTACCTGAATATTGTCACGAGATAATAACCTTGATAGGCCCCTTTGAGGAGGGTATCTTGTCTGTTTGTTTGTGTTGTTGCAGGTGTAGCACCTTCCAGACGGTGTACCGTGCGCATCCCCGAAGCAGGGCGAGTCCTCTTTCTCCAGTAGAGTTCAGTAGTCTCTCCTCCGCAGAGTCTGAACGCAAGGCAGTGAGCATTGATATGTCTCCCCAGGCAGAGAGGATTCTCTTCCCCAAGCAGACGCATCCTGAAGGAACGTCACCTCATCAGCTGAGTCAAGGGCCGAAGCTCGTATTCTTCCCCAGCACCGGGTCACAAGTGCAGATTTCATAGAAATGTTCGGGTGCCGAAGCTCATGTTTTCTCCAGTAAAGTCGCCGAAGCAGGATTCTTCCCCCGCACCGGGTCACAAGTGCAGGATTCGTAGGAAATTATTCATACGCCGAAGTATGCAGCAACTGAGGGTGCCAGACTGAAGTCTCCTGCGGAACTGAGATTCCCCATCAGAGTCATGCTCTCTCCCGAAGTCGGATGATTCCCTCTTCCCCAGTAGAGTGTTGGAATGGCTAATGCTGTATCCCTCTGCAGAGTTATACTCTCCCCCGAAGTCAAATGATTCTTTCTTCCCCGGCGGAATTGAAATTCCTCATCAGAGTCGTACTCCCCAGTGAAGTAGAATGATTTCTCTATCCCTGACTGAGTCCGCGAACCCCCAAGAGAGCCTAATCCTTGGAAGCAGTTGGGACCATGAGTGGATTTTCCCTAGCAGAGCATTGAACAGTTGGTGATGTATTTTCCCCAGAGTCGTACTCTCTCCAGCGAAGCAGAATGACTTCACCTTCCTCAGCCGAGTTTGCAGATGTCCAAGAGAGCCGAGTCCTTGGAAGTTGATCAGACCGTGATTGGTTTTTCCCCAGTGGAGTGTTGAGCAGCTGAAGTTGTTTCCCCATAGAGTTGTTGTCCCCAGAAGAGTAGCCGAGAAGGCTGCGCAGTTCATTCTCGCGATTGACATCACTTTCCTTTAGCAGGTCCAGGTTCTCGTAGAGCTTCGTTCCCCTGCAGCAGTCAACGGAAGATCAGTTCCCCAGACAGAGTCCGATTGATATTAGCGTGTCCACGCTCTCCCCAGCAGGATGATTCCTCTATCGGAGTAGTTCTTTTCTCCTTGATAGGAGAACTTCCCCCCCTCGGCATTTATTTTGCTGACGGGATCGCATCATTGTGCATGAGTGCATAGCATTTAGCATAAACGCATAGCATTTCCACCGTGTGGGGCAGGGCGCCGAAGCATATGCATCATAAACATGATCTAGGTTGTTACCATTCTTGTTTACAGGTGTTCCGCCGAAGGATCAGTTGCTCAGGATGATTCCTGACATTCTCCCCAACGAAGTCGCTCGCTCAAGATGATTTTTGAGATCCCCAGCGAAGTCTTCAGTTCAAGATGATTCTTGAAACCCTCAGCAGGGCCGTTTGCTTAAGATGATTCTTAAGACCCCAACGCAGTTTCCAGAGTTCGTTGCTTAAGTTGATACCTAGAGCCCACGGCGAAGATCGCCCAGGACAATTCCTGAAACTCCAAGAGAGCCGAGACCTTAGAAGCTGCTCAAGCCGTGATTGGTTTGTACCCGACAAGAGTTGTCCAGGAAGATTCCTGGAATCCCCAGCAGAATAAAGTCTCCAGAATGGTTATCGGTTCAGGATGATTCTTGAAGGTGCCCGACGGAGTTGTTTGTTCAAGATGATTCTTGAAGTCCTTAGCAGCGTGATATGTTTGCTCCAACAGTGATGTCTAATCTGAAGATTGACTTCGTAAACGCCTGAAGGCGATATCAGAAGGTTCCTGTGGATTCAGAGTTCCGTGTTGATGAATCAACGTTTGTCTGAAGACAAGGTTCAAAAGTTTGTAGATACAACTTTTGTATGCAAGGTGATCCGTGTTGGCCTTAAGACCAAGTCAGTTGTCCTGAGGTGATGATTGATTGCGATCAAGTGAATAGTGTTTCTTCTGACTGAAGTCGAAGATGTTTCTCAAGCTGAAGAGGAGTTTGCCTGAAGGCAAAGTGTTTGAATCCCCGTAGATTCATGAATGGCTCAGGATACCACTTCTCTGACTGAAGTCACAGAGTTCCCAAGCTGAAGCGAAGGCGCCTGAAGGCAAGGTTATCCCCAAAGTCATGAATGACTTAGGATTCATTTTTCGGACTGAAGGCCGAAGTATATCCCTGACTGAAGTCACGGATACTCTATAGCAGAGGCGGAGTTTCCTGAAGGCAGATCCATGTATCCTTGAAGGCCAAGGATCATTTTCTTCAGACTGAAGTCGAAGATACCTCTTGCAGAGTTGCCGACGGGCAAAGTTTACATCCTTGAAGGCCAAGGATGCTTATCTTCAGAAGTACTTGAAGATCTTTTCTAGCTGAGGCTGGAATCGCCGACGGGCAAGGTTTATATCCTTGGAGGCCAAGGATGATTATCTTCAGAAATACTTGAAGATCTTTTCTAGCTGAAGCTGGAAGTGGCCAGGGGCCAGGGTTTCATATAGCTTTGATGTTGAAGTTCTACGGTGGGCTCAGTATGCAGTAGTATTTGGATGTTCGTTAAGGTTCAGAGGAAGAACCCCAGATCAGAGTGTGCTCGGTTAAGTCTCTCATTCCCAGCGGAGTAGTTTCAAATACGCAAGTGTACCTTTTGTTCCATTTACCAGGGGTGAACCCCAGGTCAGAATTGTTCAGTGTCGTATAGTCTTCCAGCGGCGATGTTGGGTATTTTGATTGTCCGACGACGATGTCAGATTTAGTTCTCCAGCGGCGATGCGGGGCGTTTTGATTGTCCGACGGCGATGTCAGATTTAGTCTTCCAGCGGCGATGCGGGGTATTTTGATTGTCCGACGACGATGTCAGATTTAGTCTTCCAGCGGCGATGCGGGGTATTTTGATTGTCCGACGACGATGTCAGATTTAGTTCTCCAGCGGCGATGCGGGGCGTTTTGATTTTCCGACGGCGATGTCAGATTTAGTCTTCCAGCGGCGATGCGGGGTATTTTGATTGTCCGACGGCGATGTCAGATTTAGTCTTCCAGCGGCGATGCGGGGTATTTTGATTGTCCGACGGCGATGTCAGATGTAGTTCTCCAGCGGTGATGCGGGGTATTTTGTCAGATTTAGTTCTCCAGCGGCGATGCAGGGTATTTTGATTGCCTGAAGACGATGTCAGAAGAAGTTAACGTGGATAACTGACGGTGATGTCAGATCAGTATCTCTCCAGCTAGTTGTCGTGCAGCTAGTATTGCAGTATTCGAAGGTTTGTCCCCCGCAGAGTATCGTGTGCTCGTGCAGTTGGCAAATTTTCGGGTTTACCGGTATTCAACCGTCTCGCACCTTGATTGGCTGAAAGCCGTTCGCTTCTCACCTAGTCAGGTTCAAGCCGTTTAAATAGGGGCAGTTGTTGCACCCCAAAATTTGACCAAAATTTATTTACCCATCAAGTGTTTGCAGGTTGATACCTTCATCAGAAAGTTCAAGAGATCCTCAGAGAAATTGGTTGAAACCAGGGTTGTGTGCTTCATAGCTTGAGAGTTGTGGGAGCTCCCCAGATGATTCTGAGACTTTGAGAATGAACTTGAAGCTTTGAGAGAGTTTATGAGATGTCTTGAAAGCCATCATGAAGCCCAGAGAGGTCATTGTGCAAGAATTCAGAAGATTCAACCATGAATGGTAGAATTAGGGTTTGACTGGGTCAACCCTAGGATAACTGAAGATTTGGAGAAGGCTGAGACCTAATCCAAGGGCCATGAGATCATGGAATGATGTATGGAGATGTTATAAATATGATTCCTAGACCAACTCATCATGATTGAGGAGTTTGAGAAGTTTTAAGTTAGGGTTTCTAAGGATTGTCAGTGAAAAAACCCTAATTTGATCCCCATCTTCCTGGCAGTTTTAGCTCAAGATGTGATTGATATCTCATCTTCCCCACAACATGAATGTTGTAGAGCTTGTTCTTAGCTTTAATTTGAGTGTTAGAAGTCCTTGATAGGATTTGCAGAGCTCAAGTTATGGTTTTGACAAATTACAGGTCATCTGAGGTATGTGAATCTGGGTCCTTGAAAGTCACCCAACTTGCAGACAACTTTTGCCCTAGTAGGATGATTCCTATGATCTCTTGGTCAACATGAATGTTTAAGAGCATCTTCTTAGATTTCTAGAAAGTACTAGAAGTCCTTGATGGGATTTGTAGAACTCAACTTATGGTTTGTACAAGACAAGGGTATTTTGGTCATTTGGAAGTTATAGGTCATTTTAAGCAAAGGCCATATCTCCTATTTCCAAGCCTCAAATGAAAAAACTCAAAACATCAAAGTTGTTCAAAATGGCATTTTAAGCCTAGAAAAGTGGTCATGAGTTGTTGGAAAAGCTTGTAGCAAGGATTGACAAGAATGGGTGAAAATGACCTAAAAATGATACATAACTTAAATGGATCCAAGTTGGAAAATGGTTTGAGAGATCTACAAATCCAAAATAGGTCATGTAATATGTCATTTTGAATCCAAACAACATTTTAGAAACAATGGTTTAAACACATTTTTTATTTGAGGTCTAGAAATGGGGGATGCTTTGTAATCATGTTACTTGCATAATAAGGAACCTTTGGAAAACTTCACATAAGGCAAGGCTGAGCTTGTTCTTTGCACATTCCATCTCAATATCTCATGTAAGGATATTTTGACACACAATTAAAGGCTTAAGGCATGAGATATGAGATATACAACATGTCACTACATGAGAATTTCCATAACATTCTAGCTCTTTCTAGGAGGTTCTAGATTCTTCCATTGATTGTTATATATTGAGTGGATCACAATGAAGAAAAAGGTTGGTGAAATCAGTGATGAAGAGTGAAGGAGAAAGTGATATTCAAGGTTTCTTCAAAAGCAATCAAGGTCACTAATTCATCTTTAGAGGTTTCTTCCATCAAAGCTATTGCAAACAGAAAGGAGTACTCCATTGGAGGAGGAGTTAGAAGAAAGGACAAGCTCTGAATCAAGCTCTACACGCCTCTACCATTGATACTTGGCAGGTTTGGATTCTTCTCCATACCTCTTTATTTATGCACATTCCATCATAGTTCTATGGTTATACTGGTTAAGATAGGTTAGATGATGGTTTTCTGAGAATTAGAGAAGGTTTCATGAGGTTTCATGGCAGGGTGATGATTCTTTGAGTTTCAAGAATAGGCTGTTTAGTGAGTATTAATGGATATGTTATGGTTTAGATTGATTAGGGCAAGGCCATGAACAAGATCACACCATTAGAATTGAGTTTTATCAAGGTTGATGTCAGAGAAATATGGTGAAACCCTAACCTTCATGCATTCTGTTTGGAAGATACACGAGGTTTTAGGAGAAACTATGCGTACCATCGTATTCTTGGAGCGAAATGGAGCAACTTTGGTCTTTGGATCGTGGCTTTTCATGGCCATATGAGAGAGCACGAGCGTGAAGAAAAGTCGTGCATGAATTCTGTTTTTGCTGAAACCCTAGGTTGAGTTGGAGAAGACGATACGAGGGCCGTTAGATCACCCTTTTTATTTGACTTCTTAATCTAATCCAAGGGCCACGATTTGAAATGAAAACGGAGGGAATTGCCAGCGCTGAAACGCTGCGTTTAGTTAAATGAGAAATCTTGGGCCTCAGCAGACTTTGATACTCGCACCCCCACGCGGAGCCCAATCCATTTTTAAACTAAAATTCCCTGCTAATTGCACCGAGTCTCTGATCTTTTTCTTTTAATTTTCATTTTAATTTTCTGATGGCACCTGGGCCTGCACGCCTTCGCTAACGACACCCCCCATCCTCTGGCCCATTTAGAAGTATAACTAGGCGCCTTTGATTTTGACCCCCCCCCCCCAATTTTATTCATTTCTTTTATTTTGTTTTTCTTTTATATTTTCTTGTTTGTAAATAAATCATATAAAATCCAAAAATAGATATTTTTCAATTCTTGTTTTTTCTATAGACTCCTAATTTTGTGTAGAAAATTAATAAAAATAAATATTCCATTTTATTTTTAGTTTAGTATTTTTAGAATATTATTCTTTTAAATAGCTTTTTATAAGGTTTAGTTTGATGCTCAATTTTGTAGAATTTAGTTTAGGACCTTCCCTTAATCTTTTTGATTCATTCTTTTTGGTGTGATTAGATATTGAGCCCTAGTTCCCATAGGATTTAATTCATGATTTTTAGATTAAAATTTTATTAGTTTAATTAGGTTAGCATTAGGGTACTATAATTAGGGTTTTAAGAATGCATAGGTGAAGTAAATCATTTCTTTTAGGAGTTTTAGCTTGATTTTTGGGTATGGGAATATAGGGATGTTATGGGTAGGTGTTATAGACCCTTGTAAATTATTGTTAGAATTTTCCCCTTGGCCTTTATATTTTTAGATATTTTCTGAAGTTGACTGATTGTATTGACTGTCTGTGTGATATTTGTCTGTCTCTGGGGTTTATCTTTGGGGAATTGTTGTGGGGTTTGGTTTGTCTTGAAGACCTTGTTGAAGGAGCATGATGAAGGATAAGATTGAAGATCAAGACCCAGAGACCCAGAGGTTGAGAGGTTGGAGCTTGTTCTCTGTTTGTGAGGTTTGAGATCCTGAAGTTTGAGGGAAATTCATGGTACTTTCCTGAAGAAGGCACTATGGATATCTTTCATTCTTTCTTCTCACCTCTTTCTTAAGTATCCAATGATGTTGGAGCCTTCATGTGAGTTTAGTTTCTCCTGAGGAGGAATGTAAACTGATCACAGTTGTTGAGCCACATGGGATACGATTCCTAAGTGGAATCCCCCTAGTACTTTCCTGAGGAAGGTCCTATGGGTCTGTTCACTTAGTTCCTCTAGTCCATCTAGGATTTCTTAAGTATCCAATGATGTTGGAGCCTTCATGTGAGTTTAGTTTCTCCTGAGGAGGAATGTAAACTGATCACAGTTGTTGAGCCACATGGGATACGATTCCTAAGTGGAAGCCCCCTAGTACTTTCCTGAGGAAGGTCCTATGGGTCTGTTCACTTAGTTCCTCTAGTTCATCTAGGACTTCTTAAGTATCCAATGATGTTGGAGCCTTCATGTGAGTTTAGTTTCTCCTGAGGAGGAATGTAAACTGATCACAGTTGTTGAGCCACATAGGATATGATTCCTGAGTATAAGCCTCCTAGTGCTTTCCTGAGGAAGGCACTATGAGTCTGCCTACTTAGCTCCCTTTCTTTGTTAAGCTTGTTTTGAAGCTTGAAGACTAGGATTGATTTATTTTGATTAGGGTTTTGCTTTAGAGCTTTGCTTAGATATGATTAGGGTTTTGTTTTTAGGGTTAGGATTAGGGAGAGCTTAGATGTAGATGATTTCTTTCTCAAGCATGTGGTTTGTTTGCCTGATGGCACTTCATTTCTTTTATCTGTATATTGCTTGATGGCATGTTGTTTATTTTTCAGTATGATTACTGTTATTTCATGACTGGCTTGAGGTCGAGACGAGCTTGTGGAGGCTGAAGCCCCACACACATTTCCTCCCTCACTTGCATTGCATGCATTTTACTGTTAAGCTGATGCTTTGTCTGTTTTGGTGTATCATTGACATGATCCCTTAGGACTCTCATTTCCTTTGATAAGGATTTGATGATAGACTTTTAGGTTGAAACCTATGCATGACAACTTCTAGGAGTTACCTGTTCAAACCTCAACCATAGGATGAATCCATGGCATGATAACAGTAGGACTTGATAGTCTCCCTCCTAGTTGAGCCTGTTCTCTTCTCATCTCAAAACAGTTTAAGATACAGTAATCATGAATGATTTCTTTTGTACGTTACGAGCCTTAAGCTATCTGAGAAAGGATTGTTGGAGAGTTCCTTTTCCACAGTCTAGATGTTTAGTATGGTACCCTTTGGGTGACATGCGACGCATTCACTCTCAGGTCATAGTCTCTAGTGCGGTTGAAATCGCAAACACAATAAAAAACACTTCTTTCGTAAACAGGAAATAAACCGTAGTTTCCCGAACTACGTGAGCTCTGATCTCTCATGTCTGTTGAGAGTACGTAGGCACAATACTGATGTATTGGCGAGCTACCTTCCCCCATAATCCTTCGTAGGCCGAACTACGTTGACTCTGATTTCTCATTCTCTGATGAGAATACGTAGGCATAAAGTGCGACGCTTTGCCGAGTCATTTTTTCTTTTCTTTTTCAGCCAACCTTGATAGGTAGATAGATAAAACCAACCCGTCCAAGTGAACAAACAAGCGTGGATCTCGTCGAGTACGACGGACGTGAGGGGTGCTAATACCTTCCCCTTGCGTAACCGACTCCCGAACCCAGACAATGGTTGCGATGACCTTGTCTTACCCTTTTTCGTCAGGTTTTTCCGATCATTTCCTTTCCCGCTCTGAGGGATAAATAACGAAAGGTGGCGACTCTTCTGTTGTGCCGGCACCTTATTTTCGCGCAAGCGACACTAAGTTAGGTCTTTTTTGGAATCTCACTCAAGGACGTTGGTCACAAAGGGTTATGGCTTTGACTCACTCGGATATTGATTGGTATAACCGTATGTATGACGGAATATTAATCATTGATAGTTGTGGAGACTTCGCTAACATGCCTTTCCTCAGTTTGAATGGAGGAATTAGCTACAATCCAGTTCTAGCTCATCGACAGTTAGGGTATCCCTTGAAGGAACCTCCTAAAGGTATTCATGTAGAGAAAATCATCTTCAAAGATAACAAAGAGCTTCAAAATCAGATTGTATCGTCCTGGAAACACTTGCATAGGAAGGGTCGAGAAAGTCTGGGAAGACCTAATTGTGTGTCTATGGATCCATACCTTAAGTGGGTCCGAGAAAGAGCTATCAAATTGAAGATGCCTTATCCTCGCCAAGATCCTTTACCTTCAAGAGAGGAACCTGCCCTGATTTTTATGACCGAAGCTGAGACATTGAAGATCGCTTTGAAGAAAGCATAACATGAAGCCGAAGCATGGAAAAAAAAGTACCATGCGATGGTCAGTGAGTACGAAGAACTTCAAAAACAGCTTCAGTTGAAGAATGAAGAGGCACTTTCTGACAGGAAGAGAAGACTCTAAGAGGATTTATTTTCCGCTGACTCTCCTCCTGCTCGTCGAAGTTGTGGATGATGCTTCCTTAAGGTCATTATTAGTTTTTGTCTAGCTGTTTCATTAAAGACTTTATATTTAATTATAATTCAATTTTTCAATTAGTAAAAATTTCTTTATTATTCTGCAATATTCGTAAATAACTGAATTCCATGAAATCATTCATTCGCATTTTGCATTGTAGCATATTTTTGCATTACATGTGTCTCCCAGTTTCTCATACTCGGTTCTCTCGCCTTCCAGTTTCGTCACCCTGAGTCGATACAACACTAGAGCCCAAGCTCGAAAGAGGATGGAAGAGCAAGCTCGAGAAATGGATCGCGTTAACAACGAACTCGCAGATCTCCGAGGGAATGTAGGACAAATCATGGAGTTGCTCCAGGTTATGAATGCAAAGATGGATACTCAGACTACTGTGGTTTCTGAGCTTAACACTATTGTCGTAGATCCTTCAATTGTTACTGTTGAAAATCCGTTTCCTTATGGTCTTTCACAGAGTTTCATACATCCTATTGTTACATCAGTTCCACAAACTATGCCTGTTGTACAAAATGTTCAACAAACTATGTCTGTTGTACAAAATGTTCAACAAACGGTGCCTTTAGTTTCCGAGCCTTCTAAAGTGGTTCCTACCTTCACACAAGCTAATGTTCATATGCGGGTGCAGCCTTATCTTAATGAGCCCGTTTATGAAATTTTAGATGATAATGATAGAGGGTACCAACTACGTGATAGGCTTTGTGAGAAAGTTGTTATTATTGATAAAAGATTAAAAAAGATGGAAGGGGACCAGATCTTTGGTGGTGCTGCTAAAGACGTTTGTTTGGTTTCTGGCCTAGTTATTCCGCCAAAGTTCAAAACTCCAAACTTTGACTGCTATGACGGGACTACCTGTCTGAAAAGCCATTTGATAATGTACTACCGCAGGATGGCGGCCCACGTGGAAAATGATAAATTGACGATTCACTGCTTTCAAGACAGTTTGAAAGGTGCTTCATCGAAGTGGTATTTGACATTGGACCAATCTCGCATCAAGTCTTTTCAGGATTTGTCCGATGCTTTTATTAAACACTATAAGTACAACATGGATTTGGCTCCCGACAGGAGACAACTCTTGAGTATTGTTGCACCCTAAAATTTGACCAACCGATTCTCCTATCGGGTTCGTGGTTTAAGTTCGTATTTGTATATCAGATGCATGACACTTGTGTACAGACAGAGGATGTCAGGGTTACGTCTTGGTTTTCATCTACCGGATATTTCAGGTCCAGTCTAAATGATCAGGGTTTTATTTTCGGGGAATTGTGCGCTCCTCGGTGTTTTCAGCTTACATGGTGGTTTTTGGGATATTCTGATGCCCGGGGTTACTGTTTGCTTTAATCTGGTCGCACTCTCTTTCATGGTGGTCATTTGCATTTGTCTGCATTCTTTTTAGGGTTTAATAGCCTTTTGAGAATTTTAAATAGGTTTTACAGATTTTCTAGAATTTAAATAGTTTTTTTGTTTTTATGTTTTAATAGCTTTAAAACTTTTTTAGAATTTTATAGAATTTAATAGGTTTAATAGTTTTTTAAGTGTTTTAATAGAGTTTAGAATATTAGGTTTTAATATGGATATTAATTTCCTTTTAGGATTAATATAGCTTTAATAGTTTTAGTGTTGATTTTAAATAGGATAGACAATTTAGAATAATAAGAGTTTATGAAATTAATAGAGTGTAATAGGTTTTAATTTTTCTTTTAGATTTAATTAGGATTTTTTTAATCTTTTAAATAGAGTTTGTAGATTTAATTAGGATTAGACTAGTTTAATTTTCAGTTAGCTTTTAATTGTAGTTTTAAAATTAATTAGTTGAGTATTAACTGGTTAATTAGGTATTAATCTTTAATTAGTAGTTAATTAGGTTTAATTCATGTTAATTCAGATTTTCAGGGTTTATTGCATATCATTTTCGTTGGGCCAGGTTGGTTTTGGAGGCCCAATCAATCATCAGTTCGTTTTTGGTCATTTTTGTCCAAAAAGAGTGACATGTGTCACTATATAAATAAGGCCACGCGTGCAATTATGGGGGCACCACCTCACAACTCCAACTCCCACATTCTGCCACGTATTCCAGACCTCCTCTCTCTCCCTCTGCCAGCACGCTCACACGCGTCCCACACGCATTAACTCCCGTGACACTTGTCACCTCACCACCTCCTCACCGGGAATTACACCGCCGACCATGCAAATCCGGTGACCGCCCCAACGGCCACCGCCCAACCAACTCCGGCAACCGTAACTCCGGCAACCGCAACTGACTTCCGGCCAACACCTGAACCACCGGAAAACCCTAAATCCACCGGAAAACCCCAGAAATCCCTCCACTTCATTTTTTCTCCTCCAATTTCCCTCTTCTTTTTCGATCCACCTTCATCTCTCCGATCAACACCGATCATCAAGAACTACCGGAAAATTCCCAGAACAACATCCTCCGTTCCCAAAGCCTCAACAACGATCATCGAATAATCATCATCAGCAATCTTTCTTCCAACAAAGTTTCAGCAATCATCGTCTGTATCAAGGACGTTCATCGGAGATTCATTGTTAGTCATCAAAATAGTCTTTAGTTCCAGATCTGCATCCGCCTCACTTGGAGTTCATCGTCCTTCAACGGCTTCCACTCAGTGCTTGTACGAATTTTTCCAGAAGTCACTAAGATCAGTGTGGATCTTCATCAATACGGAGGGCGCCGCCGTAGATTTCCACACCTTCAAATCTCCAAGAGACGTCCTTGAGAACCTTCGTCAGAATCTCGCAAAGATTCATTGTTGTCGTCAATGAGCACCTGCATCCGCTTCGCGTGAGCTTCAGCAATCATCATCGCCGAACATTTCCTCTTCATCCAGGTTGGTGCTTGTCATTAGATCGTTTCTATTGCAAAATTTATCACGCATGTTGTTAGGTTGAAGTGGTTTAGGGTAGAATCCATGTTTAGTCTGAACATCAAGAATCTTGTGAGGGGATTAGGTTAAGGTTTGTTATTCTGGACTTAGGATAAAGGTTAGTTAACGATGACGGAGGATTGTTGAGGACTTGGGTGGAGGTCTCGTTCACAGATCTTGAGAGGGAGAGTTTGAGATGCAGACGGCGTGTTAGGGTTTAGGATGGTGAACAGTGATTTGGATTTTGGGGGAAGAAGTTGATTTTGTTGTTTGATTACTTGGATTAGGGTTTGGGTTGGGTCCAAGGCCCAAGTTGGAAATTACTATCACACACCCCTGGTACTCGTTTCCCCTCCCCTGAGTGTGAAAGGCTGAGTGTATATGGATGTTGGTCTGGGCTTAAGCCCTAAGTGCTACGCGCACCCCCCTAACGTAAGCCCAATTGGATAATAACTGGGGCGTTTGCTATTTACCCCCCCTGTTTTATTTCTTTTTTTATTTTCTTTGTTATTTCTTTGTTTTGCATCATGTTAGAAGAAAATTCATAAAAAATAGTAGGATTTATCAATTGATTCCCTTCTTTTTCTGTAGATTCATATTTCAATGTAGAATTTTATAGTACAAAAATATTAGTTAGATCATGCATTTTCATTTTTATTGCATTTTTTGTATTTTAATTGGTACTGAATAATTGGTTTGTGGCGTGTCTGCCTTGCTGATTTTATTTCTCTCATTTGGTATTGATTTTTGCTTTAGTTTTTTTAGTATGTTATACTAGACTGATGCATGCTCCCCATAGAATTTTTGTGGATTTTTTAGAGATTGATTGATATTGTTTTAGAGTTAGAGAATAGAGACCTCATAACTTGCTGGTTAACCCTTGACCAGTCACATGTTAGGGATTGTTTAGTAGCCTTAGAAGTTGACTTAGGCTTTGAGATTTGATCTTGGGATCATAGAGGCATGTAGTTTTCCCCTAGATTTTTGGTAGATTTTTATAGGGTGTTCTGTTATTTTTGCTTGAGCTTGAGAATAGGAGAGGTCCTGAGGGCTTCTGACTTTGAAGTTCAACTATGGTTGAACTTCAGAGATAGTTTCTTTTGGTTTGAGGGCCTGTGGTTTCTTCTTGAGGATGGAGGCTGGTTGAAGTCTTGTTGGAGCTTGCAAGGATGCATGGATTGAGGTCCTAGTCTAGGAGCTTGCTCTCTGTTTGTGAGGTTTGAGATCCTGAAGTTTGAGGGAAATTTATGGTGCTTTCCTGAGGAAGGCACTATGGATGTCTTTCATTCTTTCTTCTCACCTCTTTCTCAAGTATCCAATGATGTTGGAGCCTTCATGTGAGTTTAGTTTCTCCTGAGGAGGAATGTAAACCGTTCACAGTTGTTGAGCCACGTGGGATATGATTCCTAAGTGAAAGCCCCCTAGTATTTTCCTGAGGAAGGCACTATGGGTCTATTCACTTAGTTCCCTTAGTTCATATAGGATTTCTCAAGTATCCAATGATGTTGGAGCCTTCATGTGAGTTTAGTTTCTCCTGAGGAGGAATGTAACCCATTCACAGTTGTTGAGCCACATGGGATATGATTCCTAAGTGAAAGCCCCCTAGTATTTTCCTGAGGAAGGCACTATGGGTCTGTTCACTTAGTTCCCTTAGTTCATATAGGATTTCTCAAGTATCCAATGATGTTGGAGCCTTCATGTGAGTTTAGTTTCTCCTGAGGAGGAATGTAAACCGTTCACAGTTGTTGAGCCACATGGGATATGATTCCTAAGTGAAAGCCCCCTAGTATTTTCCTGAGGAAGGCACTATGGGTCTGTTCACTTAGTTCCCTTAGTTCATATAGGATTTCTCAAGTATCCAATGATGTTGGAGCCTTCATGTGAGTTTAGCTTCTCCTGAGGAGGAATGTAAACCGTTCACAGTTGTTGAGCCACATGGGATATGATTCCTAAGTGAAAGCCCCCTAGTATTTTCCTGAGGAAGGCACTATGGGTCTATTCACTTAGTTCCCTTAGTTCATATAGGATTTCTCAAGTATCCAATGGTGTTGGAGCCTTCATGTGAGTTTAGTTTCTCCTGAGGAGGAATGTAAACCGTTCACAGTTGTTGAGCCACATGGGATATGATTCCTAAGTGAAAGCCCCCTAGTATTTTCCTGAGGAAGGCACTATGGGTCTGTTCACTTAGTTCCCTTAGTTCATATAGCATTTCTCAAGTATCTGATGATGTTGGAGCCTTCATGTGAGTTTAGTTTCTCCTGAGGAGGAATGTAAACCGATCACAGTTGTTGAGCCACATGGGATATGTTTCCTGAGTATAAGCCTCCTAGTACTTTCCTGAGGAAGGCACTATGAGTCTGCCTACTTAGCTCCCTTTCTTTGGTAAGCTTGTCTTGAAGCTTGGAGACTGGGATTGATTTCTCTTGTATAGGGTTTTGCTTAGGGCTTTGCTTAGAGATTTGGTTAGGGTTTTGCTTAGGGCTTTGCTCGGAGGTAGATTAGGGTTTTGTTTTAGGGTTGTTTAGGGGTCTTGCTCAGGGATAGTTTCTTGCTTTTGGATAGGAGTTTGTCAGGCTGGTTAGCCTTCTCTTTGTGTTGTTTGACTTGTGTGGTGCTGTGCTGCATTAGACTTAGGGGTTCATCTAGATATTTCTGAGATAGGTGCATCTTAGAAGTAGACTCTATGTGCATGAGAAGTTGAGGTGATCCTCCTTCTGCTTGTTTGTTATTGAGTGGCTTTGCTTGCTGGTATTTGGTAGAGCTGAGCTCCCTTGCCTCTGTGGTGTATGGCCTTTGTGCCTTGCTTGTTTGGTTGTTGCATTCACGCATATTTCCAGTATTTCTTTACTTTGCAGTGATTCCTGTTTGCTGTTGCCATGATCCAATAGGAGTTCTAACTTCTCTGCTGTGGAGGAGTTATGATAGACATTAGGTTGGTTAACCAGGCATGATAACATTAGGTAGATTCCCCTTTTTTAACCATAGTTTTAGGGTGTCTCTTTCCTATCTCGAAACAACAGAAAAACACTTAATAAAGGATAAAACAAAAGTGAATTCATTTCTTCCGTTAAAAGATTTGAACAAACATCAAAACCTTTTTGTCCTCCTGGACTGTAAAACCCTTGGTTAAGGTGCATTCTTTCATAAAAAACACTTGAAATAGCTTGTGTTGTGCGTAGTCGAACTACGTTCGCTCTGATCTTCCATGCCGTGTGGAAGTACGTAGGCACATGACGCGATGTCCTGGCGAGAAACCTTTCCCCCCCGTCTAGACGTAGGTAGTCGAACTACGTTGACTCTGACTTTCCCATTGCACAAGGGAGTACGTAGGCCCAGAACAGCGTATGTTCTGTCGAGTCCTGTCCTTTTCTTTTCTTTTCAGACTGACCATTAGCGTAGATAGATAAACACACCCTTTTCCTTATAAACACCAAGCGTGGATCCCGTCGAGTACGACGGACGTGAGGGGTGCTAAAACCTTCCCCTTGCGTAACCGACTCCCGAATCCAGGTTTTGGTTGCGATGACCATACCTTTCCCGTTTTTTGCGAGGTTTACTTCGAGTGTTTCCTTTCCCTCGTTGGGATAAATAACGCACGGTGGCGACTCTTCTGTTCAGCCGGCGCCGATTTTTGCAGTAGCGACAGCTGGCGACTCTGCTGGGGACTTATAGCATCTAGGGCCTTTTCCCATCCCTTATGCTGGGACCGTTTCCCATCCCCTACGCGAGTCAATCCTAGCGCTTGGGTGTTTATCTGTTGGGTGTTGTGCATATGTGTTTTATCTTTTCGCACTTTACTTTCCCGCACCTTTACCTTTCCGCATTTACTTTCAGCACTATATTATTGTGATTATTGCTGTGGGAGAGGGAGGTTACTATGAATGAGAAGCCGGACCTGGGCTTGAGTATGCACCTAGACATAGTTGCGGAGAGTAGTAGACGAACCTGTCTGCTGAGCAGGCACAGTTCCCTACGAAATCTTCGCTCAGACGAGGTTCTCGCCGAGGTGCTCCTTTCCGGTCCTGAGGATCTGAGGGGAGTCCAGACGTGGGGATTGTCGACTCTGGGGACCGATCATTTGGAAGTCAGCTAAGTGAGGCCTCTTCATGACTTGATGATGCCACTCCTTCTGGGAATCGTATCGTCACTCATGAAAGTCTGTGACGCTGATGACCGCATAGGATGCCGTACCGTTATCCGTGGATTAGGTCCATCATACCTGTGAGGGGGATTGGGTTATTGCAGGAAAACTGGCCTTCAGAAACCATGATTCAGTATTTATCAGATGGTTTTCTTGGCTCGTTAACTGGTGTTGTTTGAATCAGATGGGTTTCTTGTTTGAGGTTGATACTATTATCAGATGGTTTTTTCGTCAGTTACAGAGGTTCAGATGGATTTCTTACCAGGGGATTGGTATTCTGAGTGTCAGATGATAGTCAGCGTCATGAGGTTCTGGTGACTGTGGTGGTTTTCTGTTCTTGACATTACAGAGATGTTCCTCTTCAGGCTACAGCATGGCCCCTGTGTTCACTGATTGCATCATTTATCATATTGCATTATTGCATTACCATTTGCATCCAACTAACGTGTGTGTATTGCAGGTACATATTTTCCCTCCCAGTTCCGGTGTTTGTTTCCTAGCAAGACATGGAAGCCATGAAGAGAGTGTTACCCTACAGATTCCCGTCTCCAGATATCAGTTTGTGGTCAGAGTTAATTACTATTGCGAGGAAGAAGGTGATGGGAGATTTCAGGAAGACATATGGGAGGATCCTGACTTATGTTTACCAGCCCTCGGCTTATGAGATCAGCGGCATTTATACCCTATTGCAGTTTTATGATACTGAGCTCAGGTGTTTCGTATTTCCTGATTTTGTTTTGGCTCCTACCCTGGAGGAGTATTCTGCACTCTTAGATATACCGATTCACGAGCAGATGCCTTTCTATCACACGGACGCTAAGCCTAATCTGGCTGAGCGTTCTGATATTCTGCACTTAAGAGAGTTTGAGGTGATGGGGAAGATGACCAGAAGAGGAGATGTGTGGGGATTTCCGTTGGATGTTTTGGTGGAGAAGGCTCGGGAGTATGCCAAGAAGGGTGGTTGGGTTGTTTTTGACGCCATCCTTGCTGTGTGTGTTTATGGCATTGTATTGTTCCCAAACTTTCCTGATTTTGTTGACGCAGATGCTTTCTATATTCTGGCTGCAAAGAACCCAGTTCCTACCTTGCTGGGAGATATCTACAATTCCACTCACTACCAAAATGAAAAGCGGCGAGGAAGGAATGTCTCTTGCTGTGTACCTCTACTGTGCAAGTGGTTTACTAGTCATATGCCGAAGTCAGGGCCTTTTGTCACTTATATTGATTCTTTAGGATGGCCTGAGCGCTTGATGGGGTTGACTTCTGAGAATGTGGTGTGGGTTAATGAGGAGGTGTTCGGAGTTGAGGTCATATACAGATGCGAAGGATTCCCTAATGTTCCTTTGATAGGAAGGAAAGGGTGTGTTAATTACAACCCTTCCTTATTAATCAGGCAGTTTGGGTATGTACCTCAGGAAGCGCCGAAGCCCGAGGAGATACAGGAATCTTTGTATCTCACTGGGGCATTAGAGGAAGAGATGCTGATCAAGCTTGAGAAAGCATGGAAGAACCTGCATAAGAGAGAGAAGCCTTCATGTAGCAAAGGGGGTACTCGAGTTCTTGGTCCGTATGTGGAATGGATTCGTGAGCGAGCTACGAAATTCCTTATGCCTTATCCTGCAGTTCAGCCATTGTATCCTTCTCCGATGGAGGAGCCCACCACTATAGACATGCAGGTATACAAGCAGCTGATGGCGGAGAAAGAAGAGCTAGCAAAGGCTAAAGAGGCTTTAGAGAAAGAGAATGCCCAGCTTCGTCATGAAAAGATTGAAACAGGATATTTTTCTAAGCAACAGGCCGAAACTTTGAAACATCTGAAGACTACTTTATTGGAGTTGAATGAAACCAAGAAGCGTCTGGAGTTAGATGTAGACTCAGTTAGCAGTGTATTGGCTACCAAGAAACAAGAGCTGGAAAGGGCTTACAAGAAGTTATCTAAGTTCAGAGAGCATTGGGACCTTAGTATGGCCAAACGCAAAGAACAGGAAGAAGAGCTAAAGATATAGGTTGCTCAGTTGGGAGAACAAGTTAAAGTGAAGACTGAAGAGCTTGAAGAAGAAGCATGTCGTCGATACGAGGCTGAACGCAAACTGATTGATGCCATGAAGAATCTGGAAGATTGCCAGCGCAGAGCAGACATCAAGAGGCCCAAGCCTGAGGATGGTGCCCAGGATAAGGCTTGGGAAGATTTTGTCAGAGACATCCATGGAACGGTCAGGAAAAGGGATCAGTTGATAGAAGGCTTGATTTATCGACCGGACCATCCAGAGACGAAGAAGCTGTTCGAGGATTTCTGTGACCGTACCCGCACTTGATTTCTCTCTTGTATTCTCTGTTTTGAGATCACCACCAGGCATGTTGGTTGGGATCCTCCTTTATCATATCAGTTGTATGGAACATAGTTGTATAACGCCTTGACGAAACTGTTTTTTCAATATATGAGGGTTTTTCTAAATATTGTCTTTATGGTTTCTCTTGTCTTGCCACCTTGACACGGGAATTGGAGGGGAAATATCCCTAACGCACACATGCACGTTAGCATTTTTGCATTATTGTTTGCATAAATCGCATTGCATTACAGGTTTGTGATCCATGTTCCTTATCATTCTGCATCCATCTCCAGGTATTTTTCAGGATTGCAGAAAGGCGGGTCCACCGTTACTCTACCAGAACTAACCACAAGAAGATCATGGACAACGTGCAGAGTGAAATGCAAGAGATGCGTGACAGGATGGCCTTGCTCATGCAAACCATGGAGACCATCGCCAAAGGACAAGAGCAGCTGCAGAATCTGGTTCAACCGATAGTCGCACGGGCTGAAAACAACGGGACACCGCATGGTGAAAATATTGCTGCTTCTCCCTGAATTGAGAATCGTCTAAGTACTGATGCTATTCCCGTAATCGGTTTGAATGCTGGAGAAACTGGTCCTGTAGGTGGAGGTGGGAACGCCGGTAATATGAATGCCAATACAAATACTGCTGGGGTATTTGTGGGTAACGTCAACCAGGGTTTCAATGGGGGCGGTGAGAATGTCGGAATGAATGGTAATAATGGTAACCAGGGCTTCAATGGTGCGAACGTGGGGTATGGCAGCGTTGCTGGTGCCAAAGCTGGGTTTGGTGGCTATGGTCATGGTAATCTTGGATATGGAACTGGTGCATACAACGCTCAAGAGAGGGGCAATCTGAGGTATGACCCCAGGTACTTCCAAACGGGTCCGGGCCGTGATGCAGACTATGTTGGATACGATGCAGTACCTCGCTGGGAGGATAGTCAGGAGGATGTGTTCTCTGGTCAGAACGAGGGTTATGAAAGGGCTAGGGATGACAACCATCAGATGAGATTGCTAGAAGAGAAAGTGAACGGGTTAGCCAGCCAGAATGCTCTTGGGCTGGATATGTCAAACATGGGGCTGGTCCCAGGGCTGAGGGTCACACTGAAATTCAAAGCGCCGTCATTTGATAAGTACAAAGGGGATACATGCCCTAGGGTGCATGTACGCGCGTTTTACAGGCGTATGTCTGCGTATTCTGAGGATGAAAAGATGCTAATGCACTTCTTCCAAGATAACCTGTCAGGGCCATCGCTGGAGTGGTACATGAGCTTGGAGCCCACTCAGATCAGGAGTTGGAAAGAGCTGGCAGAGGATTTTGTTCGACATTATCAATATAATAGTGATCTCGCCCCTAACCGAGTCCAACTTCAATGCATGTCTCAAAAGTATAGCGAGAGCTTTAAGGAATACGCCCAGAGATGGCGAGATCTGGCTGCTAGGGTACACCCTCCGATGGTGGAGCGCGAAATGATGGATATGTTCATAGGAACTTTTTCTGGAATGTACTATGACCGGTTGCTCAATTTTTCGTTGAGTACTTTCTCTGAGTTGATCTTGATGGGGGAGCGCATTGAAAACGGGGTAAAGATTGGTAAAATTCAAGCGGGTGAGTCCAGTTCCGCAGGAGGTAATAAGAAGACGTTTGGTGGTAAAAGGCAGGGTGATACCAATGCTGTATACAATGCTCGACGAAGAAATAGAAGTCAGAACTGGCAGCAGCAGTCGCAAGTTGCAAGCGCAACCATTCCAGGGCCGTCTCAGCAGCAGAGACAACAACCACATCAGCAGGCTCAACAGCAGCCTAATAATAATCAGCATAGACTTCAGAACCCACGACCGAGGAGAGTATTTGAGGTACCACCGGTATCATATGCAGAACTCCTTCAAACTTTGTTGAAATTGCAGCTAGTCGAGAAGAGGACCTTAGCACCACCAACTGGCCAGCCACCAGTCGGGTATGATATTAATGAGCACTGTGACTTCCATTCGGGTGCACCAGGGCACAGTATTGAAAATTGCCTAGCTTTCAAGCATAAAGTACAGGACTTGCTTGATAGTACGGCTATTAACTTCGGGAAGGACGGTCCCAATATCACGCAGCAGCCAATGCCCAAGCATGGTGGGGCTGGGGCCAATGCAATCCTGATAGATGATGAGTTGGACTTGGTTTCGGAAGTGAGCGAGCTGAGAACCCCTTTGAGTTACGTAAAGCAGCGTTTATTGAAAGGAGGTGTCTATCCTGGATGCAGTGAAGAGTGTGATGACTGTTTGGTTCAACCTGGGGGCTGTGAGAAGTTGAAAAGGGGAGTTCAAGGTTTGATTGATGAGGGAACCTTGCAGTTCGACAGGTCTGTAGGGCGAGAGAAGTCTGTTGAGACAGAATCTGAAGAAGAGCGCAGGGAGATTGCTACGATCACCATTCCGTTCAAATCAGTGACGATTTCGGCATCATCAAAAAGGCCGACCATTACTATTACCAAGGCTAAACCAGTCCCTTATGAGAGCACAAAGGCAGTCCTGTGGAGCTACGGTGCTGAAGTGTATTGCAATGGGGAAAAGATTGACTTGAATGATCCGCCAGCGGGATCCGTAGATAACATAGTGGGAGCGGGTGGTATAACCCGGAGCGGGAGAATTTTCACTTCACCTGAGGTCGAGGCAGAAAGGCTCGCCAGAGGTAAGAACAAAGTTGTTAAGGGGGAATCTTCGGGGAGTAAGGAGAAAGAGCCGATAACCAAAGATGTGGAAGAATTCATGAGATTGATTCGCAAAAGTGATTACAAGATTGTAGAGCACCTGCAGCAGACCCCGTCAAAGATCTCCATATTATCGTTGTTGTTGTGTTCTGAGGCGCATAGAAATGCCCTGTTGAAGGTACTTGAGACATCCTTCGTGCCGCAAGAGATTTCAGTTAATCAGCTGGAGGGAGTTATGGCACATGTTAACACTGGGCATGGTCTGGGATTCACAGATTTCGACCTAACGCCTAGAGGGCGCGATCACAATAATGCCTTGCACATCTCTATCGAATGTCGGGGCACGATTTTATCCCATGTGCTGGTAGACACCGGGTCCTCGTTAAATGTGTTACCAGAGAAAGCCCTGTTGAAATTGGATACCCGTGGGTTGTTGTGCACCCCTAGTGATTTGGTGGTGAGGGCCTTTGACGGGACAAGGAGGTCAGTATTCGGGTCAGTGACGCTACCCATCCAGGTAGGTACGGAGGTGTTTGATAAAGTGTTTTACATCATGGACATCCAGCCTGCATATAGCTGTTTGATCGGGAGACCTTGGATTCATGCCGCTGGGGCAGTAACTTCTACGCTCCATCAGAAGCTGAAATATATGGTTGAGGGGAGTATTGTGACGGTATGTGGTGAAGATGATATTTTAGTCAGTCATTTGTCTTCCTTCAAGTACGTGGAGGTAGATGGAGAGATTCATGAAACGTTGTGTCAAGCGTTCGAAGGGGTGAAGGTTGAAGAAGAGGCTCCGTTAAAGAGTGAAGGGCAAGAGGTGGTCGTCTCCTCATATAAAGAAGCCAAGGTGTTGGTACAAGCAGGAGAGACTCAGAAGTGGGGGCAGGTTCTGGACATCCCAGTGAAGCAAGATAGGTATGGCTTGGGGTACCGCCCATCTCCCTCGCAGAGTGCGCCTAAGTACAAGGGACCTGTGGTGTTCACGCCCGGAGGGGTTAGCTTCGGAAAGATTAATGCCGTGTCTGATATAGAGGAAGTGGATAGCGACTGCGACATGGACGCATGGATTCGACCCAGCACGCCGGGGCAAAGCCTATGCAACTGGTCCATCCAGGACGTCATCCAAGTCACCAAACAGTAATGCGTTGTTTTTCAATCATTGTATGATCACGTGCCTTGCCCGGGGCATCGTTGATCTTGTCTTAGGGCCTAACTGTTTACCTGTATGTTTGCATGATCAATAAATGACGGTGTTTTTTACATTCAAATGTTGCGATCCCTTTCTTTCTGTTTTTATTTATTCAATAAAATGGCAGCGTGGTTATGCATTTTGCTTGTATATCATTTTGAAGCACTTAACCGTTTCCCTCGCAGGATTCATGAATTTTCAGATGACACCGACCAAAAACTTCCTATGACTCGTTTAGACTTCGAGCATCCGATCTTCTAAGCTGAGGAGGAGATTGTGGAGGATAGTGACTTACCAGAAGAGCTTAGTCGGTTATTGAAGCAAGAGGAGAGAGTCATTCTGCCTCACCAGGAAGAGATTGATATTGTCAATTTAGGGTCTGAAGAATGCGTCAGGAATATCCGTATAGGGGCCGCGTTGCAAGTTGACGTCAAGCAAGAGCTTATTGAGATGCTGCGTGAATATAGTGATATATTTGCTTGGTCCTACGAGGACATGCCGGGTTTGGATACTGATATGGTTGTTCATCGTCTGCCGTTGAGGGAAGATTGCCCGCCTGTGAAGCAGAAACTCAGAAGAACTCGTCATGACATGGCTGTAAAGATAAAGGAAGAAGTGCATAAGCAATGGGACACTGGATTCCTGGCTGTCACCACTTATCCCACTTGGGTCGCTAATATCGTGTCTGTGCCAAAGAAAGATGGCAAGGTTCGAATGTGCGTTGATTACAGGGATCTAAACAAAGCGAGCCCGAAAGATGATTTCCCGCTGCCGCATATTGATGTGTTAGTTGACAACACGACTCAGTTTTCGGTATTCTCCTTCATGGATGGATTTTCGGGGTACAACCAGATCAAAATGGCTCCGAAGGATATGTAAAAAACGACCTTTATCACCCCCGTGGGGAACCTTCTGTTATAAAGTGATGCCCTTTGGTTTGAAAAATGCTGGGGCAACGTACCAACGGGCTATGACAATGTTTTTTCACGACATGATGCACAAAGAGATTGAGGTGTATGTCGATGACATGATTGCCAAGTCTCAAACAGAGGAAGAGCATTTGGTTAATCTGTTGAAGTTGTTCAAGAGGCTGAGGAAGTTCAGGCTGAGGCTGAATCCCAACAAATGTACCTTCGGAGTGAGATCCGGGAAGCTACTGGGGTTCATTGTGAGCAAGAAAGGAATCGAGGTCGATCCTGCAAAAATTAAAGCAATACAAGAGATGCCAGCACCGAGAACAGAAAAAGAAGTCCGTGGATTCTTAGGGAGGTTGAACTACATTGATAGGTTCATCTCTCACCTAACGACCACGTGTGAAACATTGTTCAAACTGTTAAAGAAAGATCAAGCGGTGGTCTGGAACGACAATTGCCAAAGGGCATTTGAAAAGATAAAAGAATACTTGCAGGAACCTCCGGTGTTGATACCCCCAGTAGTGGGACGACCACTGATTATGTATCTGACGGTTCTTGAGAACAGTATGGGTTGTGTTCTCGGTCAACATGACGAGACAGGACGGAAAGAGCATGCAATTTACTACTTGAGTAAAAAGTTCACGGATTGTGAATCTCGATACTCTATGCTCGAAAAGACGTGTTGTGCATTGGCGTGGGCTGCCAAACGTCTAAGACAGTATATGCTGAACCATACAACCATGTTGATATCGAAGATGGATCCGATCAAATATGTGTTTGAAAAGCAAGCGCTCTCTGGAAGGATTGCTAGATGGCAGATAGTATTGACAGAATACGATATCCAGTATGTTTCCCAGAAGGCCATTAAGGGAAGTGTTCTGTCCGAATATCTTGCCGAACAGCCAGTTGAGGATTATCAGCCTATGAAGTTTGAGTTTCCTGATGAGGACATAATGTACTTGAAAGCTAAAGATTGTGATGAGTCGTTGCCTGGTGAAGGTCCTGAGCGGAGTTCCCAGTGGCAATTGATTTTTGATGGGGATGTCAATTCGTATGGTAGTGGGATTGGGGCAATTATTACAACTCCCCACGGGTCGCACATCCCGTTCACAACCAGATTGACTTTTCCAGTGACGAATAACGAAGCAGAGTACGAAGCTTGCATTATGGGGTTAGAAGAGGCGATTGATCTGAGGATCAAGAATCTGGACGTATATGGGGATTCAGCTTTGGTTGTGAATCATATTAAGGGGGAGTGGGAGACACGCCAACCTAATCTGGTACCATACATGAATTATGCGAGAAGGTTGCTACCTTTCTTTGATAAAGTAGAGTTTCATCATGTACCTCGGGCGGAGAATCAAATGGCAGACGCCCTTGCAACATTATCCTCGATGTATAAGGTCAACTACTGGAATGAGGCTCCCAGGATTGTCATATCTCGCCTTGATAGGCCGGCCTTTGTGTTTGCAATTGATGAAGCGTCTGACGGTAAACCTTGGTATTTTGACATACAGAATTTCCTGAAGAACAAGGAATATCCGGCTGGGGCATCCAGTCGTGATCAGAAGACTCTAAGGAGATTAGCAGGCAACTTCTATCTGAATCCCGATGGCGTTCTGTATAGAAGGAACCACGATTTGGTGCTCCTCCGGTGTGTAGATAAGAAGGAAGCCAATTTACTCATGGAAGAGGTCCATGAAGGAACTTTTGGTACACATGCTGGTGGGCATGCTATGACCCGGAAGTTGTTGCGGGCGGGGTATTATTGGTTAACGATGGAAACAGACTGTTTCAAATTTGCCAAGCGGTGTCACAAGTGCCAGATCTATGCTGATAAGATCCATGTGCCACCCAGTCCACTGAATGTTATGGCTTCTCCATGGCCTTTCTCCATGTGGTGAATCGATATGATTGGCAAGATTGAGCCTACTGCTTCTAATGGGCATCGCTTCATCCTAGTCGCGATCGATTACTTCACCAAGTGGGTGGAAGCAGCATCTTACGCCAATGTGACGAAGCAGGTGGTGGCCAGATTTATCAAGAGGGATATAATTTGCAGATACGGTATTCCTGAACAGATCATTACTGATAATGGTTCGAATCTGAACAATAAGATGATGAGGGATCTTTGTCGGGAGTTTAAGATCGAGCATCATAATTCATCTCCGTACAGACCCAAGATGAATGGCACTGTTGAAGCGGCCAACAAGAACATAAAGAAGATTGTTCAGAAGATGGTGGTAACGTATAAGGATTGGCATGAGATGTTGCCGTTTGCTTTGCACGGTTATCGCACCACGGTGCGTACATCAACCGGAGCAACACCATTCTCATCAGTGTATGGCATGGAGGCAGTCCTGCCATTGGAGGTTGAGATACCATCTTTGAGGGTTTTGCTTGATGTTCAGCTTGATGAGGCAGAATGGGTGAGAAGTAGATTGAATCAGCTGAGCTTGATAGATGAGAAGAGATTGGCATCCATTGCACATGGTAGGCTGTATCAGAGCCGGATGAAGAAAGCATTTGACAAGAAGATTCGACCTCGAAGCTTTCAGACGGGTGATCTTGTGCTGAAGAAGATTCTCCCACCGCAATCGCATCACAGGGGCAAATGGACTCCTAATTACGAAGGTCCATACGTCGTGAGAAAGGTCTTCTCCAGAGGAGCCTTATTATTATCCACCATGGATGGTGAAGACTTTTCATCCCCTGTGAACTCGGACGCAGTTAAAAAATACTTTGCTTAAAAATTGACCCGCTGGACAGTAAAAAGAGAGTCCAAGCAAAAATGGGGCATCCTGGTGTTGCACCCCAAAATTTGACCAACAATTATTTATTCATTGAGTGTTTGAAAGTTGATACCTTCATCAGAAAGTTCAAAAGATCTTCAAAGGAATTGGTTGAAACCAGGGATGTGTGCTTCATAGCTTGAGAGTTGTGGGTGCTCCTCAGATGGATCTGAGGCTTTGAGAATGAACTTGATGTTTTGAGAAAGCCTATGAGATGTCTTGAAAGCCATCATGAAGTCCATAGAAGTCATTGTGCAGGAGTTCAGAAGATTCAACCATGAATGGTAGAATTAGGGTTTTGACTGGGTCAACCCTAGATCAACTGAAAATTTGGAGAAGGTTGAGACCTAATCCAAGGGCCATGAGATCATGGAAAGATGCATAGAGATATTATAAAGATTATTCCTAAACCAACTCATCATGATTGAAGAGTTTGAGAAGTTTTGAGTTAGGGTTTCTGAGGATTGTCAGTGAAAAAACCCTAATTTGATCCTTATCTTCCAGGCAGTTTTAGCTCTAGATGGGATTGATATCTCATATTTCCCACAACATGAATGTTGTATAGCTTGTTCTTAGCTTTAATTTTAGTGGTGGAAGTCCTTGATAGGAGTTACAGAGCTCAAGTTATGGTTTTGACAAATTACAGGTCAGCTGAGGTGTGTGAATCTGGGTCTTTGAAAGTCACCCAACTTGCAGACAACTTTTTCCCTAGTAGGATGATTCCTATGATCTATTGGTCAACATGAATGTTGAAGGGCATCTTCTTAGCTTTAATTTGAGTGGTAGAAGTCCTTGATAGGATTTGTGGAACTCAACTTATGGTTTGAACAAGACAGGGGTATTTTGGTCATTTGTCAGTTATAGGTCATTTTAAGCAAAGGCCATATCTCCTATTTCCAGGCCTCAAATGGAAAAACTCAAAACATGAAAGTTGTTCAAAATGGCATTTTAAGCCTAGAAAAGTGGTCATGAGTTATTGAAAAGGCCTAGAGCATGGATTTTTAAAAAGTGGTTCAAATGGCTTGTAAATGGCTTATAAGTTGAAATGGAATTTTGGTTTGAGAGATCTACAAATCCAAAATGGGTCATCCAATATGTCATTTTGACTCCAAACATCATTTTAAAAACAATGGTTTAGCCACATTTTTGAGTTTAGGCTTAAAAATTGGAGTTGCTTTGTAAATTTGTTACTTGCACTTTAAGGCATCAAAAGGAAAGATGGGAAAATGCTACATAAGGACTTGTAAGGCTTTGTTTTCATTTTACCATATCATTTGAGGAGAAATTAAGTGAGATTGCATGGTGTATCATGATATAGCATGAGATTTACTAAATATGGCAAATTCAAATTATCATTGCATGAGAAGTTCTAGAAGCTTCATGGAAGGTTCTACAAACTTCCACACACTTCTATTCTCATCTATATAAGCCCTAGAGTGGCTCCATGCATTGGTTAGAGATTCTTAGAGCTTGCATACTACACTTTGATTCCTTCACTCCAAAAGTGCATTTTCATTCCAAACCCCATTGAAACTTCATCCATCACTACAATTCTGGTTATCATCATCATCTATAATCAACATTGAGTATTTGGCAAGAAAAATCAAGGAGAATTCGTGGCTGGTTCATGAGATCACAAGCTTCACTCCAACTTGCATGAAGGGTTGGCTAGGTTGATTCAAGAGGTGTGATCAAAAACTACTGCAAACAGAAGCATATAGATCCATTGAAGATCATCTAAAGAAAGCACCAAGGCTTGAATTGAAGGAGAACCACCATAGCCATCACCACTTGCAAGGTATGCATTTTCCTTCGAATCTCATTATTTATGCATAGTTAGATCATGTGGTTAGGTGAAATGTGGTAGAGACCATTAGGAGATGAATCATGATGAGTTTGAGAGCATTACATGGAGGTTTGTTTTATGGCCATTTCTGTTTTAGGACCAAGAACTTACAATTTAGTATACTATAATCTTAGTTCTTTAGCTTAGTGTACTCCCCATGAGATGGAGAACATTCTTGCATAATATGATCCCATACCATTTCCATGCATATCAGTGCAATTAAAGTGTGCCCAGAACTTCCTACTATCGTATTTCTTTTTAGGTTGAGTTTTAGAGGAATCTAGGACCATGGCTGTGTAGAGGGCAATGAGTAGGTTAAGTTTGATTTTTGGATCGTGAGTTTTCATGGCTTAGTGAGAGAGGTAGAGGAGATGGAAGATTCGCGTGTGGAGACTGAAATTCATGAAACCCTAGGTGTCCAAGGAAGAAGACAACCAAGAGCCCTTGGATCAGCCTGAATATTTGACTTTGTCTTTTAATCCCACGGCCCAGATTAATTGAAGAAACGGAGGGAATTTCAAAATGGCCAAACGCTGCCGTTTCAATTAATGAGGCGCGTGTGGGCTTATCCAGAATGCTATCCACACCACCCCATATCTGGCCCACCAAGAATTGAACTAACCTGCCTTGCTGTTTTCACCCCCCATCCCCTTTAATTCTTTTTTTAATTTCTTTTATTGTTTGTCTTTTATAAAATTCATAAAAAATAGAAAATTAAATATTTTTTAATTCTTTTTTTTTCTATAGGTTAATGAATTTGTTTAGAAAAATATAAATAAATAAAATTCCCATTTTATTTTTTTTCATATTTTTAGTATATTTTTCATTTTAATAGCTTTTTAATATGTTTAGCTTGATATCCAACTTTGTAGAATTTCTTTTAAGACTTTCCCTTAGGATTTTTAATTCATTCTTTTTTGTGTGATTAGATATTGAATCATAGTTCCCCATAGGATTTAATTCTTGATTTTTAGATTAAAATTTGATTAGTTTAATTAGGGTAGCATTAGGGTATCATAATTAGGGTTTAGGTTGTGCATAGGTAAGGAAATTCATTTTCTTTAGATAGTTTTGTCTTGATTCTTGGGTAGGGGCATATGTGGATGTTATGGGTAGATGTTGTAGACCCTTGTGAATAATTGATAGATTTTTCCCTCTTGTTTTAGTATTTTTAGGTATTTTCTGAAGTTGGCTGATGATTTTGTCTGTTCTGTGGTTATCTGTTCATCTCTGGGGGTTTTTTTTTGGGAATTTGTTGTGGGGGCTTAGTTTGTCTTGAAGATCTTGTTGGAGAGCATGATGGAAGAGAAGATTGTAGACCAAGACTCAGAGACCTAGAGCTTGGATTATTCCTTGTCTGTGAGGTTTGAGATCCTGAAGTTTGAAGGAAGTTCCTAGTACTTTCCTGAGGAAGGCACTATGAATGAATTTCATTCTTCCTTCTCACCTCTTTCTTAAGTATCCAATGATGTTGGAGCCAACTTGTGAGTTTAATTCCTCCTGAGGAAGAATGTAAACTGATCACATGTTTTTGAGCCACATGGGATACAATTCCTAAGTGGAAGCCTCCTAGTACTTTCCTGAGGAAGGTCCTATGGGTCTATTCACTTAGTTCCATTAGTTTATCTAGGAATTCTCAAGTATCCAATGATGTTGGAGCCAACTTGTGAGTTTAGTTTCTCCTGAGGAGGAATGTAGACTGATCACAGTTGTTGAGCCACATAGGATACGACTCCTAAGTGGAAGCCTCCTAGTAGTTTCCTGAGGAAGGTCCTATGAGTCTGTTCATTTAGTTCCACTAGTTCAGATAGGATTTCCTAAGTATCCAGTGATGTTGGAGCCTGCTTGTGAGTTTAGTTTCTCCTGAGGAGGAATGTAAACTGATCACAGTGGTTGAGCCACATAGGATATGATTCCTGAGTATACACCTCCTAGTGCTTTCCTGAGGAAGACACTATGAGTCTGCCTACTTAGCTCCCTTTCTTTGGTAAGCTTGTTCAGAAGCTTGAAGACTGGGATTGATTTCTTTTGGTTAGGTTTGCTTTAGGGCTTTGCTTAGATTTGATTCAGATTCTATGTTAGGGTTAGGATTAGAGAGTAGATGATTCTTTCTCAAGTGTGTTTTGTTTGCCTGATGGCACTTCATTCCTTTTATCTGTTATTGCTTGGTAGCATGTTGTTTATCTTCAGTATGATTACTGTTATTTCATGACTGGCTTGAGGTCGAGACGAGCTTGTGGAGGCTGAAGCCCCACACACATTTCCTCCCTCACTTGCATTTCATGCATTTTACTGTTAAGGCTGATGCTTTTTGTCTGTTTTGGTGTATCATTGACATGATCCCTTAGGACTCTCATTTCCTTTGATGAGGATTTGATGATAGACTTTTAGGTTGAAACCTATGCATGACAACATCCAGGAGTTCCCTGTTTAAACCTCAACCATAGGATGAATCCATGGCATGACAACAGTAGGACTTGATAGTCTCCCTCCTAGTTGGGCCTGTTCTCTTCTCATCTCGAAGCAGTTTAAAACACAGTAATCATGAATTATTTCTTTCGTACGTTACGAGCCTTAAGCCATCTGAGGATGGATGTTTAGTATGGTACCCTTTGGGTGACATGCGACGCATTCACTCCCAGGTCATAGTCTCTAGTGCGGTCGAAATCGCAAACACAATAAAAAACACTTCTTTTAGGAGATAACCCGTAGTTACCCGAACTACGTTTCCTCTGATCTTTCATACCAGATGAAAGTACGTAGGCATAGGATGCGATATCCTAGCGAGCAACCTTCCCCATCTTCACCCGTAGTTAGGCGAACTACGTTGACTCTGATTTCTCGTTCCAGACGGGAATACGTAGGCATAAAGTGCGACGCTTTGCCGAGTCATTTTTCTTTTCTTTTTCAGCCAGCCTTGATAGGTAGATAGATTATAACCAACCCGTCCAAGTAAACAAACAAGCGAGGATCCCGTCGAGTACGACGGACGTGAGGGGTGCTAATACCTTCCCCTTGCGTAACCGACTCCCGAACCCAGACAATGGTCGCGACGACCTTGTCTTACCCTTATTCGTCAGGTTTTTCCGATTGTTTCCTTTCCCGCTCTGAGGGATAAATAACGAAAGGTGGCGACTCTTCTGTTATGCCGGCACCTTATTTTCGCGCAAGCGACACCTGGAGACTCTGCTGGGGACCGAACCCAGAATCTCTGGTTCTCCGGTTCCCTATGAGAGTCAATCCTATCGTTTGTGTGTTTACTTGTTGGGTTGCGTTTATTTATCGCATTTTTACTTCCCGCATTTTATTTCCCGCATTTTATTTCCAGTTTGATATGATTATCTGTGCTGCTGTGGGAGAGGGATGTTACTATGAGTGAGGAGCCGGACCTGGGCTTGAGTACACACCTAGATATAGTTGCGGAGAAGTAGTAGACGAACCTGTCTGCTGAGCAGGCACAGTTCCCTACGAAAATCTGCGCTCAGACGAGATTCTTGCAGAGGTGCTCCTTTCCGGTCCTGAGGATCTGAGGGGAGTCCAGACGTGAGGATTGTCGACTCTGGGGACCGATCATTTGGAAGTCAGCTAAGTGAGGCCTCTTCATGACTTGATGATGCCACTCCTTCTGGGAATCGTATCGTCACTCATGAAAGTCTGTGACGCTGATAACCGTATAGGATGCCATACCTTTGCCCGTGGATTAGGTCCATACCTGTGAGCGGGATTGGGTTTACTGCAGGAAACTTATACCTTCAGACTACCTGGTTTTCTTGACAGTGAATCAGTTATGTTGGGTTCTCAGTTGCAGATATGTTCTTGATAGAGCAAGGGTTTGGTCAGAGGATCTTATCATCGGGTGTTTGTCTGTTCTTGATAGAGCAGGTTTTGATCAGGATATTGTTATCAGTGGTTTGTTCTGGATAGGGCAGATTTTGAGTGGGGTCTGAAGATCTCATCAGCAGTTGTTATTTGTTCTTGATAGGGCAGATTTTGAGTGGGGTCTGAAGATCTCATCAGCAGTTGTGCATTTGTTCTTGAGAGGGCAGATTTTTGATTTGGGGTCTGAAGACTTCATCAGCGGACGTTTTCTGATCATACATCCCGGGTCCTTATTATCAGGCACCTATTCTTGTCAGGGCAGAATTCTGATCTCGATCCTATCAGATGGTTATTCTCAGCAGATCAGAGCAGTGGTTTTACACCGGGGTTTCCTTCTCATCAGTGACTGTTGATACCGAATCTCCACAGCAGCCACCTGGATATATTGTTGCATGCCTGCATTTTGCATTAGTTTGCATAATCATTCGCATTCCATTGGCGTGTGTCTGTGACAGGTACCGTTCCCCGATCCAGGATCTCTCGCTTCTTATTGTGTTATTACAGCAGAACTATTGCGTACGGGTTCTCGATCCCTGATGTATCGGAGTTGGCTATCACCAATGCTATATGCTTCCTATATATGTGAGACTGCTGTTTCCTTGATCGGACCCAGATTCCCCTCCTTATTATTGTCAGCACCGGTACTAAGGCGCCAGGATCGGGGGAAATCTCTCAAGCACACAGACACACGCATGCATCTGCATGAAGCATTTTGCATGACATACATTCTGTTGCTTTTCCTAACCTTTAATGTTGACAGGTTTTTCAGGTACACAGGTTCCGAGCTGCTTTCGATCTCCAGGATTGATCAAAAACTCATTCACCGCTACTCAACTCGCGCTAATCGGACAAGGATAATGGACCAGGTACAGTCAGATGTTCAAGAGCTCCGTGAACGGATGGATCGTTTTATGGAGCTGATGCAAGTAGTCGCGAATGGTCAAGATCAGCTTCGTACTTTGGTTCAACCTCTGATCTCCAGGGTTGACAGTAATGGCATACTGCATGGCGGGGCCGTGCCCACTCCTCCTCCAGTGGATACCCCACAGAACGTTGTTCCTATTGCCGGGGGCAACGGCAGTGCTAACGGCAATCTGATGACTAATCTCGGACTCAATGCGGCAGGCGTCGGCAATGGCAGTCTGGGAGCCAATGTTAACATAGGGCCGGTCAACGGCAATGCTGGTGCATGTAATCTGTTGGTGCCTCAACCGTGGCTGGAGGACCATCAGGATGACATATTCTCTCAGAGAGGTGTAGAAGCAGAGTTGAATGCTGAGGCTCGACTCAGGTTCAAAGCGCTGGAAGACAAGATGAGAGACATCGAAAATCAGAACACATTGGGCGTTGATATGTCCAAGCTCGGGTTGATTGCTGACTTTAAAGTACCTCACAAGTTCAAGGTGCCTACCTTTGAGAAGTATAAGGGTACTACTTGCCCCCGGGTCCACCTCCGATCTTATTATAGAAAGATGTCCGCTTATTCTGACGATGAGAAGTTGCTGATGCACTTCTTTCAGGATAGTCTTTCTGGTCCATTGCTCGAATGGTATATGGGTTTGGAGCCCGCTACTGTGCGCACCTGGAAAGATCTGGCAGAAGCGTTCTTCCTCCACTATCAATACAATAACGACTTGGCTCCCAACCGAGTTCAGCTTCAGAATCTTTCACAGCGGAACAATGAAAGCTTTAAAGAATACGCCCAGCGGTGGCGTGAATTGGCTGCTCGGGTTCAATCGCCGATGGTTGAGCGTGAGCTAGTGCAAATGTTCGTGGCTACCCTTCCTGGAATCTATTATGAAAAGCTGGTCAGTGGCATGTCTGGAACATTCTCGGCTCTTATCACTCTGGGCGAGCATGTTGAGAACGGTATAAAGATTGGAAAAATTCAGGGCGAATCATCCTCAGCTGGAGGAGGTAGCAAGAAACCTTACGCTGGCAAGCGTCGAGAGGGAGATGCAAGTGCTGTCACTAATGCTTGGAGAAAGGGCAAGGGCCCTCAGCCTCAGATTGCTAGCATAAATATCCCAGCTGCCCCGCCGCAGCAACAGCAGCAGCCCCAGCAGCAGAATCAGCAGGGGTATAAAAGATATCAGAATCGGGCTCCTATGGCAAGCCGTCATTTTGAGACTCCACCAATGTCGTATGCACAGCTTTTGCAAACGTTGCTTCAGCTCCAATTGGTTCAAAGGAGGACGTTGGCTCCCTTAACAGGGGCACCACCACCGGGGTATGATGTCAATGCTACTTGTGAATTCCACACTGGGGCACCGGGCCATACGATTGAGAATTGTAAAGCGTTTAAGCACAAAGTCCAGGACTTGGTGGACGCCAAGGTTATCAACTTTTCTGACAACGTGCCCAACGTCACCAAAAACCCGATGCCTCATCATAAGGGGGGCGGAGTGAATGCTGTTATCACAGAAAATAGTGCGGACTTGCTGACTGATGTCAAAGATTTGAAGACGCCGTTGAGTTTTGTCAAGGCTAAGTTGCTGAAGAAGGGCTTCTTCCCTGGATGCGGAGAGTTATGTATGGCTTGTGCTACACTTCCTGATGGGTGTGAGCAGCTGATAGAAGGTATCCAAAGTCTGATGACCGAGGGTATTTTGCAATTCAGCCGGAGCATTGAGTGTGCATCAGGGGAGGTCGTGTTAAAGCAGGCAGATGAAGTTGCCACCATTTCTATTCCTCGTCACCCTATTACTATTTCAGCACCCCGTCCGCCTACAATCACTATCACCAGGGCCGGACCGATCCCATTCGAAAGCACTAATGCCGTTCCATGGCATTATGGCGCCGAAGTTTATTGTAATGGTCAGAAGATAGAGCTAGAGCCATTCGGATCGACTGTGCAGAATCGTACCGAAGTCAGTGGTATCACTAGAAGCGGTAGAGTGTTTGCGCCAGCGGAGGTTGCAGCAGAGAAAGTGGTCTGAGCTGAGGCTGTGGATAAGGGTAAAGGTAAAGCTGTCGAAGAGAGCCCTGCAGGGGCAAAAAAAGATTTGCTAGTTAAAGATGCTGAAGAGTTCATGCGACTAATCAAGAAAAGTGACTACAAAATTGTAGATCATCTTCACCAGACTCCGTCAAAGATCTCTATTCTTAACCTGTTGCTGTGTTCTGAAGCGCACCGCAGCGCGTTACTGAAGGTATTGAATGCTGCATACGTGCCGCAGGAGATATCAGTAAATCAACTGGAAGAAGTGGTAGCCCATGTCAATGCTGGTAATGGGCTGGGATTCACAGATCTGGAGCTGACTCCTAAAGGAAGAGATCACAACAACGCCTTGCACGTCTCGATAGAGTGCAGAGGTACCGTCATGTCGCATGTCCTGGTGGATACGGGCTCCTCGCTTAATGTGCTTCTGAAGAAGGCACTGATGAAATTGGATACCCGCGGATTGCTGTGCACGCCCACTGATCTGGTCGTGAAGGCCTTTGATGGAACTAAGCGCCACGTCTTCGGAGAGTTGACCCTACCAATTCAAGTTGGTCCAGAGACGTTCAATACGGTTTTCTATATCATGGATATCATGCCCGCCTATAGTTGCCTCTTAGGTCGGCCATGGATCCATTTTGCTGGTGCCGTGACGTCCACGCTGCATCAGAAGCTCAAATATGCTGTCGGGGGCAGCATAGTAACCGTCTGTGGTGAAGAGGACATCATGGTGAGCCACCTTTCGTCCTTTAAATATGTTGAAATGGATGGCGAGATCCATGAAACCCTCTGCCAAGCATTTGAAACCGTCAAGGTGAAAGAGGTAGCTCCTGTCGTCGCAGAGAAGTAGGAGATGAATCTCTCCTCGTTTAAGGAAGCTCGGGCCGTCGTCGAAGCCGGTTCCACCCCAGGCTGAGGGCATGTCTTGGATATACCAATCAAGCAGGATAAGTTTGGATTGGGATATTCTCCTGGAGCTGAAGCCTCATCTTCTTCTGGTAGCTCATCTCGTGGGAAAGGGCCGATCCTATTCACCAAGGGGGGAGTAATTTTCGAGAGCATCAACACTGCGTCGGAGGACAGCGGGGATAGTGATTGCGATCTTGACGCCTGGATTCAACCGAGCAAGCCGGGCGAGCGCCTCCACAATTGGACCATCAAGGAGATTATCAAGCTGACAAGTGAAGAGTAATGATTTGCTTTTTACAATCTTTGTACAACCCTATGTCCTGCCCGGGGCCATAGTGGTTTTACTGTCAGGGCCTTGTTGGATTATGTGTATGCATTTTGTTAATAAATAAAAGGCGTTTTCTTCGTAATCAAATATTGTGTTCTCTGTTATTCCTGTTTTATGTTTATTTCGAAAAAACAGCAAAATGGCAACGAGGTTTGTGCTAACCTGCATATTCTTGCTTTAAACTTAACCCTTGTTATTGCAGGATCCACATAACAGATGACATCGACTCTGGACCCTCTACGAATCACTACGACTTTGATTGCCCGATCTATCAAGCCGAGGATGAGATTGATGAAGACGAGGACCTTCCGGAAGAGTTGGCCCGCTTGTTGAGACAAGAAGAAAAGGTTATTCTGCCTCACGAGGAGGATATTGAGATTGTAAATCTGGGTTCTGAGGAGCTCGTCAGAAATGTCCGAGCAGGGGCTGCGCTGCAGAATGATGTCAAGCATAGACTGGTCGAGATGCTTCGAGAGTATAGTGACGTATTTGCTTGGTCCTATGAGGATATGCCCGGACTTGACACTGATATCGTGGTTCATCGCTTGCCGTTGCGAGAAGATTGCCCTCCAGTCAAGCAGAAGCTTAGGAGGACGAGACCAGACATGGCTGTAAAAATCAAAGAAGAAGTCCAGAAGCAGTGGGACGCAGGATTTCTAGCCGTTACCACTTACCCTCCGTGGGTCGCCAACATTGTGCCTGTACCGAAGAAGGACGGTAAGGTACGCATGTGCGTCGATTATCGGGATTTGAATAGGGCAAGCCCTAAGGATGATTTCCCGTTGCCTCATATCGATGTGTTGGTCGACAACACAGCCCAGTTTTTCGTGTTTTCGTTCATGGATGGCTTCTCCGGTTACAATCAGATTAAGATGGCACCGGAGGACATGGAGAAAACAACGTTTATTACCCCCTGGGGAACATTTTGCTATAAGGTAATGCCCTTCGGTCTGAAGAACGCAGGGGCCACTTACTAGCGAGCAATGGTAACTTTGTTTCATGATATGATTCATCATGAGATCGAGGTCTATGTTGATGACATGATTGCAAAGTCCCAAACGGAGGAAGAGCATCTGGTCAACCTACTGAAGCTGTTTGAAAGGCTTAGGAAGTTCAGGCTAAGGTTGAATCCTAACAAGTGCACTTTCGGAGTGCGGTCCGGAAAGTTATTGGGGTTTATCGTTAGTGAACGAGGTATTGAAGTTGATCCTGCGAAAATAAAAGCTATCCAAGAAATGCCAGCTCCGAAAACAGAAAAAGAAGTTCGTGGTTTCCTGGGCCGAATAAACTACATTGCAAGGTTTATCTCTCAGCTCACGGCCACTTGTGAACCGATGTTCAAGCTTTTAAAGAAAGATCAGGCGATTACTTGGAATGAGGATTGCCAGAAGGCGTTCGACAAAATAAAGCAGTATCTTCAAGAACCTCCAATCTTGATACCCCCGGTGGCTGGACGGCCATTAATCATGTACCTGACGGTTCTGGAGAATAGTATGGGGTGTGTTCTCGGTCAGCACGACGAGACGGGCAGAAAGGAGCATGCCATTTATTATTTGAGTAAAAAGTTCACTGAGTGTGAGTCTCGATACTCGATGCTGGAGAAGACGTGTTGTGCATTAGCTTGGGCTGCCAAACGTCTACGACAGTATATGCTCAATCACACCACTATGCTGATTTCGAAGATGGATCCGATCAAGTACGTCTTCGAGAAGCAGGCTCTTTCAGGCAGGATTGCCATATGGCAAATGGTGTTAACGGAATATGATATTCAGTATGTCTCTCAGAAAGCCATTAAGGGAAGCGTATTGTCTGATTACCTTGCCGAACAGCCAATCGAAGACTACCAGCCGATGAAGTTCGAATTCCCTGACGAGGACATTACGTTTCTCAAAGCGAAGGATTGCGATGAGCCATTGCCCGATGAGGGGCCAGATAGGAAGTCTCAGTGGAAGTTGATATTCGACGGAGCGGTTAATTCCTACGGAAGTGGTATCGGGGCTATCATCACGACTCCTCACGGATCCCACATCCCGTTTACTGCGAGACTGACGTTTCCAGTTACCAATAATGAAGCCGAGTATGAAGCATGTATTATGGGTCTAGAAGAGGCAATTGATTTGAGAATCAAGAATCTAGACATATATGGTGACTCAGCGCTTGTAATCAATCAGATCAAAGGGTAGTGGGAAACTCGTCAAGCGAATTTAGTGTCGTACATGAATTATGCCAGGAGGCTGCTTCCGTTCTTCGATCGAGTGGAACTTCATCATGTACCCAGGGCTGAAAATCAGATGGCTGATGCCTTGGCCACGTTGGCTTTGATGTATAAGGTCAATCTTTGGAATGAAGCTCCAAGCATTGTTCTTTCGCGTCTTGACAGACCAGCATTTGTCTTTGCAATCGAGGATGCCAATGACGGCAAGCCATGGTTCCACGACATCCAGACCTTCCTTATTGACAAGGAGTATCCTGCGGGTGCGTCAACCCAGGATAAGAAGACTTTAAGGAGGCTGCCTGGAAACTTTTATCTCAATCCTGACGGAGTGTTGTATAAGAGAAACCACGATCTCGTGCTACTCAGATGTGTAGATGAGAAAGAAGCGAGTATGCTCATGGAAGAAGTCCATGAGGGCACATTTGGTACGCACGCCGGCGGGCACGCCATGACGAGAAAGATCCTGAGAGCAGGGTATTACTGGCTGACTATGGAGTCAGATTGCTTCAGATTCGCGAAGAAATGTCACAAATGCCAGATTTATGCTGATAAAGTTCATGTGCCGCCGTGCCCATTGAATGTCATGTCCTCCCCTTGGCCGTTCTCCATGTGGGGCATCGACATGATAGGCAGGATCGAGCCCACTGCATCCAATGGTCATCGTTTCATTTTGGTAGCTATCGACTACTTCACCAAATGGGTGGAGGCAGCCTCGTACGCTAATGTGACCAAGTAGGTGGTAGCTAGATTCATAAAGAAGGACATCATCTGTCGCTATGGAATTCCCGAGCGGATCATTACTGATAATGGTTCGAATTTGAATAACAAGATGATGAAGGAGCTGTGCCAGAGCTTCAAGATTGAACACCACAACTCATCTCCTTACCGGCCAAAGATGAATGGCGTTGTTGAAGCGGCCAACAAGAACATCAAGAAGATTGTTCAGAAGATGGTTGTGACGTACAAAGATTGGCACGAGATGCTGCCGTTTGCCTTGCACGGTTATCGTACGACGGTGCGTACGTCGACCGGGGCAACTCCTTTCTCCTTGGTATACGGTATGGAAGCTGTCCTACCGTTAGAAGTGGAGATTCCTTCTTTGCGAGTTTTAGTTGATGTAAAACTCGACGAGGCAGAATGGATTACGAATCGCTTGAACCAACTCAGCCTGATGGACGAGAAGAGGTTAGCATCGATTGCATTTGGTCGCCTGTACCAAAGCCGAATGAAGAAAGCTTATGACAAGAAGGTGCGTCCTAGAAGCTTTCAGACAGGTGATCTCGTCCTGAAGAAGATTCTTCCGCCACACTCCGATCACCGGGGCAAATGGACTCCGAATTACGAAGGGCCGTATGTCGTCAGCAAGGTCTTCTCAGGAGGAGCTTTGTTGTTATCCACGATGGATGGTGAAGATTTTGCATCCCCGGTGAACGCGGACGCAGTTAAAAAATACTTTGCTTGAAAGAGACCCGCTGGACAAAAAAGAAAGAGTCCAGGCAAAAAAGGGGCATCCCGGCGAACCAAAAACAGAATAAAAGGTTCGGGCAAAAATTAGGGATATATTGAAAGAATGTACACCCGCGAAGTCGAAAACCTACACTGGGCGGCTTCGGCAAAAAAGGGTATCCCGGTGAACTGAAAACCCGTAAAGGGCGGTTCACGCAAAAGTTAGTGATTTGAATAAGCAAATGACTGCGTTCCGCGTGTGGACTTTCATTGTTTAGTGGTTTGGAAGACCTGAGGGCCGTTTATCCGAATCAATCTCTTCCGAAGCTGAAGCGTCGGAGAAGTATCGAAGTCGAGTGGGTCTTAGAGGGATCAACTCATGGTGTTCGTCTACGCCTCGTTGCCGACATTTGTATATACTGATGTATATTTATGTTTTCTTTTGTGCGGCTTCCTCATTCCAGGAGCTTGCCTCTGTTGAAAAACATTTTTACCCATTCAGGGGTTCATCATCAATAAAATGCACATTATTCAGCAATTCTGCTTGTCTGTTTAGCATTTATCTGTTTTGTTTGCGAATGAAAACGCCGATGTTTTTTAATAAAATGCGCATACATAAACTTACGGGCCTAGGCCCATTGATTGTTGAAACAATTAATTAACTGAATATTGTCACGAGATAATAACCTGGATAGGCCCCTTTGAGGAGGGTACCTTGTCTGTTTGTTTGTGTTGTTGCAGGCGTAACACCTTCTAGAAGATGTGTCGTGCGCATCCCCGATGCAGGGCGAGCCCTCCTTCTCCAGCAGAGTTCAGTAGTCTCTCCTCCGCAGAGTCTGAATGCAAAGCCATGAGCATTGATTCTCTTCCCTAAGCAGACGCATCCTGAAGGAACGTCACCTCATTAGCTGAGTCAAGTCGCCAAAGCAGATGTCTCCCCAGCACCGGGTCACAAGTGCAGATTTCATAGAAGTGTTCGGGTGCCGCAGCTCGTGTTTCCCCAGTAAAGTCTCCAGCGGAATTGAAATTCCTCATCAGAGTCGTACTCTCCAGTGAAGTAGAATGATTTCTCTCCCCGGCTGAGTCCGCAAATCCCCAGGAGAGCCGAATCCTTGGTAGCAGTTGGGACCTTGAGTGGATGTTCCATAGCAGAGCGTGGGGCAGCTGATGCAGAATGACACTCTCCAGAATCACACTCTCTCCAGAATCACACTCTCTCCAGCGAAGCAGAATGACTTCTCCTTCCTCAGCCGAGTTTGCAGACGTCCAAGAGAGTCGAGTCCTTGGAAGTTGATCAAATCGTGATTGGTTTTTCCCCAGTGGAGTGTTGAGCAGCTGAAGTTGTTTCCCCACAGAATGGTTATCCCCAGAAGAGTAGCCGGGACGGCCACGCAGTTTATTCTCGCGATTGGTATCGCTTCCCTTCAGCATGTCCAAGTTCTCGTAGAGTTTCGACCCCCCGCAGCAGATCAACTGAAGTTGTTTTCCCTGCAGCAGTCAACGGAAGATCGTTTCCCCAGGCAGAGTCCGGTTGGTATTGGCTTGTCCACGTTCTCCTCAGCAGGATGATTCCTCTACCTGAGTAGTTCTTTCTCCTTGATAGGAGAACCTCCCCCGGCATTTATTTTGCCGACGGGATCGCATCATTGTGCATGACTGCATAGCATTTAACGCGACATAGCATTTAACACTGCATAGCACTTAACGTTGCATGGCATTGTGCAGGATTGCACAACATTTAGCATAAACGCATAGCATTCCCGCCGTGTGGGGCATAGCGCAGAAGCATATGCATCATAAGCATGATCTAGGTCATTATTATTCTTGCCTTACAGGTGTTCGGCCAAAGGACCAGTTGCTCAGGATGATTCCTGATGTTCTCTCCAATAAGGTCGCTTCCTTAAGATGATTCTTAAGACCCCGGTGTAATCCCCACAGTCGCTCGCTCAAGATGATTTTTGAGATCCCCAGCGAAGTCTTCAGTTCAAGATGATTCTTGAATTCCTCAGCGCAGGTTCCCGATTGGTTTGCTCAGGATGATTCTTGAGCTCCCCAGTAGCGTCCCCAGCAAGAGTTGCCCAGGAAGATTCCTGGAATACCCCGCAGAATAAAGTCTCCAGAATGGTTATCAGTTCAGGATGATGCTTGAAGGTGCCCGACGGATTTGTTTGTTCAAGATGATTCTTGAAGTCCTTAGCAACGTGATATGTCTGCTCCAACAGTGATGTCTAATATGAAGATTGACTTCGTAAACGCCTGAGGGCGATATCCGAAGTTCCCGTGAGCTCAGATGTCCTTGTTGATGAATCGATGTGTGGCTGAAGACAAGGTTCCAAAGTTTGTAGATATAACAAGATGATCCGTGTTGGCCTGAAGACCAAGTCAGTTGTCCTGAGGTGATGATTGATTGCGATCAAGTGAGTAGTGTTTCTTCTGACTGAAGTCGAAGATGTTTCTCCAGCTGAAGCGGAGTTTTGCCTGAAGGCAAAGTGTTTGAATCCTCGTAGAGTCATGAATGGCTCAGGATACCATTTCTTTGACTGAAGTCACAGATTTCCTAAGCTGAAGCGAAGGTGCCTGAGGGCAAGGTTATCCCCAAGGTCATGAATGACCTAGGATTCAATTTTCGGACTGAAGGCCGAAATATATCCCTGACTGAAGTCACGGATGCTCTATAGCAGAGGTGGAGTTTCCTGAAGGCAGATCCATGTATCCTTGAAGGCCAAGGACCATTTCTTCAGACTGAAGTCGAAGATACCTCCTGCAGAGTTGCCGACGGGCAAAGTTTACATCCTTGAAGGCCAAGGATGTTGTTTCTAGCTGAAGCTGGAATAGCCGACGGGCAGGGTTTCATCTTTCTTCAGAAGAACTTGAAGATTCTCCAGCGGATCTGGAGTGGCCAGGGGCCAGGGTTTCATCTATCCTTGAAGGTCAAGGATGTTTTTCTAGCTGAAGCTGGAAATGGCCAGGGGCCAGGGTTTCATCTATCCTTGAAGGTCAAGGATGTTTTTCTAGCTGAAGCTGGAAATGGCCAGGGGCCAGGGTTTCATATATCTTTAATGTTGAAGTTCTACGGCGGGCAGTGTGCAGCAGTATTCCGATGTTCGTTATGGTTCTGAGGGTGAACCCCAGATCAGAGTGTGCTCGGTTAAGTCTCTCATTCCCAGCGGAGTGGTTCCAAATACGCAAGTGTACCTTTTGTTCCATTTACCAGGGGTGAACCCCAGGTCGAATGATGTTTGTTCGACGGCGAGGTTGAACGTTTGGATTTGACGGCGAGGTCAGATCATGTTTTGTCCGGTGGCGAGGTTGGATGTTTGTTCGACGGCGAGGTTGAACGTTTGGATTTGACGGCGAGGTCAGATCATGTTTTGTCCGGCGGCGAGGTTGGATGTTTGTTCGACGGCGAGGTTGAACGTTGGGATTTGACGGCGAGGTCAGATCATCATTTGTCCGGCGGCGAGGTTGGATGTTTGTTCGACGGCGAGGTTGAACGTTTGGATTTGACGGCGAGGTCAGATCATCATTTGTCCGGCGGCGAGGTTGGATGTTCGCTCGACGGCGAGGTTGAACGTTTGGATTTGACGGCGAGGTCAGATCATCATTTGTCCGGCGGCGAGGTTGGATGTTTGTTCGACGGCGAGGTTGAACGTTTGGATTTGACGGCGAGGTCAGATCATCATTTGTCCGGCGGCGAGGTTGGATGTTTGTTTGACGGCGAGGTTGAACGTTTGGATTTGATGGTGAGGTCAGATCATCATTTGTCCGGCGGCGAGGTTGGATGTTTGTTCGACGGCGAGGTTGAACGTTTGGATTTGACGGCGAGGTCAGATCATCATTTGTCCGGCGGCGAGGTTGGATGTTTGTTCGACGGCGAGGTTGAACGTTTGGATTTGACGGCGAGGTCAGATCATCATGTGTCCGACGGCGAGGTTGGATGATTATTCGACGGCGATGTTGAATGTGTCCGACGGCGAGGTTGAATGTTTGTTTGACGGCGAGGTCAGACTCTCTAAATCCCTAGTAGAGATGATGTTTGTACGACGGCGATGTCGAGTGTCTCTAAGAGGATGTTTGTTTCCGACGGCGATGTCAGATTCAGTTTTCCAGCGGCGATGTTGGGCATGTCAAGGTGATCCAGTCTTCTGACGGCGATGTTAGGTGATGCAGATCCTTTAGTTCTCCAGCGGCGATGCGGGGTATTCTGTCAGATGTGTTTCTCCAGCAGCGATGCGGGGTATTTTGACAGATTTAGTTCTCCAGCGGCGATGCGGGGTATTCTGTCAGATGTGTTTCTCCAGCGGCAATGCGGGGTATTTCGACAGATTTAGTTCTCCAGCGGCGATGCGGGGTATTCTGTCAGATGTGTTTCTCCAGCGGCGATGCGGGGTATTTTGACAGATTTAGTTCTCCAGCGGCGATGCGGGGTATTCTGTCAGATGTGTTTCTCCAGCGGCGATGCGGGGTATTCTGTCAGATTTAGTTCCCCAGCGGCGATGCGGGGTGTGTTGATTGTCCGACGGCGATGTCAGATATAGTTCTCCAGCGGCGATGCGGGGTACTTTGTTCAGAGATGTATAGTTCTCCAGCGGCGATGCGGGGTACTTTGTTCAGAGATGTATTTTCTCCAGCGGCGATGCGGGGTATTTTGTTCATTGTTGTATTTTCTCCAGCGGCGATGTTGGGTATTTTGGTGATTCAGGTTTAGGTCTCCGGCGGCGATGTTGGACGCTTGTTTCCCCGATTTGTGGTTGTTCTTGACGGCGGTGTCAGGTGATTTGGTGTTCCAGCGGCGATGTTGGGCGTTCCTCAGAATCTTGTCTGACGGTAATGTCAGGCAGTTTAGTCTTCCAGCGGCGATGTTGGGTGTTGTGGTTGTCTGAAGGCAACATCAGAAGAAGTTAACGTGGATAACTGGCGGCGATGTCAGATCAGTATCTCTCCAGCTAGCTGCCGTGCAGCTAGCATTGAAATATTCGAAGATTTGTTCCCCGCAGAGTACCGTGTGCTCGTGCAGCTGGCAAATTTTCGGGTTTACCGATATTCAATCGTCTCGCACCTTGATTGGTTGAGAGCCGTTCGCTTCTCACCCAGTCAGGTTCAAGCCGTTTGAATAGGGGCAGCTGTTGCACCCCAAAATTTGACCAACAATTATTTATTCATTGAGTGTTTGAAAGTTGATACCTTCATCAGAAAGTTCAAAAGATCTTCAGAGGAATTGGTTGAAACCAGGGATGTGTGCTTCATAGCTTGAGAGTTGTGGGTGCTCCTCAGATGGATCTGAGGCTTTGAGAATGAACTTGATGTTTTGAGAAAGCCTATGAGATGTCTTGAAAGCCATCATGAAGTCCAGAGAAGTCATTGTGCAGGAGTTCAGAAGATTCAACCATGAATGGTAGAATTAGGGTTTTGACTGGGTCAACCCTAGATCAACTGAAAATTTGGAGAAGGTTGAGACCTAATCCAAGGGCCATGAGATCATGGAAATATGCATAGAGATATTATAAAGATGATTCCTAAACCAACTCATCATGATTGAAGAGTTTGAGAAGTTTTGAGTTAGGGTTTCTGAGGATTGTCAGTGAAAAAACCCTAATTTGATCCTTATCTTCCAGGCAGTTTTAGCTCTAGATGGGATTGATATCTCATCTTCCCCACAACATGAATGTTGTAGAGCTTGTTCTTAGCTTTAATTTGAGTGGTGGAATTCCTTGATAGGAGTTACATAGCTCAGGTTATGGTTTTGACAAATTACAGGTCAGCTGAGGTGTGTGAATCTGGGTCTTTGAAAGTCACCCAACTTGCAGACAACTTTTGCCCTAGTAGGATGATTCCTATGATCTCTTGGTCAACATGAATGTTGAAGGGCATCTTCTTAGATTTAATTTGAGTGGTAGAAGTCCTTGATAGGATTTGTGGAACTCAACTTATGGTTTGAACAAGACAGGGGTATTTTGGTCATTTGTCAGTTATAGGTCATTTTAAGCAAAGGCCATATCTCCTATTTCCAGGCCTCAAATGGAAAAACTCAAAACATGAAAGTTGTTCAAAATGGCATTTTAAGCCTAGAAAAGTGGTCATGAGTTATTGAAAAGGCCTAGAGCATGGATTTTTAAAAAGTGGTTCAAATGGCTTGTAAATGGCTTATAAGTTGAAAAAGTTGAAATGGAATTTTGGTTTGAGAGATCTACAAATCCAAAATGGGTCATCCAATATGTCATTTTGACTCCAAACATCATTTTAAAAACAATGGTTTAGCCACATTTTTGAGTTTAGGCTTAAAAATTGGAGTTGCTTTGTAAATTTGTTACTTGCACTTTAAGGCATCAAAAGGAAAGATGGGAAAATGCTACATAAGGACTTGTAAGGCTTTGTTTTCATTTTACCATATCATTTGAGGAGAAATTAAGTGAGATTGCATGGTGTATCATGATATAGCATGAGATTTACTAAATATGGCAAATTCAAATTATCATTGCATGAGAAGTTCTAGAAGCTTCATGGAAGGTTCTACAAACTTCCACACACTTCTATTCTCATCTATATAAGCCCTAGAGTGGCTCCATGCATTGGTTAGAGATTCTTAGAGCTTGCATACTACACTTTGATTCCTTCACTCCAAAAGTGCATTTTCATTCCAAACCCCATTGAAACTTCATCCATCACTACAATTCTGGTTATCATCATCATCTATAATCAGCATTGAGTATTTGGCAAGAAAAATCAAGGAGAATTCGTGGCTGGTTCATGAGATCACAAGCTTCACTCCAACTTGCATGAAGGGTTGGCTAGGTTGATTCAAGAGGTGTGATCAAAAACTACTGCAAACAGAAGCATATAGATCCATTGAAGATCATCTAAAGAAAGCACCAAGGCTTGAATTGAAGGAGAACCACCATAGCCATCACCACTTGCAAGGTATGCATTTTCCTTCGAATCTCATTATTTATGCATAGTTAGATCATGTGGTTAGGTGAAATGTGGTAGAGACCATTAGGAGATGAATCATGATGAGTTTGAGAGCATTACAGGGAGGTTTGTTTTATGGCCATTTCTATTTTAGGACCAAGAACTTACAATTTAGTATACTATAATCTTAGTTCTTTAGCTTAGTGTACTCCCCATTAGATGGAGAACATTCTTGCATAATATGAGCCCATACCATTTCCATGCATATCAGTGCAATTAAAGTGTGTCCAGAACTTCCTACTATCGTATTTCTTTTTAGGTTGAGTTTTAGAGGAATCTAGGACCATGGCTGTGTAGAGGGAAATGAGTAGGTTAAGTTTGATTTTTGGATCGTGAGTTTTCATGGCTTAGTGAGAGAGGTAGAGGAGATGGAAGATTCGCGTGTGGAGACTGAAATTCATGAAACCCTAGGTGTCCAAGGAAGAAGACAACCAAGAGCCCTTGGATCAGCCTGAATATTTGACTTTGTCTTTTAATCCCACGGCCCAGATTAATTGAAGAAACGGAGGGAATTTCAAAATGGCCAAACGCTGCCATTTCAATTAATGAGGCGCGTGTTGGCTTATCCAGAATGCTATCCACACCACCCCATATCTGGCCCACCAAGAATTGAACTAACCTGCCTTGCTGTTTTCACCCCCCATCCCCTTTAATTCTTTTTTTAATTTCTTTTATTGTTTGTCTTTTATAAAATTCATAAAAAATAGAAAATTAAATATTTTTTAATTCTTGTTTTTTCTATAGGTTAATGAATTTGTCTAGAAAAATATAAATAAATAAAATTCCCATTTTATTTTCTTTTCATATTTTTAGTATATTTTTCATTTTAATAGCTTTTTAATATGTTTAGCTTGATATCCAACTTTGTAGAATTTCTTTTAAGACTTTCCCTTAGAATTTTTAATTCATTCTTTTTTGTGTGATTATATATTGAATCATAGTTCCCCATAGGATTTAATTCTTGATTTTTAGATTAAAATTTGATTAGTTTAATTAGGGTAGCATTAGGGTATCATAATTAGGGTTTAGGTTGTGCATAGGTAAGGAAATTCATTTTCTTTAGATAGTTTTGTCTTGATTCTTGGGTAGGGGCATATGTGGATGTTATGGGTAGATGTTGTAGACCCTTGTGAATAATTGATAGATTTTTCCCTCTTGTTTTAGTATTTTTAGGTATTTTCTGAAGTTGGCTGATGATTTTGTCTGTTCTGTGGTTATCTGTTCATCTCTGGGGGTTGTTTTGGGGAATTTGTTGTGGGGGCTTAGTTTGTCTTGAAGATCTTGTTGGAGAGCATGATGGAAGAGAAGATTGTAGACCAAGACTCAGAGACCTAGAGCTTGGATTATTCCTTGTCTGTGAGGTTTGAGATCCTGAAGTTTGAAGGAAGTTCCTAGTACTTTCCTAAGGAAGGCACTATGAATGACTTTCATTCTTCCTTCTCACCTCTTTCTTAAGTATCCAATGATGTTGGAGCCAACTTGTGAGTTTAATTCCTCCTGAGGAAGAATGTAAACTGATCACATGTTGTTGAGCCACATGGGATACAATTCCTAAGTGGAAGCCTCCTAGTACTTTCCTGAGGAAGGTCCTATGGGTCTATTCACTTAGTTCCATTAGTTTATCTAGGAATTCTCAAGTATCCAATGATGTTGGAGCCAACTTGTGAGTTTAGTTTCTCCTGAGGAGGAATGTAGACTGATCACAGTTGTTGAGCCACATAGGATACGACTCCTAAGTGGAAGCCTCCTAGTACTTTCCTGAGGAAGGTCCTATGAGTCTGTTCATTTAGTTCCACTAGTTCAGATAGGATTTCCTAAGTATCCAGTGATGTTGGAGCCTACTTGTGAGTTTAGTTTCTCCTGAGGAGGAATGTAAACTGATCACAGTGGTTGAGCCACATAGGATATGATTCCTGAGTATACACCTCCTAGTGCTTTCCTGAGGAAGACACTATGAGTCTGCCTACTTAGCTCCCTTTCTTTGGTAAGCTTGTTCTGAAGCTTGAAGACTGGGATTGATTTCTTTTGGTTAGGTTTTGCTTTAGGGCTTTGCTTAGATTTGATTCAGATTCTGTGTTAGGGTTAGGATTAGAGAGTAGATGATTCTTTCTCAAGTGTGTTTTGTTTGCCTGATGGCACTTCATTCCTTTTATCTGTTATTGCTTGGTAGCATGTTGTTTATCTTCAGTATGATTACTGTTATTTCATGACTGGCTTGAGGTCGAGACGAGCTTGTGGAGGCTGAAGCCCCACACACATTTCCTCCCTCACTTGCATTGCATGCATTTTACTGTTAAGGCTGATGCTTTTTGTCTGTTTTGGTGTATCATTGATATGATCCCTTAGGACTCTCATTTCCTCTGATGAGGATTTGATGATAGACTTTTAGGTTGAAACCTATGCATGATAACATCCAGGAGTTCCCTGTTTAAACCTCAACCATAGGATGAATCCATGGCATGACAACAGTAGGACTTGATAGTCTCCCTCCTAGTTGGGCCTGTTCTCTTCTCATCTCGAAGCAGTTTAAAATACAGTAATCATGAATGATTTCTTTCGTACGTTACGAGCCTTAAGCCGTCTGAGGATGGATGTTTAGTATGGTACCCTTTGGGTGACATGCGACGCATTCACTCCCAGGTCATAGTCTCTAGTGCGGTCGAAATCGCAAACACAATAAAAAACACTTCTTTTAGGAGATAACCCGTAGTTACCCGAACTACGTTTGCTCTGATCTTTCATACCAGATGAAAGTACGTAGGCATAGGATGCGATATCCTAGCGAGCAACCTTCCCCATCTTCACCCGTAGTTAGGCGAACTACGTTGACTCTGATTTCTCATTCCAGACGGGAATACGTAGGCATAAAGTGCGACGCTTTGCCGAGTCATTTTTCTTTTCTTTTTCAGCCAGCCTTGATAGGTAGATAGATTATAACCAACCCGTCAAAGTAAAAAAACAAGCGAGGATCCCGTCGAGTACGACGGACGTGAGGGGTGCTAATACCTTCCCCTTGCGTAACCGACTCCCGAACCCAGACAATGGTCGCGACGACCTTGTCTTACCCTTATTCGTCAGGTTTTTCCGATCATTTCCTTTCCCGCTCTGAGGGATAAATAACGAAAGGTGGCGACTCTTCTGTTATGCCGGAACCTTATTTTCGCGCAAGCGACACCTGGCGAACCAAAAAACAGAATAAAAAGGTTCGGGCAAAAGTTAGGGATAAAATGGAAAAAATGTACACCCGCGAAGTTGAAAACCTACACTGGGCGGCTTCGGCAAAAAAGGGTATCCCGGTGAATCGAAAACCCGCAAAGGGCGATTCACGCAAAAGTTAGGGATTAGAGAAGCAAATGACTACGGTCTAAGTTTGATTGTTAGCGGTTTAGGAGAATCTGGGGGTCAACCATCCAAAGCAAGCTCTTCCAAAGACAGAGATCAGGAGAGAGGCGGAGTCTGGCGAGTCATAGGAGGATCGGTTCGTGGTGTTCGTCTGTAACACGTTGCCGACATGTGTACAAATTTTATTCTGTATATTTGTATACTTCTGCATTTTGTTTATGCGTGACTACCTCTTTTCAGGAGTTGCATCTAATGTATAAATCTTGCCTATTCTCAGGACATTATCAATAAAGTGTTCTATTCAGTGTAGTGTGTGACTTTGGTTTTAATTTTTTACAGTTTTGTTTGTAAAAGACGCCGATGTTTTTGATAAACTTACATGCGTGTAAACAGGTGGGCCTCGGCCGATGATTGTTAAAACCGAAAATTACCTGAATGGTTGTCATGGGTGATTACCAAGATGTTCCTTTTTTGCATAGATTGCCTTGTGTTTGCTTGTTGACTTTTGCAGGTATTCAAAAGCTCGTAAAGTTCCCCGCCAGAGTCAATGGCGGGCTAGTACCCTCTCCAGAGGATGAACGTTGTGTCCTTCCCCAGTGAAGTCGCCCCAGGCAAAATCGAATGTTGTCTCCCCAGGAGAGTGGAGATTGCGTCAAAGGAAAAGATCAATGTATCTTCAGTAGTTCAAGCGGGGCAGAGTCCTCCCCAGCGAAGGTCGAGATGGATATGATTAACTTCCCCAAAGAGTTTCCTGTGTAGTGCGAATCAGAGCGCACCGGTCAATCCCCAACTCAGAGATAGCAGGATAAATTATCCCCACAAGGCGTAATCAGGGTGTTGATACCTTTTGAAAGCAGTTTCCAGGATTGCTTTCTCTTTCCCCGACAGGTTGATCCTTCCTCGTCAGGATGATCATTTTCAGCAGAGTTTGAAGTTTTGAGTTTGTGAGCTACTTTCCCAGCAGGATGGTCATCCCCAGCGGAGTTAGTTCAGCTTTCCAGCATTTATATTGGTTGGAAGTGTTCTGGTAGTATTCCGGTCATCCCCAGCAGATCCAGTTTGTCTTCAGCATTTATTTTGCTGAAGTAACTTCTTTGCATAAGCATGCATCATAACCACTTGCATTTTACACGAATATGTAGCATTTCCATGAAGTATGGAAGCATTATGGCATCATCAAACATGTGCATTTGGAAGCGTAAGCAGGATTGATTACCCGTCCAGCCTCAGGTATTTGCTCTGTCGATAAGTGAGATCGTAGTTTGCAGAGAGGTGTATGTTTTGTTTGCGGCACAAGACGCGCAGTGATCGTGTTTTCTCCTGTCAAGAGAGTTGTGGCGCAGGGCACGCAGTGATCGTGGTCATCGTTATGTTACGGGGTTTTGTGGCAGAGTACGCAGTGATCGTATTCATCCCGTATGTTTTGTTTGCGGCACAGAATGCACAGTGATCGTGTTTTCTCCTGTCAAGAGAGTTGTGGCGCAGGGCACGCAGTGATCGTGGTCATCTTTATGTTACGGGGTTTTGTGGTAGAGTACGCAGTGATTGTACTCATCCCGTATGTTTTGTTTGCGGCACAGAACGCGCAGTGATCGTGTTTTCTCCTGTCAAGAGAGTTGTGGCGCAGGGCACGCAGTTATCGTGGTCATCGTTATGTTGTGGGTATTGTGGTAGAGTACGCAGTGATCGTATTCGTCCCGTATGTTTTGTTTGCGGCACAGCACGCGCAGTGATCGTGTTTTCTCCTGTCAAGAGAGTTGTGGCGCAAGGCACGCAGTGATCGTGGTCATCGTTATGTTATAGGGTTTTCACGGAAGAGGTACGCAGTGATCGTATTTATCCTACATATGGTTTTGTCTGCAATGCAAAGTACACAATGATCGTATTCCTCCTGTCAAGAGGGTTGTGGTGCATAGCGCGCAGTGATCGTGCTTCCTCCTGTCAAGAGGATTGTGGTGTAAAGTACGCAGTGATCGTATTCATCCCGTATGATTTGTTTGCGGCACAGACGCGCAGTGATCGTGTTTTCTCCTGTCAAGAGAGTTGTGGCGCAAGGCACGCAGTGATCATGGTCATCGTTATGTTATGGGGTTTTTGTGGTAGAGTACGCAGTGATCGTATTCGTCCTGAATGTTTTGTTCGCAACGCCAAGACGCGCAGTGATCGTGTTCATCTTGTTACAGAGGGTGGTTGTGCCAGGCACGCAGTGATCGTGTTCGTCATGTTATATTCCCCTAGCAGAGTTTGCTAGGTCAGGCACTTTTTCCCCCAACTGAGTCTTTCTCGGGATGCTGTGGTGTCAGCAGTGGAAGACGGTAATGCAGATTTTTGGGTGGTCCCCCGTAATTCCCCCAGCAGAGTTATGTTCTCCAGCAGGGTGTTACTTCAATGAGTTACTTGGTTAAGTCCCTCGTAGTCCCCAGCAGAGTATTCGCCACGGAGTTGTTTGTTTAAATTCCTCTTATTTTCCAACAAGGTTATTCTCATCAGAATGCTTGGTTAAGTTCCCAATTTCCCCAGCAGAGTGTTTTCAGGATACCTATTACCAGAATAGGTATTGGACGGCCGTCGTCAGAATTATCCTCTCAGAGTTGCTTGGTTAAGTTTCTCGTTCCCCCGCAGGGATGCTCGTTCAGGTACGAACGGAAGGTTGGTAAGAGAAATCAACATTTTCTCGTTGTTTAGTGGATGCTCGTTCAGGTACGAACGGAAGGTTGGTAAGAGAAATCAACATTTTCTTGCTGTTTAGTGAATGCTCGTTCAGATACGAATGGAAGGTTGGTAAGAGAAATCAACATTTTCCCGCAGTTTAGTGGATGCTCGTTCAGGTACGAACGAAAGGTTCGTAAGAGAAATCAACATTTTCCCGCAGTTTAGTGGATGCTCGTTCAGGTACGAACGAAAGGTTGATAAGTGAAATCAGCATTGTCTCGTGTGGTTAAGCGTTTGCTCGTTTCTTCGGATGCGGAAGGTTGATAAGAGAGATCAACAATTCCTCACTGTTCAGTGTATGCTCACTTCTTCGGAATGGGATAGTCTATGGACAATATCAGATTACTTCATAAGCAGGTTGATGAATAGTGTTTTAGTTGTCGCTGTGGCAACAAAAATCAGTTCTCTGGTTAATTCTCCCCAAACAGTGGTGTGCGCAATTTATTTTTGCGGTTGGCAAATTTCAGGGTTTCATTGGTATTCAACCGTCATTTACCTTCGAATGTGGGAAGGCTGAGCGCTCTTCACCCATTCAGGTCCAAGCCGCTTGAATAGGGGCAGCTGTTGCACCCTAAAACTTGACCAACCGATTCTCCTATCGGGTTCGTGGTTTAAGTTCGTATTTGCATATCAGATGCATGACACTTGTGTACAGACAGAGGATGTCAGGGTTACGTCTTGGTTTTCATCTACCGGATATTTCAGGTCCAGTCTAAATGATCAGGGTTTTATTTTCGGGGAATTGTGCGCTCCTCGGTTGTTTTCAGGCTTACATGGTGGTTTTTTGGGATATTCTGATGCCCGGGGTTACTGTTTGCTTTAATCTGGTCGCGCTCTCTTTCATGGTGGTCATTTGCATTTGTCTGCATTCTTTTTAGGGTTTAATAGCCTTTTGAGAATTTTAAATAGGTTTTACAGATTTTCTAGAATTTAAATAGTTTTTTTGTTTTTATGTTTTAATAGCTTTAAATCTTTTTTAGAATTTTATAGAATTTAATAGGTTTAATAGTTTTTTAAGTGTTTTAATAGAGTTTAGAATATTAGGTTTTAATATGGATATTAATTTCCTTTTAGGATTAATATAGCTTTAATAGTTTTTGTGTTGATTTTAAATAGGATAGACAATTTAGAATAATAAGAGTTTATGAAATTAATAGAGTGTAATAGGTTTTAATTTTTCTTTTAGATTTAATTAGGATTTTTTAATCTTTTAAATAGAGTTTGTAGATTTAATTAGGATTAGACTAGTTTAATTTTCAGTTATCTTTTAATTGTAGTTTTAAATTAATTAGTTGAGTATTAACTGGTTAATTAGGTATTAATCTTTAATTAGTAGTTAATTAGGTTTAATTCATGTTAATTCAGATTTTCAGGGTTTATTGCATATCATTTTCGTTGGGCCAGGTTGGTTTTGGAGGCCCAATCAATCATCAGTTCGTTTTTGGTCATTTTTGTCCAGAAAGAGTGACATGTGTCACTATATAAATAAGGCCACACGTGCAATTATGGGGGCACCACCTCACAACTCCAACTCCCACATTCTGCCACGTATTCCAGACCTCCTCTCTCTCCCTCTGCCAGCACGCTCACACGCGTCCCACACGCATTAACTCCCGTGACACTTGTCACCTCACCACCTCCTCACCGGGAATTACACCGCCGGCCATGCAAATCCGGTGACCGCCCCAATGGCCACCGCCCAACCAACTCCGGCAACCGCAACTGACTTCCGGCCACCACCTGAACCACCGGAAAACCCTAAATCCACCGGAAAACCCCAGAAATCCCTCCACTTCATTTTTTCTCCTCCAATTTCCCTCTTCTTTTCCGATCCACCTTCATCTCTCCGATCAACACCGATCATCAAGAACTACCAGAAAATTCCCAGAGCAACATCCTCCGTTCCCAAAGCCTCATCAACGATCATCGAATAATCATCATCAGCAATCTTTCTTCCGACAAAGTTTCAGCAATCATCGTTTGTATCAAGGACGTTCATTGGAGATTCATTGTTAGTCATCAAAATAGTGTTTAGTTCCAGATCTGCATCCGCCTCACTTGGAGTTCATCGTCCTTCAACGGCTTCCACTCAGTGCTGGTACGAATTTTTCCAGAAGTCACTAAGATCAGTGTGGATCTTCATCAATACGGAGGGCGCCGCCGTAGATTTCCACACCTTCAAATCTCCAAGAGACGTCCTTGAGAACCTTCGTCAGAATCTCGCAAAGATTCATTGTTGTCGTCAACGAGCACCTGCATCCGCTTCGCGTGAGCTTCAGCAATCATCATCGCCGAACATTTCCTCTTCATCCAGGTTGGTGCTTGTCATTAGATCGTTTCTATTGCAAAATTTATCATGCATGTTGTTAGGTTGAAGTGGTTTAGGGTAGAATCCATGTTTAGTCTGAACATCAAGAATCTTGTGAGGGGATTAGGTTAAGGTTTGTTATTATGGACTTAGGATAAAGGTTAGTTAACGATGATGGAGGATTGTTGAGGAATTGGGTGGAGGTCTCGTTCACAGATCTTGAGAGGGAGAGTTTGAGATGCAGACGGTGTGTTAGGGTTTAGGATGGTGAACAGTGATTGGGATTTTGGGGAAGAAGTTGATTTTGTTGTTTGATTACTTGGATTAGGGTTTGGGTTGGGTCCAAGGCCCAAATTAGAAATTACTATCACACACCCCTGGTACTCGTTTCCCCTCCCCTGAGTGTGAAAGGCTGAGTGTATATGGATGCTGGTCTGGGCTTAAGCCCTAAGTGCTACGCGCACCCCCCTAACGTAAGCCCAATTGGATAATAACTGGGGCATTTGCTATTTACCCCCCCCCCCCCCCCCCCCCTGTTTTATTTCTTTTTTTATTTTCTTTGTTATTTCTTTGTTTTGCATCATGTTAGAAGAAAATTCATAAAAAATAGTAGGATTGATCAATTTATTCCCTTCTTTTTTCTGTAGATTCATATTTCAATGTAGAATTTTATAGTACAAAAATATTAATTAGATCATCCATTTTCATTTTTATTGCATTTTTTGTATTTTAATTGGTACTGAATAATTGGTTTGTGGCGTGTCTGCCTTGCTGATTTTATTTCTCTCATTTGGTATTGATTTTTGCTTTAGTTTTTTAGTATGTTATACTAGACTGATGCATGCTCCCCATAGAATTTTTGTGGACTTTTTAGAGATTGATTGATATTGTTTTAGGGTTAGAGAATAGAGACCTCATAACTTGCTGGTTAACCCCTTGACCATTCACATGTTAGGGATTGTTTAGTAGCCTTAGAAGTTGACTTAGGCTTTGAGATTTGATCTTGGGATCATAGAGGCATGTAGGTTTCCCCTAGATTTTTGGTAGATTTTTATAGGGTGTTCTGTTATTTTTTGGGGGCTTGAGCTTGAGAATAGGAGAGGTCCTGAGGGCTTCTGACTTTGAAGTTCAACTATGGTTGAACTTCAGAGATAGTTTCTTTTGGTTTGAGGGCCTGTGGTTTCTTCTTGAGGATGGAGGCTGGTTGAAGTCTTGTTGGAGCTTGCAAGGATGCATGGATTGAGGTCCTAGTCTAGGAGCTTGCTCTCTGTTTGTGAGGTTTGAGATCCTGAAGTTTGAGGGAAATTTATGGTGCTTTCCAGAGGAAGGCACTATGGATGTCTTTCATTCTTTCTTCTCACCTCTTTCTCAAGTATCCAATGATGTTGGATCCTTCATGTGAGTTTAGTTTCTCCTGAGGAGGAATGTAAACCGTTCACAGTTGTTGAGCCACATGGGATATGATTCCTAAGTGAAAGCCCCCTAGTATTTTCCTAAGGAAGGCACTATGGGTCTATTCACTTAGTTCCCTTAGTTCATATAGGATTTCTCAAGTATCCAATGATGTTGGAGCCTTCATGTGAGTTTAGTTTCTCCTGAGGAGGAATGTAAACCGTTCACAGTTGTTGAGCCACATGGGATATGATTCCTAAGTGAAAGCCCCCTAGTATTTTCCTGAGGAAGGCACTATGGGTCTGTTCACTTAGTTCCCTTAGTTCATATAGGATTTCTCAAGTATCCAATGATGTTGGAGCCTTCATGTGAGTTTAGTTTCTCCTGAGGAGGAATGTAAACCGTTCACAGTTGTTGAGCCACATGGGATATGATTCCTAAGTGAAAGCCCCCTAGTATTTTCCTGAGGAAGGCACTATGGGTCTATTCACTTAGTTCCCTTAGTTCATATAGGATTTCTCAAGTATCCAATGATGTTGGAGCCTTCGTGTGAGTTTAGTTTCTCCTGAGGAGGAATGTAAACCGTTCACAGTTGTTGAGCCACATGGGATATGATTCCTAAGCGAAAGCCCCCTAGTATTTTCCTAAGGAAGGCACTATGGGTCTGTTCACTTAGTTCCCTTAATTCATATAGGTTTTCTCAAGTATCTGATGATGTTGGAGCCTTCATGTGAGTTTAGTTTCTCCTGAGGAGGAATGCAAACCGATCACAGTTGTTGAGCCACATGGGATATGTTTCCTGAGTATAAGCCTCCTAGTACTTTCCTGAGGAAGGCACTATGAGTCTGCCTACTTAGCTCCCTTTCTTTGGTAAGCTTGTCTTGAAGCTTGGAGACTGGGATTGATTTCTCTTGTATAGGGTTTTCCTTAGGGCTTTGCTTAGAGATTTGGTTAGGGTTTTGCTTAGGGCTTTGCTCGGAGGTAGATTAGGGTTTTGTTTTAGGGTTGTTTAGGGGTCTTGCTCAGGGATAGTTTCTTGCTTTTGGATAGGAGTTTGTCAGGCTGGTTAGCCTTCTCTTTGTGTTGTTTGACTTGGTGTGGTGCTGTGCTGCATTAGACTTAGGGGTTCATCTAGATATTTCTGAGATAGGTGCATCTTAGAAGTAGACTCTGTGTGCATGAGAAGTTGAGGTGGGTCCTCCTTCTGCTTGTTTGTTATTGAGTGGCTTTGCTTGCTGGTATTTGGTAGAGCTGAGCTCCCTTGCCTCTGTGGTGTGTGGCCCTTGTGCCTTGCTTGTTTGGTTGTTGCATTCACGCATATTTCCAGTATTTCTTTACTTTGCAGTGATTCCTGTTTACTGTTGCCATGATCCCTTAGGAGTTCTAACTTCTCTGCTGTGGAGGAGTTATGATAGACATTAGGTTGGTTAACCAGGCATGATAACATTAGGTAGATTCCCCTTTTTTAACCATAGTTTTAGGGTGTCTCTTTCCTTTCTCGAAACAACAGAAAAACACTTAATAAAGGATAAAACAAAAGTGAATTCATTTCTTCCGTTAAAAGATTTGAACAAACATCAAAACCTTTTTGTCCTCCTGGACTGTAAACCCTTGGTTAAGGTGCATTCTTTCATAAAAAACACTTGAAACAGCTTGTGTCGTGCGTAGTCGAACTACGTTCGCTCTGATCTTCCATGCCGTGTGGAAGTACGTAGGCACAGGACGCGATGTCCTGGCGAGCAACCTTTCCCCCCCGTCTAGACGTAGGTAGTCGAACTACGTTGACTCTGACTTTCCCATTGCACGAGGGAGTACGTAGGCCCAGAACAACGTATGTTCTGTCGAGTCCTGTCCTTTTCTTTTCTTTTCAGACTGACCATTAGCGTAGATAGATAAACACACCCTTTTCCTTATAAACACCAAGCGTGGATCCCGTCGAGTACGACGGACGTGAGGGGTGCTAATACCTTCCCCTTGCGTAACCGACTCCCGAATCCAGGTTTTGGTTGCGATGACCATACCTTTCCCATTTTTTGCGAGGTTTACTTCGAGCGTTTCCTTTCCCTCGTTGGGATAAATAACGCACGGTGGCGACTCTTCAGTTCAGCCGGCGCCGATTTTCGCAGTAGCGACAAGTATGACTCAGAAGAGTTCTGAAATCTTTAAAGAGTATGCCCTGCGATGGAGGGAAATTGCTTATCAGGTCGAACCTCCGTTGACTGATAAGGAACTAGCTGATTGGTTTGTCGACACTGTTCGTCCCGAATTCTATGAGAGGATGGTGGGTAGTGTAACCACGAATTTTGCTGATATTGTTGTTGGGGTAAAGGTTGAATTGGCTATGAAGAGTGGAAAAATGTCTAGTGGTTCTGGCATCTCAAACTCAAAGGACCAAGCCAAGAAGTCTTCTTTCAATCCTCAGAAAAAGAAGGAAGGAGAGACTCATGTTGTATCCTTAGGTAGAAGGGGAAATCAACAATATCAATATCCGCCACAATATAATCAACCACAGGGTTACCCGGTTCAGTATGCTCCACCTCCATATTTAGCTACTATTGCACCATCTTTTAACCAGCAAGCTCCACAAGCTCCTACCAGCCTATGCAACAGGCTCCTGTTTATCCGCCTCCAGTTTATCAATAACCTCCACCTAACTATCAGCAAGCATCCAATGCTCCCGCAAATCAGCAACAGAGGAATCAGGAACCTCTCCGAAATGCTCCGAGGAGACGATACAAGTCATGTCCTCCGATTCTGATGACGTTCACCGAGTTGTATCCTTACTTAGTACAACCAAGGTTTGATTACCACCCGAGCTTTGGGACCAGCTCCAAATCCTTTGCCAGCTAACTACAACGCCGCCGCTCATTATTTATTTCATGAGGGTGCGCCAGGTCACGATTTGGAGAATTGTTATGCTTTAAAGAATATTGTTAGGGATCTGATAGAAAAGAAGATTTTGTCGTTCAATGATCTGCCTCCCAATGTTAAAACAAACCCTCTGCCTACACATGGGGTTGTCAATGTTGTCGATGATTCGTCTGATGAGAACTTTATTCTTGATGTATCCCAGGTCAAGACTCCTCTTAAGGCCTTCCATTCAAAGTTGTTTGAAGCAGGCTTGGTATCTGTTTCTCATACTGACTGTGCAAGTTGTGAAGGATGTGATAAAGGTTGTGTTATGATGCAAAAAACTGTTCAAAGGTTGATTGACGATGGTTTTCTGCAAGTAGTCAACAAGGTGAAGAAGGAGGAGGTAGCCGCAATTGAGCCTACTTTCAACTTGCCTGAACCAAGGGGTAGGATGCTAGTGTTTAATCTGCCAGCGCCAAGTTCTGTCATGCCGGTGTTCAGTATGCCGAATCCTGTTACTCTAACCGTGGATCAGCCTAAACTGTTGATCATTCAGAAGCCGAGTCCATTTCCATTTAGTGATCCCAAAGTTGTACCTTAGAAACACGACATAACCGCAATTGATAAAGAATCTAGGAAGGTCGTTCCAAGATAAAAGTTGAAGGATGATGCTGGAAGTATAACCAACATAGCTGGGGAAAGTAGGATGACCTGTAGTGGTCGTGTGTATAGACCCCGTTTTGATGAGGCTCCATCTAATTAGACAATTACTACTTCTGCTGTGCCTGCCAGAGATAAAGGTAAAGAGGCTATTACCAATGATGAGGATGTTGAATTCTTCAGGATAATCAGAAAGAGTGATTATAAAGTCGTTGACAAGCTTCACCAAACTTCCTCAAAGATTTCTATCTTGTCTTTGTTATTAAATTCACGCGCGCATAGAGTTGCTATGCAGAAGGTCTTGACTCAAGCTCATGTTGCTCAAGACATCACTATTGGCCGGTTTGATAGCATCATTGCTAACATTACCGCCTGTAATACTCTCAACTTCAGCAATGAGGAGCTGCCAAAAGAGGGTCTGAATCACAACCGTGCTTTACACATATCCGTGAAGTGTCAGGAGGACAATTTAGCAAGAGTGCTCGTGGACACCGGTTCATCGTTGAACGTCCTACCTAAGAGGGTTCTCTGCAAGTTGCTTACAAAGATACTTTGGTGAAGCCTACGTCTTTAATTGTCAAGGCTTTTGATGGTTCACGCAGATCGGTGATTAGGGAAGTTGAGCTTCTGATTCTGATTGGTCCGCACGTGTTCAAGATCACTTTCCAAGTCATGGATATCAATCCTAATTACAGCTGTCTACTTGGAAGACCTTGGATCCATGCCGTTGGGGCAGTAACTTCTACATTTCACCAAAATATGAAGTTCATGGTTGATGACAAGCTGGTAATTATACATGGTGAGGAGGATCTAATGGTTAGTAATTTATCGTCGTTCCGGTATATTGAGGATGGTGAAGACACTTCGGAAACTTCTTTCCAAGCACTCGAGATTGCCAATACTATTTTAGTGGAAGTCGAAGAGGCTGCGGAGGTCCAAAGTAATCCATCATTTGCATCCTTAAAGAGTACCAGATCAATGATCGACAGAGGCATTCCTGAAGGTTGGGGAGAAGTCATCAACATCAAGACGAAGACTGACAGCTACGGGTTGGGTTACAGACCAACTCATGATAGAGCTTCCACATCTGTCGAAGAACGTCCGAAGGTTTTTCAAGAGGTGTTCGTCAGCGGAGGTTTTCATGTTAATGCTATCATTGACCATGATAAAGATGAAGACCTTAACAACTTGGTGTTTCAGAGTGATGTAGCATTGAGGAACTGGGAGGCTATAGAGATTCCAGTTATTTTTCCATTGTCAAAGTAATTTAATTTTTCATTTGTATTTTCAAATCCATAGCTCTTCCCAAGGCTATTGGATATCTTTGTAGGGCCACCTTTCTTTTCGAATAATTATTAATAAATGCATTTTGTTTCCATTCCACTTAGTTTCACTAGCATTTTTTCGTTTTCACCTTCTAAAATGAAATTGACAATCTTTTCAAAAACAAACTAAAATACATTTTCATTTCTCTTGCATTTTCATTGAACATTTAATAAAATAAGCCTTTCAACCTGCAGTGACGTTACAACCCTTGTTGAATCCAATGACTATATTGTCTCTCTTGATTGGGATTCACCCATTTATCAAGCTTAAGATGAGGGTGAAGAAGATTTTGAAGTACTCACCGAACTGACAAAATTGGTCGAATACGAGTACACAGAACTTCAACCATACAAAGAGCAGGTAGATCTGATTAATCTTGGCACCGACGAAGACAAGAAAGAGGTCAAGGTTGGTGCAATACTTAGGAATGAGGTCAAGCAGAGGTTCATCAAGCTGTTGAAAGAATATGTTGATGTGTTTGTATGGTTGTATCAAGATATACCTGGTTTAGACACATATATTGTTGTCCACAAGTTTCCGCTCAAGCCCGATTGTCCGCCTATCAAGAAAAAGCTTCGAAGAACCAAACCCGACATGTCTTTGAATATTCGAGATGAGGTTAAGAAGAAATTGGATGCAGGCTTCCTTGTAGTCGCGAAGTATCCTGATTTGGTTGCCAACATTGTACCAGTGCCCAAGAAGGACGGTAAAGTCAGAATGTGTGTAGATTACAGGGATTTGAACAAAGCAAGTCCAAAAGACGATTTTCCTCTGCCACATATTGATACACTTGTTGACAATACCGCCAGCTTTGCAGTTTTCTCATTTATGGATGGTTTCTCCAGTTACAATCAGATCAAGATGGATCCAGATGACCGAGAAAAGAGTACTTTCATTACTCCTTGGGGAACCTTCTACTACAAAGTCATGCCCTTCGGTTTGAAGAACGCAGGGGCAACCTATCAGCGTGCTATGACAACTTTCTTCCATGACATTATGCACAAAGAGATTGAAGTATACGTGGATGATATGATTGCCAAATCTCAGAACAAAGAGGACCATTTGGACCATTTGGTGAAATTGTTTTGAACGACTTAGGAAGTATCAGTTAAAGTTAAGTCCTGTTAAATGTACTTTCGGTGTCAGATCCGGAAAGCTACTTGGTTTTATCGTCAGTCGACGAGGAATTGAAGTAGATCCAGATAAAGTCCGAGCCATTCAGGACATGCTAGCTCCACGGACTGAAACACAAGTCAGAGGTTTTCTGGGACGTTTGAATTATATCTCCAGGTTTATCTCTAATATGACTGCCACCAGTGAACCGATATTCAAATTTTTATGCAAGGGGCAGATTGTTAATTGGAATCCCGATTGCCAGCGAGCATTTGAAACAATCAAGGATTACTTGCAAGAGCCTCCTATCTTGATTCCTCTTGTTCATGGAAGACCATTATTCATGTATCTTATCGTTCTTGAGAAGTCTATGGGTTGCGTACTTGGGCAACATGATGAGACTGAAAGAAAGAACATGCCATATACTACTTAAGCAAGAAGTTCACCGATTGTGAGAACAGTTATTCACTTTTGGAGAAGACTTGTTGTGCGTTAGCATGGGCTGCTAAGCGTCTCAGGCAGTACATGATTTGCCATACGACCTTGTTGATTTCGAAGATGGATCCAATCAAGTACATTTTTGAAAAGCCCGCTCAGACTGGAAGAATTACCCGTTGGCACATGTTGTTATTTGAATATGACATCCAGTACGTACTTCAGAAGGCTATCAAAGGAAGTATCTTATCAGACTATCTTGCAGATCAGCCAGTTGAAGATTATGAGCCTCTCAAGTTCGACTGTCTTGATGAAGACATCCTGTTGATAAAGAGAGATTGTGAAGAGCCAGACCCTGATGAAGGTCCCGAACCGAGTCTCTGGTGGAGGATGGTGTTTGATGGTTCCTCAAGTTACAGTAGGCATGGTATAGGCACCGTTTTGATGAATCCAAAAGGTCGCTTTACTCCATTTACAGCAAGGTTAGATTTCAAATGTACAAATAATATTGCAGAATATGAAGCATGCATTCTCGGCCTTGAAGCAGCTATTCACCTCTGAATCAAACTTCTCAATGTAATTGGAGATTCAGCTTTGGTCATTTATCAGATACAAGGCAAATGGGAGACGAAGCATGAGAAGTTAATCCCTTACAAATACTTCACCATCGAGTTGATTAAGTACTTTGATGAGATCAAGTTTGAACATGTCCCGAGATTTGAGAATCATGTGGCTGATGCCTTAGCCATGTGGAAAGTCAGATTGGTTAATGAAGCACCCCTTATTCGAATTGAACGTAAGACTGAGCCCGCTTACTGTCAGGTGGTCGAAGAGGATGAGGTGGATGAAAAGCCTTGGTTTCATGATATTAAGAACTATTTGCTCAAACAGGAGTATCTCGATGGTGCTACCGGTCTTGACAAGAAAACTTTTAGAAGATTAGAATCCAAGTTCTTCATTAGCAATGGTGTGTTATACAAAAGAAATTACGACATGGTTTTGCTCAGGTGTGTTGACAAACGTGAAGCAGACATGTTACTTCAGGAGATTCATGAAGGAACCTTCGGGACTCATGCCAATGGTTATGCTATGTCTAAGAAGATGTTAAGAGCTGGGTATTACTGGTTAACTATGGAATCTGACTGTATCCAATACGCCAGGAAATGTCACAAGTGCCAAATTTACGCTGACAATATGCATGTTCCTCCTGCACCATTGAATGTTCTAACTTCGCCATGGCCTTTCTCGATGTGGGGCATTGACATGATTATGGCAATTGAGTCGAAAGCTTCCAATGGTCACCAATTCATTCTCGTTGCTATAGATTACTTCACCAAATAGGTAGAAGTTGCTTCCTATGCCAACGTGACCAAACAAGTGGTAGCTCGCTTCATCAGAAAAGAAATTATTTTCCGCTATAGAGTTTCAAGCCGGATCATTACTGACAATGGTACCAATCTGAATAACAAGACTATGAAGGATTTATGTGACACCTTCAAGATTGCACATCACAAATCTTCTCCATGCCGTCCTAAGATGAATGGAGTTGTGGAAGCTGCGAACAAAAATATCAAGAAGATCCTACAAAACATGGTTAAGACCTACAAGGATTGGCATGAAATGTTACCGTTTGCTTTGCACAGATACAGAACTATCATACGCACTTCAGCAGGGGCAACACCTTTCTCGTTGGTGTATGGAATGGACGTTGTTCTTTCCATTGAAGTTGAGTTACCTTCTTTAAGGGTGTTGATGGAAGCCAAGCTGGAAGAAGCCGATTGGGTTCAAGACAGATATGACCAGTTGAATCTCATCGACAAGAAGCGCCTGACAACTATGTGCCATAGAAGTTGTATCAGAATTGGATGAAGAAAGCTTTTGACAAGAAAGTTCGACCTCATGAGTTATGCCAAGGAGAGCTCGTACTCAACTATGACGACCCATTTGTTGTTGAGACAGTCTTCTTCGGAGGATCGCTAATTCTTACAACAATGGACGGTGAAGAGCTCGCCCATCCTGTGAACTCCAATGCAGTCCGAAAATATTATGCCTAAAAGAAAAACAAAAAAAATGCAGCTCGCTAAGTTGAAAACCCGAAAGGGCGGCTTAGGCAAAAAGGAGCGTCCCGGTGGATTGAAAACCCGAAAGGGCGGTCCAGGCAAAAATTAAGGACAAAGGCATTTCACTGTATCGGACGACACCGAACGTTGCAGATACATTTTCATATGAGATCCATTCCAAATCCAATCGCTCTTTTCAGAAGCAAGGTTTTGGGTAGTCTTAGTCATTAGGGTCAGTAGGTCGTTGGATTCAATGTAACCTTTTCCATATTGCCAATTTCAAATTGTAATTTTCTATGGAGCTATGCCTTTAGCAAGCTACCCTTATTCAATAAAATTTTATCTTTGCTATTCAATTTCTTTGTTCACATTATCTCCATTTTTATTTTGTTATGCAATGTGCTTTTGTTAATAAAATTTTGAACGTGAAAAGTGTTTTCAAAACTTTAAAATTATTTTCTCGAAAATACACTTGGAAATGAAAGTTGCTTTGAATTATGGAAATCTTTGAAGGATCTCTTTGTTCCCCAGTAAGTCTCATTGTTGCATAAGCATTTTTTCATTACCAACATCTTCCCAGTGATAGTCGCCAGCGAGACTTTAAGCTAACAATACTTTGGATTAATCCCCAGTAATGCCCGTTGCTGCAGAGAACTTCCCGGTATCCTTCAAATGATCCATGTCTTTGAGGACCCACTCTTCGTGGAATCATCTGTTCCTCAGTAAAGTTGCTTTACTTTCCTCAGGAAGTACTCCTTAGGAGATTTCCATGTTCTCCCCAAGAAATCAAGATACTTTCCCCAGGAATGTCTGGTGAATTCTCCTCAGTAAGTCTGATGAACTCTCCCAGGGAAGTTTGATATATTTTATCCCCAATCAGATGTACCTTTTCCCCAGGAAGCCGAGGTACTATTCCCAAGAAGTTTCTACACTTTCTCCATGAAGTTGCCTAGCTTTGCATCTTCCCCATGTAGTGGATATTTATTTTATCCCCGAAATTCTCTGATCCTAAGATTTTCTTCGGCTGATTATGATTCATGATAGCAACCCCTCCAGTGAAGTCATGATATCGTACTCTCCAATGAGGTTATATCGTATCCCCATGAAGAAGTTGTAATACCGTATCCCCAAGTGGTTTATTTTCTCCCCAGAGAAGTTAGAACTTTGAATCCAGAGTTGGCTCTACCATCGACTTTTCTCATCCCTCGATAGATGTACTGTTGCAGAGGTCATCAGGGTATTCCCGTCGAGATGTTTATTTCATCTCGTGTCTCCTCTCTCGTCTGTCAGCATATGCATACACATTAGCATAAGCGTTACATACTCATTTCATTTTGTTTCCATACATGTCGACATATGTATTTGCATGTTTGCTCTTTGTCGTTACTGCCGAGTAACTGGGTTTGTCCGTTCTCTCCAAGTAGATCGTCAGCCTTAAGTATAAGATACTTATTTGTTTCTAGCTAATCCCCACAGAGTTCAACCCTCGTGGACGATGGTTATTTCAGTTATATTTCCGTGAAAGGATAAGATAGTCCCCATGTGAGCTCATTTTCTCAATGGAGTCTTGTCTGATATTTCTTTCTAGCCCAATTCTAGATCGAACTTCGGTCCCGTCGATCGCCGAACCTACCTGTACTTGCATTTATTTTGCACTATTTTTTTTAAGAAAAGCCTTTACAATCCTTTGCAGATTGGCGATAGTTCTTGCCTGAGAAGCTTATCACCACATTGCACAGCGGACAAGCAACAGTTCTCAGCCGAGAAGCTTATCATCAAATTTTTAGAACAGTAGATATGCGACAGTTCTCGCAGGAGAAGCCTATCATTACATCTTTCAACCACGGTATGCGACTGTTCTCTCCCGAGAAGCCTATCATCATTATCACATTACACTCTATAATTTATCATCACACTCTACAATTGACCTTATCGTACAAGAAGCTCATCATTACACTTTGTAATCTCGATATTATCATCATCACAACTTCCTTTACAATTTACATTACATGTTACCACCTCTACGAGCAATGCTCATCCGAGAAGCTTATCCTTGCTACTTTTGCATATGAGTAGTATTTCTCGCCTGAGAAGCTTAGCCTACCTTCATCATGAGGAGTATCAAGTGGCCATCTACATCGAGTAGCTGGTTTCCATTTCCTTTTCATCTTGAAGAAGGGGGAGGTTCGATCTAAATCATGTTTAGGGCGCCAACCTTGAAGTATGAAGAGGTTCGTTTTATCCTTTAGTAAAAGAAGAATCTGAATCGTATTTCGGGTGCCGACCTTAAATACGAAGAGGTTTATTTGTCAGATGAGCGACAATCCCTCCATTGGAGCTTATCAATCAATTTTTTTCACAGATAAGCAACATTCTCTTTATTTGAGAACTTATCCAGTTTGGTATTTAAGTCCCTTCCAATGATAAGTGACAATTCTCTCTCCCGAGAAGCTTATTAGGGCATTTCCCATTAAAGTCCATTTATTTTGGCATACAGCCGGTTTTACCCTGTATATTTTCTACGGATTCCCGAAGATTCTGTTTGATCCCGTCACGAGGGAGGGTTTCCAGAAGCTCGGATGTTATTCTTTGCTCAATACTCCAGCATTCTGTTAATCGATCCTACAGTCGTGTAGATCCAGTTTTACTTTTTACCCTAGAGGGTCAACCGGTCACGCCTGAACCTATTGAATAATTACTCTCAGATTTTCCCCAGTGGAGGCCGTCTCATCGGTGCCATCTCCATTGAGGATCCCGTTCATACCATTCCCCTTCTAAAGTGACAAATTGGTCGTGCTCGCACTAGTTGGTCATCACTTTAGAATTCTCCAATGTCGTGCTATTTCTCCAGTGTGTCGCTTTCCCCAGTGTGGTTGCTTGTCGCGTCTGTCCCCTGGATCGTCGTGTCATCTGCATCCGCGCATTTATCAATTCCATCATACGCATCATACTAGATTTACAACATTATCAGTCATTTTCGTCTTGTCCATGGCGTTGCATATCGCTGCATCTTGTTGCACCCCAAAATTTGACCAACTACTTGTCGCAATTTTGCTCATGTTTCGACTCATTTCATTTCGCATTTGCATACCGCGTACATTGCATTTTTTTCCAGTCAGATTGACTTTATCGGGATTACAGCCCTCTGATCGCGCTTCAATCATTTCAGACCAATACGAGGACGTATTTTTAGAATCGGTGCTCGTCCCGGTGTTTTCAGCCCTCGCTGTTGTTTTTGAGGACATCTCGGTGTCCAGGTTTTTACCGTTTATTTCGATATAGTTGCTAATCGATTTAATCGGCTCCCTCGATAGTTTTAGATTTTTTCCCTTATTTTCTAGAATTTCTAATGGGTTTAATTGATTTTTCTAGGTATTAGTTAGTTTTTTAATAGATATTAATTGATTTTTAATAGTTTAGTTTTAATTTCCTTTTTTTTAGGAATTTCTTTAATAATTTTTTAAATAGATTTTAAGAACAAATCATATTGTTAGATATTAAGTAGAAATTTTTTAAATGATTTTTAATATGATTTTCTTTTAATAGAGTTTTATTTTCTATTTTTATTAGTTTAGAGATAGTTAAAAATTAACAGAGTGTTTTATGAGTTTAGAGAGTAATAGAGTTTTTTTTTTAGGTTAATCCCTTTTTTTTAGATTAATTAGGATTTAATAAAGATTAATTAGGTCTTAATTATTTGTTTAGGTTTTAATTTGAGGTTATCAGTTTTAATTAGGATTATATTAGTTTTAATTTTCATTTAGGTTAATTACTGTTTTAATTTTCGGATTAGTCTCAATTGTAGTTTTAGGGTCTTAGTTAGCTTTTTAATCAGCATTAATTAGGCAATTTTAATGTTCATTAGGTGTTAATCATGATTAATCAATCCATTTTCGTTGGGCCCATTGTCTTGGAGGCCCAGTCCCCAGAATCAGTCCACGTGTCCTCCTATAAAAGCATCCACGCGTGTGCCTCAGAATCTCCCCCAGCTTCCACGTTTCGCTCCCAGCTTCCACGTTTCACTCACCACTTCCATCCACGTTTCACTCACCACTTCCTTCTGCATGCAGAGCCCACGTGGCGCTCCCTCTCTCCTCCACCATCACCACACGTGGCATCACTCCATCTTCCCCCTGCATGCGTTCGCCACGTACCCTCTCCGACGGCAACTCCCCGTCCGGCCATACAAACGCCGGAGAACATCACCAGCAAAATCAAGCGGTGGTTCTCGCGGCCAAATTCCACCAAACCTCGCCGGAAACCCTTGAATCTCGCCGGAAAACTGCAAACTTCGAAGGGCATTCATCTTTCTTCTCCGATCTTCATCCACAACGCTCATCAGAAATCACCAACAACATCATGTTCTTGCAACCGTTTCTAGAAATCACCACCAACCTTCAACCGTTTTCCAGGAGATCTTCAAGATCTTCGTCCAGGTTCATCAATGTTCAAGCGTTTTCCAGATCTTGATGTGTCCGTCCAAAATTCATCAACAACCTTCATCATTCTCCAGATTATCAAAGAACTTCATCATCATGAACTTCATAGACGTTCATGGATTCATCATCGTCTCCAGATCTGCTCGTGGTTCATTAAGAACATCCAGATCCAAAACTCTCCAGAGATCTGTTCAAGAAAACCTTCATCTATCCTCCAGAAATTCAAGAACATGCATCAAGATCTTCTACAATCTTCATCTGATTTCCAGAATTTCTTCAACATCCAAGAACAAGCACCTCCGCAGCTTCATCTTCTTCGGAGAGTTACATCGATCTTCATAAAACCTTCGAACGAACTTCAAGATTTCTTCAGAAGCTTCATCGTCCATAAGCAGTCTTCATCCTCACGATCTTCATCAACGTTCCTCCACGAAGCTTCAAGAACCTCAAAAGATGGATCGCGTCGTTCTTCCGAGAAGGTGATAGTTCAGATTGTTTTTGTTTCTTCATCTGTGTTGTTGATTAGAGGCGAAGTCTGGAGGTTGAATCTGAGGTTGAAAGTTTGTGAGAGGAAAGGTTGAACGAGAGAGAGAGATAGCGTTTGGAGAGGATGGACGGCGCATGAACAGTGCTCTGAGAAAAGAGTGATTAGGGTTTCTGAGAGTTGGAACGAGGAAGAGAGAGGGCAATGGATTGGGCCCTGGGCCCATTAGTCTTTCAGATCCGTACCCCTCCGTTTTCGTTTCTCACCCCCGTTTGTGTGTGTAGCTGGGTTGGGCCCGTTACCTGGTCGTTACTGGGCATACCCCCCGTTTTGGCCATGAACCCCCCCTGCTTTCTTATTTGTTTTTTCTGAATTTCTTATTGGGCTGGGCCCAGTTTCTTTTGTTTTTTTGCTGCTGTACCTCCTACTGCAGTTTTGCACCCCCCTTGTGTTTTTCTCTTTTTTTCTTTATTTTCTTTTATTTTCTTTTGTTTAGATTTTTTAAAAAGAAAAAGAATATGTAATAGAAAGAAAAGTATAAAAATATAAAGAAATATTATATTAGCTAATAGTTTTTTAATATTTTCTTTTAGGATATTTTCTTTTTAGGATACAATTTCCACATAGAGTTTTTTTACACTTTTAGAGATAGAATTAAATGTCCACTTGTTAGGGGACTATTTTTCATTGGATTTTCCATAATAGTTGGATAAGATTTTTAGGAGTTTAGTCCTATTTCTCAATCATTGTAATTTCTTCAGAATATTAATAAAACGAGATTTGCGCTGTGGTCTCCGTTCTACCCGTAGTTAGGCTGAACTACAACTGCTCTGATTTTCTCTGATGAGAATATGTAGGCATAGGATGCGATATCCTAGCGAGCACACTAACAACTAACATTTTGTTCTCTCGCTGCTGTGCGATCGAGACTTTCCCGCTGACGACTGATGTTATCCTTTTCTCTTGCCCGAGTGCATTTGAGACCAGACCGTAGTTCTAGTTCCCGTAGGTTCCCATACCTCGAAACCCGACATACTACGTCCGTTCTACCGCAAACAGGTACGCCTAAGTCTCCAATGGTCGAGCAGCGTCCACCAAACTGCTAGAATGTGTACGCTAGTATCGGCAACTTAATCTCTCACCCCCGTGTGACCGAGAACACCCTTGTCTAACCATAGTTAGCCTGAACTACGTGATGCTTTGATTTCTATGAAGAGAATACGTAGGCCTAAGACGCGACGTCTTGCCGAGCAAACTAACCCGTAGGTCGAACTACGCAGACTCTGATTTCTCATTCTCTGAGGAGAATACGTAGGCATAGAGTGCGACGCTCTATCGAGTCAATTTCTTCCCGTTTAGATTTAGCAGCCGTAGATAGATTGTTTTTAACCCGTAGACAAACCAACAAGCATGGATCCCGTCGAGTACGACGGACGTGAGGGGTGCTAATACCTTCCCCTTGCGTAACCGACTCCCGAACCCAGACAATGGTTGCGATGACCTTGTCTTACCCTTTTTCGTCAGGTTTTTCCGATCGTTTCCTTTCCCGCTCTAAGGGATAAATAACGAAAGGTAGTGAATCTTATGTTTTGCCGGCACCTTATTTTCGCGCAAGCGACAACTGGCGACTCTGCTGGGGACTTGATAGTTTCCTAGGGATCCAGCGTCCCGTAAGCGAGTCAGTCGGGGATCCAACGTCCCTCAAGAGAGTCAATCCTAGCGCTTGTTTGCTCGTCTGTGGGTGTTTTTTTTTCTCTGTGTTGTATTTTACTGATGTATTTACATTTCCCGCACTATATTATTATCTATTGCTATTGTGCTGTTGTGGGATGGGAGCTCTGATGAATGAGAAGCCAGACCCAGGCTTGAGTGCACCGTAGAATTAGAGTGGAAATTAGTGGGCGCGTGCTTACTTTGTAGGCACTAGTGTCTCATGAAATCCACGCTCAGACGAGGTTCTCCCGGTTGGCTTCTCTTTCAACCCTTTGGGTTGAGACGGTTGCTGGTTTGGTGGATTGTCGACTCTGGGGACCGATCATTTGTGATACAGCTAAGTGAGGCCGCTTCATGAGCTGGTGATGCCACACCTTCTGGGTATCGTATCACCCCTCTTGAAAGTCTGTGACGCTGATGAACGCATAGGATGTCGAACTTGTGTCAGTTTAGGTCCATACCCGTGAGTGGGAGGGTTTTTGCAGGAAACTTGACTTCCAGCCTACCCGATATCTTGGTTTTCTCTCGTCAGAGCAGACTTATCCCGTCAGCAACGCAGCAGTAATCAGAGCTTTGTCGGGGCTGTGATCCCGTGTTTGCTGCATTCTGCATTGCATTTGCATAAGCATTCCTGCATCATATTGCGTGCCATCCACCGGCTAGTCAGAGCTCTCATCCAGCCATTGTTTTGATTCTGAAGGTGGGTGTTGAAGACGGCCAAGGGGTTGAAGCAGATTTGATCAGAATCAAGCAGTGAAGTCAGTTGACAGTTGTTGGTAGCTATGTCAGAGAGCAGCTTCCAGTTTCTTGATACCTTGTCAGGTTTCACTGTGACGTCCAATCCGTTGTATGGATCTACGCATGACGAAGATTTTCCGCAAGTGAACAACCTTACAGCAGCTCAGCCTGTACAGCCTTCTGTTGAAGACCGAGGTCTACGTTAGCAGTTTGTTATCCGAGGTGAATGTTCTCCTTCTGTTGATATCTCCGACTACCAGGGTTTTGCCTTCCCTGTGCCAAAGTCCCGAAGAGAGGTCCCGATAGCAAAGACTGAAGACCCGTTAGCTCCCGTGTATGCCGAAAGGTTTCGTGCATTGGATGAAAGATTCAAAGCCTAGAAAGGGAAGGACACTGTTAACCCTAGTGCTGCAGACATGTGTCTGGTTCCTGGCTTAGTGTTACCTCCGAAGTTCAGAATGCTGAGGTTCGAAAAGTACAAAGGAGATAGTTGCCCGAAGCAACATTTGGTGATGTTCTGCCGAAGAATGACTTCATTCGTGCACGACGACAAGCTGATGATTCACTGCTTTCAAGATAGTCTGACAGGGGCATCTCTGAGTTGGTATATGCAGTTAGAGAGTAATCAGATCCGATCATGGGTGGATTTAGCCAATGCTTTTCTGAAGCAGTACGACTACAATCTTGATGAAGCTCCTATTCGCATGCAGCTGCAAGAATTGTCTCAAGGGAACAATGAACCTTTCAGAAAGTATGTTCAGAGATGGAGTGAGTTTGCTGCTAGAGTGCAACCACCGCTCCTAGACCAGGAGTTAAAAGGCATGTTCGTAAACTCCTTGCAGAGCCCGTACTTCGAAAGAATGCTTGGAAATGCACAAAATTTCTCTGAATTGGTAAGGGAAGGAGAGCGCATCGAGTATGGTGTAAAGACTGGAAGAATCTAGAATGTTTCAGGCGGTCAAGCTAGTGAAACTGAATCTCTCTATAGCTTTCAAACTAAAGAAGGAGTTGCGATCAACGCAATCATGAATGATGTTGGGTATCCTCGAGACGAATCGGTGAAATATGTTGTTTCTCCGTCTTCTCAGCGATCAGTATCCTCTGTGTCTCGTTATTCTGGACAGACAATTGTGCCTGGGGCACCACATCAGGAACCTTATGCCGCTCCTCTTGCAAATCCACGAGCCTGTGGACGAGGTTATCAGAGTCAGCGTCAGAATCAGAACCGACCTCGTAACAACTTGGAGCGAAGGAATGCTCCTTCTCATCCAGTGCCTGTGCCGTATAGCCAGATCCTTCCACAGTTGATTCAGAATTCTTTGGTGGAACCGAAAGCTCTCAAGCCCGTGCCAGAGCCTTACCCTCCCGGGTACAATCCCCATGCTCAGTGTGGTTACCATGGTGGATCTCCAGGGCATTCAACTGAAGATTGCAAAGCTTTCCAGGCAAAAGTACAACAGTTGATCGACAAAGGGTGCATTTCCTTTCCTGAAGGAGTTTTGGTTGTGCATGACAATCTCTCAGCTGTCTGAGCTTGCAGATTCAGAGGGTTATTTCCAGAAGCCAGTGGTCCAGACAGGCAGATGTCCTCAGCATTAGTAGTCCTCGGACTTTTTATCATTTGCATTTGTAGTTTCTTTTCTGTTAGTTACTACTTGCTGTTAAACATTGCTTGTTTCGAATGGTAATGTTAATAAGGTGACTATGCATTTTTCTGAATTAATCATGTCGTTGTCACTCATTTACTGCATTGCACTGACACTTGCATTTTATTCACTCCACTTTATCACTATGATTAGCAAATATTGGAGGGAGGATGACGAAACTGAATACTCATAACCGATGATCGTATGCTTTCAGATAAAACCTTGCCGATGACGTACAAGGCATTGTTTCAAATCCCCTAAACACTGGAGAGATAAGGAAGAGAATCCCTTGTTAACCACTTCGAGCCGAGAAGTAGGAGTTTTCTTTCGGAATTTTAAACCTCCACATCTTAACCCGGGGCAGGGTAGTTGTCAGTTAACTTGACCGAGCGTTCAAGTCTTACAGAGGAGTGTTGTCTTTCGAGGACCAGTCACATCGCATTTTTCCCCAGAGGTCGTACCTCGTCAACCGCAATGGTTAAGGCTCACCAATCAGGAGTGAGACAGTTATAAACCTCTCGGATGAATCCAGACAGCCAGTGTCGCACGACTTGTTTCGAAAAAATAAGAGAAAAAAGAAGGAATCAGAAAGCCCGTTGAGTAAAAAGAAAAGCTAGAGAGCAAATACTTAGGCAAAAATCAGGGCATCCCGCTGGACTTCAAAAGAAAAATTGAAAAGAACTCTGAAGAGTCAGTCCAGGCAAAAATTAGGGAATCAAAAGAATGAAAAAGAAAGGATATAAAAAGAAAAATCCTCAAACAAGGACAAAGTCGTGTAGATACAGACACTGAAACGAAAAAGGAGTAACTGTCACTCTGAAACACCTTGTGAGTTCTTTAACCAGTTGTTCCCAATATTCAACATACCTCTCGAAGAGGCGAGCGCTCGAGCCAAGTTAACTGAACTTTAGGATCAGAGATCATCACGTAGAAGGGGTGGGTACAAATCATAGTTTGAGCCAAATACCCTTTGTTTCACGAACCGTGAACCCGACCACGATACAACCCTTAAAAGACCTAATTGAGGCAGGGTTTATTCTGAAAGCGCATTACGATAAGGTTGAGCAACCTTACTCCTACATGATTTGCTAACCATATCCTTGTTGTATTTTTCACTGATCTAATCAGCACTACGATTGAACTTTGGTTCATTCGTCACTCACTAGCATGACACGTAAATGAGTGACAATACATTTTTTCAAAATTTGCATGAGCACTGCATTAAAATTACCATTCGTGAATGAACAATTTTAATCGCAGGTCAGTAGTTGATACGAAGGAACTCCAACAGGGAATAGTCAATCAGGACTGAATCGTCAGCAGTCTGGATAGGAATGCTACTGCGAAGCCCTGTGAATCTGGGGCATTAACTTCCAGTGAGAGTAGAATCAGTCTGTCTGAGGACAAGTCCCGGAGTATCGGTTGATTATGGGGCAGTTTGTTCGAGAAGCAGTTGATCAGAAGTGAATCTTCTCGAGACCCAATCAGGGGCAGTTATCCAGAACTCCTGTGATTTGAGGGCAGATCCCTCCAGTGTTCAATCAGGGCATGTTGAGTCGCTCACCGCTCGTTCAGGGGAAAGCTACTTCAGAAGTATACTGAAACCAACCATGATGAGAGTTGGTTAGTTGAGGATGAATCCTTTCGTTGTACAGATGTTGGGGCAACCCATCTGAAGATTGTCTTGTTGCCTGCTGCTGTCTGTTCAGAATGAATTTTCCAAAGAGTCGGATTGGGGCAAGTTGAATTGCACTAGGGCAAGTTGTTCAAATGAGTTTGTTCACCCTAGCAAGAGTTGAGTGTCGGGGAATCGTGTCATTACCCTACCAAAAATCTGAAACTTCTGAAGAAGTCTTGCTGCCATTGGATTGTTATCCTACAGCCTAACTCGTTACTTGGCTGAACCTTGTAACCAAATCGTTTTAAAGTCCAGTTCTCGTCTGGAAAACCGGAGATCAGTTCTCGTCTGAAATCCAAACCAGAAATCAGCCCCGTCGGGTCACCTTTTTCTTTAACCTATTGTTCAACCAGTTCCCGTCTGGCTAACACAGTTTTAAAGCCCAGTTCTCGTCTGGCAAACCAGAAGTCAATTCCCGTCTGATATCCAGAAACCAGAATTCAGTTCTCGTCTGGCAACCTAACATATTTTTCCATCAGTCCTCGTCTGATAGTCCACCCTGAATGCTAGTTCTCGTCTAGTATTTCCCTTCAAATCCATTTTGTTAATAAACCTATCCCTAAACCAGAAAAAGCCTAAGTGTACCTGGCCCGATGATTCCTAGTGACTCGCATGTTGTCACATTCCCCGGCACAAGGCTCGAGTGATCTCAACCCCACGATTGGTAGTCTGTATTCCCTGTGTTGATATTGTTGAATCAGGATCATTTTCTCAGCAGAGACGTACAGTTTGAGATTGTTTCCCCTGAGCAGTTTGAGACTGCAGCAAGTTGAGATGGCATTCATCCCTTACCATAGTAGGGTCAAGATTATCCTCAGCAGGGCGAGATTGATATTCCCGACAGAGTATGGCCATCCCAAGCATTGAACGTTGATTAGCCGGATGTGCTACTTTCCTAAGTGGGTTGAGACTGAAGCTTTTCCTGACCGACAGATTTGGGTTTATTTCCCCAGCAGTGGGACTGATGCAATGTTGTATCCCCACAGAGTCCAAGTTTGACTCCTTTTCCCGCCGAGTCCAGGTCATTGACTCATTCCTCAAGAAGAGGTCGACGGTGATTCCCTCATTGAGTAACCTCCAGACGGGTAGACTTTGATGTCAGCCAGAGAAGAGTTATTTCTCAGCAGATTGCTGCGTACCCTATAAGGACTTAGGGCGTTCAAAAAAGACCGTTCAGGGTTGTTTTCCTCAATGAAGGGAGATTCAATTTTAGTAATCGATTGTTATCTTCCGCAGACGCCAGAGGTGTTTCCTTGATAGGATTAGTACGTCTCCAACAGAGTTATACAATGAGTAGCTAAGGATTGATATCCCCAGCAGTGTTGATACACAAGTATTCCTCATCAGACTTGATAGTCCAGCAGGTGCTACCCAGAAGGGTCAGTCTCCGTAAGGCGTGTGCAAGATTACCCTCAGCAGATCAGGATTGATATCCCCGATAAAGTTCAGCAGTCTCTCCCCGCAGAGTCTGAACGCAAGATCAGGAGCATTGATATGTATCCCCAAGCAGAGAGGATTATCTCCCCAATCAGATGTATCCTGAAGGAACGTCATCTCCTCAGCTGAGTCAGGCGCCGAAGCGCGTGTTCATCCCCCAGCACCGGGTCACAAGTGCAGGTCTCGTAGGAAACTATTCGTTCACTGAAGTGTGCAGCAACTGATGGTTCGAGACTGAAGTCTCCAGCAGAATTGAGATTCCCCTGCAGAGTCGTACTCTCCCCAGCGAAGCATAATGATTTCTCCTTCCTCAGCCGAGTTTGCAGATACCCAAAAGAGCCGAATCCTTGGAAGCTACTCAGACCATGATTGGTTTTCCCAGTATAATGTTGAATAGCTGATGCTGTTTTTCCCCACCGGAGTCGTTTTCTCCAGGAAGGTTTAGTCGCGAAGGCCGCGCAGTTTATTTCTGCGATTGACATCGTTTCCTCGACAGTTTGTGGTTTGAATATCCAGACGAGTAGGTTCAGGTTCTCATAGAGCAGTATTCCCCTGCAGTAGTCAACTGAAGTTGAGTTCCCCAGGCGGAGTCCAATTGAGATTGGTCCTTTCTCCTTGACAGGAGGCTTTTCCCTTCAGCATTTATTTTGCTGTTGGGGCCATAGCATTTTGCATGATTGCATAGCATTTACCCTGAAAACGCATAGCATTTCCACCGTGTGGAGCATTACGTCATTATCAAAGCATACGCATACGAGACATGAGCCAGGTCGCCACCGTTCTTGTTTTGCAGATGTTCCTCCTCATAATGGTTTGATCAAGATGATTCTTGAATTCTCCCCAACAAAGTCGCTGCTCAAGATGATTCTTGAATTCCCCAGCGGGGTCGTTTGCTTAAGATGATTCTTAAGACCCCGGTGCAGTCACCAGAGTTGGTTGCTCAAGTTGATACTTAGAGTCCCCAGTAAAGGTTGCCCAGGATGATTCCTGAAATCCCCAATAGAGTGTTCGCTCAGGATGATTCCTGAAAGCTCCCGCATCGTTACCGGTGCAAGATGATTCTTGAAGGTCCCCGGCGAAGTTATTTGTCCAAGATGATTCTTGAAGTCCTCAGCAGAGTTGATTCATCCAGAATGATTTCTGGATCCCCGAAGCGGAGTTACTTGATAGTTCTCCAGAATCCCCCAGCGGAGATATGTATCCCCACCAGGTTTCTAACGGCGAAGTTGAAACCTCCCTTGAAGACTCCATGATTGAAGTCCGACCGTGTTAATGAAGCAGTTCTCTCAGCTGATGCGGAGTGCCTGATGGCAGAGGTTTAGATATTCCCAGTTGGCTCATGATTGACCAAGAATTCTACTCCCGACTTGCTGACGAAGTCCGGCTGATGCCCGACAAGGTCTTTGAATGCCTGATGGCATGATCAACCTGATGGTTGAAGTCCGGCTGATGCCCGACAGCTCTTTGAATGCCTGATGGCATGATCAACCTGATGGTTGAAGTCCGGCTGATGCCCGACAATTTCTTTGAAATGCCTGATGGCATGATCAACCTGATGGTTGAAGTCCGGCTGATGCCCGACAGTTCTTTGAATGCCTGATGGCATGATCAACCTGATAGTTAACCTGACGAGTCCCGAGGAATTCTTCTGCTATGACACAGAACGCCTGATGGCATAATCAACCCTGTATTACCGGTTACCGAGTGACCAGTGACCCCTTGATGAATTAAGGACGAATATCTACAACAAAATCAGAGGATCATCCTGACGGAGATTTAAAATCAGACTTTTCCCCGGTTACCATGTGACCAATTCCCCAGTAGGGTTGTCGTGCAACTGTTATGCTCAGTGTCGAAGATGTTCCTACCGACCAGAGTATCGTTCACCTGTGTGTGGTATCCAGACCTCCTGCAAGATCATTGACACGTGTTTATCTTATCATTCTCTCCAACAGAGTCTATTATTCAAGTTCATCTTTCCCCAATGGATTTCTTCACCCTGACCGCGAGGTTAGATGCTTTTATCGACTCGATGTTGAGAGTTGACGGCGAAGTCAGATTATGTTGAGTACTTGACGGCGAAGTCAGATTATATTGAGTACTTGACGGCGATGTCGGGTGTTTCTCAGAGTTATGTTTGGATGGCGGCGATGTCAGATTCTTTGTTGTCCCAGCGGCGAGGTTGGATGTTTGGCTGGCGGCGATGTCAGATTCTTTGTTGTCCCAGCGGCGAGGTTGGATGTTTGGCTGGCGGCGATGTCAGATTCTTTGTTGTTCCAGCGGCGATGTTGGATGTTTGTTTCTGGCGGCGATGTCAGGTGATTTAGTTTTCCAGCGACGATGTTGGGTGTTTTGGTTGTCCGACGGCGAGGTCAGACGCTTTATTTTCATGAATGCCTGACGGCGAGGTCAGGTGTCTGATGACAATTTCAGAGGAATTTAATGTGGACAACTGACGACAAGGTTCAGATCAGTATGTCTCCAGCAATTGGTCGTGCAACCATGATTTCAGTTTCTGAAGATTTGTTCCGCCAGAGTACCGTGTACTTGTGTAGTTGGCAAATTTCCGGGTACTTTGGTATTCAACCGTCTTCTACCTTTGAATGTTTGAAAGCTGTTCGCTTCTCAACCCTTCAGGTCCAAGCCGTTTGAATAGGGGCAGCTGTTGCACCCCAAAATTTGACCAACTACTTGTCGCAATTTGCCTCATGTTTCGACTCATTTCATTTCGCATTTGCATACCGCGTACATTGCATTTTTTTCCAGTCAGATTGACTTTATCGGGATTACAGCCCTCTGATCGCGCTTCAATTATTTCAGACCAATACGAGGACGTATTTTGAGAATCGGTGCTCGTCCCGGTGTTTTTAGCCCTCGCTGTTGTTTTTTAGGACATCTCGGTGTCCAGGTTTTTACCGTTTATTTCGATATAGTTGCTAATCGATTTAATCGGCTCCCTCGATAGTTTTAGATTTTTCCCCTTATTTTCTAGAATTTCTAATGAGTTTAATTGATTTTTCTAGGTATTAGTTAGTTTTTTAATAGATATTAATTGATTTTTAATAGTTTAGTTTTAATTTCCTTTTTTTTAGGAATTTCTTTAATAATTTTTTAAATAGATTTTAAGAACAAATCATATTGTTAGATATTAAGTAGAAGTTTTTTAAATGATTTTTAATATGATTTTATTTTAATAGAGTTTTATTTTCTATTTTTATTAGTTTAGAGATAGTTAGAAATTAACAGAGTGTTTTATGAGTTTAGAGAGTAATAGAGTTTTTTTTAGGTTAATCCCTTTTTTTTAGATTAATTAGGATTTAATAAAGATTAATTAGGTCTTAATCATTTGTTTAGGTTTTAATTTGAGGTTATCAGTTTTAATTAGAATTATATTAGTTTTAATTTTCATTTAGGTTAATTACTGTTTTAATTTTCGGATTAGTCTGAATTGTAGTTTTAGGGTCTTAGTTAGCTTTTTAATCAGCATTAATTAGGAAGTTTTAATGTTCATTAGGTGTTAATCATGATTAATCAATCCATTTTCGTTGGGCCCATTGTCTTGGAGGCCCAGTCCCCAGAATCAGTCCACGTGTCCTCCTATAAAGGCATCCACGCGTGTGCCTCAGAATCTCCCCCAGCTTCCACGTTTCGCTCCCAGCTTCCACGTTTCACTCACCACTTCCATCCACGTTTCACTCACCACTTCCTTCTGCATGCAGAGCCCACGTGGCGCTCCCTCTCTCCTCCACCATCACCACTCGTGGCATCACTCCATCTTCCCCCTGCATGCGTTCGCCACGTACCCTCTCCGACGGCAACTCCCCATCCGGCCATGCAAACGCCGGAGAACATCACCAGCAAAATCAAGCGGTGGTTCTCGCGGCCAAACTCCACCAAACCTCGCCGGAAACCCTTGAATCTCGCCGGAAAACTGCAAACTTCGAAGGGCATTCATCTTTCTTCTCCGATCTTCATCCACAACGCTCATCAGAAATCACCAACAACATCATGTTCTTGCAACCGTTTCCAGAAATCACCACCAACCTTCAACCGTTTTCCAGAAGATCTTCAAGATCTTCGTCCAGGTTCATCAATGTTCAAGCGTTTTCCAGATCTTGATGTGTCCGTCCAAAATTCATCAACAACCTTCATCATTCTCCAGATTATCGAAGAACTTCATCATCATGAACTTCATAGACGTTCATGGGATTCATCATCGTCTCCAGATCTGCTCGTGGTTCATTAAGAACATCCACATCCAAAACTCTCTGGAGATCTGTTCAAGAAACCTTCATCTATCCTCCAAAAATTCAAGAACATGCATCAAGATCTTCTACAATCTTCATCCGATTTCCAGAATTTCTTCAACATCCAAGAACAAGCACCTCCGCAGCTTCATCTTCTTCAGAGAGTTACATCGATCTTCATAAAAACCTTCGAACGAACTTCAAGATTTCTTCAGAAGCTTCATCGTCCATAAGCAGTCTTCATCCTCACGATCTTCATCAACGTTCCTCCACGAAGCTTCAAGAACCTCAAAAGATGGATCGCATCGTTCTTCCGAGAAGGTGATAGTTCAGATTGTTGTTGTTTCTTCATCTGTGTTGTTGATTAGAGGCGAAGTCTGGAGGTTGAATCTGAGGTTGAAAGTTTGTGAGAGAGGAAAGGTTGAATGAGAGAGACATAGCATTTGGAGAGGATGGATGGTGCATGAACAGTGCTCTGAGAAAAGAGTGATTAGGGTTTATGAGAGTTGGAACGAGGAAGAGAGAGGGCAATGGATTGGGCCCTGGGCCCATTAGTCTTTCAGATACGTACCCCTCCGTTTTTCGTTTCTCACCCCCGTTTGTGTGTGTAGTTGGGCTGGGCCCGTTACCTGGTCGTTACTGGGCATACCCCCCGTTTTGGCCATGAACCCCCCCTGCTTTCTTATTTGTTTTTTCTGAATTTCTTATTGGGCTGGGCCCAGTTTCTTTTGTTTTTTTGCTGCTGTACCTCCTGCTGCAGTTTTGCACCCCCCTTGTGTTTTTCTCTTTTTTCTTTATTTTCTTTTATTTTCTTTTGTTTAGATTTTTTAAAAAGAAAAAGAATATGTAATAGAAAGAAAAGTATAAAAATATAAAGAAATATTATATTAGCTAATAGTTTTTTAATATTTTCTTTTAGGATATTTTCTTTTTAGGATACAATTTCCACGTAGAGTTTTTTTACACTTTTAGAGATAGAATTAAATGTCCACTTGTTAGGGGACTATTTTTTATTGGATTTTCCATAATAGTTGGATAAGATTTTTAGGAGTTTAGTCCTATTTCTCAATCATTGTAATTTCTTCAGAATATTAATAAAACGAGATTTGCGCTGTGGTCTCCGTTCTACCCGTAGTTAGGCTGAACTACAGCTGCTCTGATTTTCTCTGATGAGAATATGTAGGCATAGGATGCGATATCCTCGCGAGCACACTAACAACTAACATTTTGTTCTCTCGCTGCTGTGCGATCGAGACTTTCCCGCTGACGACTGATGTTATCCTTTTCTCTTGCCCGAGTGCATTTGAGACCAGACCGTAGTTCTAGTTCCCGTAGGTTCCCATACCTCAAAACCCGACATACTACGTCCGTTCTACCGCAAACAGGTACGCCTAAGTCTCCAATGGTCGAGCAGCGTCCACCAAACTGCTAGAATGCGTACGCTAGTATCGTCAACTTAATCTCTCACCCCCGTGTGACCGAGAACACCCTTGTCTAACCGTAGTTAGCCTGAACTACGTCATGCTCTGATTTCTCTGAAGAGAATACGTAGGCCCAAGACGCGACGTCTTGCCGAGCAAACTAACCCGTAGGTCGAACTACGCAGACTCTGATTTCTCATTCTCTGAGGAGAATACGTAGGCATAGAGTGTGACGCTCTATCGAGTCAATTTCTTCCCGTTTAGATTTAGCAGCCGTAGATAGATTGTTTTTCACCCTAGACAAACCAACAAGCATGGATCTCGTCGAGTACGATGGACGTGAGGGGTGCTAATACCTTCCCCTTGCGTAACCGACTCCCGAACCCAGACAATGGTTGCGATGACCTTGTCTTACCCTTTTTCGTCAGGTTTTTCCGATCGTTTCCTTTCCCGCTCTGAGGGATAAATAAAGAAAGGTGGCGACTCTTCTGTTTTGCCGGCACCTTATTTTCGCGCAAGCGACACATGTAAGGGCAAAATTTTCGGTTATCTATATTTAAATCCCTTTCACCATGATTTCTCGAGCCTACGTCGCTCAAATCATCCGGTAAAGTTATTTAAATAGGGGCACCTGTAATACCCCCAAAATTTTCCCTGAGATTTAATCGAATCATCTCGCATTCCATTGCATTTTTGCATTGCAGTTAACCAGTCACTAACAGGTTTGTGTAGTTTGTTTGATCTTGCAGGGAAAATTTCCTTGTACACAATTCAAGCGGTGAAGGGTAAAATGGTCATTTATTTGCAGTCGGCCGTCAATTTACGAATTTTAAGCTGTAGTCAGGAAATTTGAGTCGTTAGATATTGTTGATGTGAGTCAGGGTCGAGGTGTAGTTGGAATGGTTTGATTGTGGAGGATTTGAGTTGTTCAAATTAAATCGATTCAAGTTAGTGAGTTGAAGTTATCAGGAGAATATGATCATTTAAGTTTAATCAGACAGTGTGGATTTATTCGGATAAGGTTGCTCATTTGAATCGTTGGAAGGTTTAATCGGGAGTTATATCAGAGACGGGATTAGCCGGACAAATTGGATGAATCGGGAATTATTTAAAAAAAATAGAATTTTAGTGGTGTTTTTCATTTCATTTTAAAAATCAAAAGAACAAAAATAATTTCATTTCAATATATTTTTTTTATCTCATATTTAAATTAGTTTCATTTCTTTGTAAAATCAACCATAATTCATTTTTAAAATTCATTTCATTTAAATCAATCATGTCTCATTTTTCAAATTAATTTCGTTTTTAAGTCAATCATTATTTCATGTTTAAAAAAAAAAGAGAAAAGAAAATCAATTTCATCTCTATTTCATTTTTAATTTTATTTTCATGTCATTATTAAATAATTTTTTTCACTTTTTAAAATATTGTTCTCATTTTTATTTCAAGTTAATTTTATTCCCTTTTTAACATTTGTTTTATTTTGTATTTATTTTTAACAAAAGCATACCTTTTAAATTTGGGTTTCATTATTTGCATGTCCAAAAAATAAAAAAATAATTATAATGTTTTTAAGTTTTACAATATTTTAAAACAAAGGATTTTCATTAATAATGATAATCATTTTCAAATAATAATAATAATAATAATAAATACATAAAATTACAAAAAAATAATTACATTCACAACAAAGAAATAAAAACCCAGAAAATAACGGCAAAAGAGCCGACGAACTCAGATTTAGAAACTGTGAAAGTTTCATCATTATCATCTAAAAGAGAAAACCATAAAAGGTTCCATGATCATTTAAAAAGGAAGATCCAACCGTGTGCTGTATCGGAATCGTTAGCGACATTCACAAAGGCACATGCACCAGTGAAGCTAACGGAAAGCTACCTCCACGACCTCAGTCACCATCACTAGCCGGGAAAGCGTCATCAGAAACGTCCTCATTCTCGATCAAGCTCGGAGGTGGTGGCGGAAATGTTGAAGTTTCAACGCCGGCCAAGCTCTACCGGCGATCAAAAAGGGGTAAGCTTTCATTGTTTTTTTTTTGCTGTGTTTTTCAGGTAAACGAAAAGGAATGAGAAGACGCGACATGCAAACGGAAGTGAAAGGAGGAAAAAACTCTGAAGAACACCCCTTAATAGAGGACGGTCGACGGTGCCTCAAGAAGGAGAAGAAGATAAAGGGATTTCACAAGAAACCCTAGAAGCCAACAAAGACCTCACGGCCCCTTCCCTCTTTTATATTTTTACTTTCATTTAGAAGATTTAGGTTATTTTTTAATAGTGGTTGGTGTTATTTGTTTTTTATTATCCCAAAATTCAAAACACTCTTGTAAAACCAATTTCTTTTAAGCTTAATTTTTAAAACTTAACAAAATCATTTTTAAAATTTTGTTCTTTTAGACTTAATTTAAAATTTAGAGTTAAACTATTTTTAAAGAAATTAATTTCAAAAAAAAAACATTTTCTTAAAGCTTAATTTAAGGTTTTCTTTAAGACTTAATTGAACACTATTGTTCAAAACTTTTTTTTCATTAAAACTTAGTTAAAAAACTTATTTTGAAGTCTAATCTCTTAATTAAGGGAGTCATCTTTAGAAATTAAAACTAATATTCTGGTTTAGTTGTTAGTTTATTTTGTAAATAATTAACTGTTAACTTTTCTTGTAGAATTAACATCTGTTTTGGACCCGTTGCCCGCTAATTTCGTCTATATTCTTATGACCGTTCCATGCGTTATTTTCCCATTTGTACAGTATTAATATTATGTTTTTTGTGCTTCATTTATTGTATGTAATTTGTGTGAGGCCATCGTCGCAGTTATTGTTATTGTCCTTTGAATTTCAGTTGTAATTTATGCGAGGCTATCGTCGCAATTCTGTGTTCAATTCCGTATCGTTTTATGTTTTCTCGTATTTCAATGCCTACCATGTAATAATTCATCATCTGTATAATTTTTTTTCGTTAGCCCTCCGAAGGATTAGGTCTAAATCGTTTAACCGCCGAGTCAATAGTCCTAACCCTTAACTGTTTAGAAACCCTAATGGCCTAGGTGTCCCGCCATGGACGAAAATACGCTTTACCCTAGCTTTAGGTCAAAGAGTCGTCGTACTCTGTTTAGGGTTTCTCGCCGTGGACTCCCTAATTTCAAACCTAATTTTTAATTAACAAGTTCAACATAGAAATAGGAGTCTCAGACTCCACGTAAGAGTGTCCTTAAGAAACGTTTACTCCCCTTGAAACCTTGACCACAATCAAGAAGTTTCTAACCTCCCTTTCGCCGGGAACTACGACTACTCTGATTCCATCCCCTACCTCGGATACATAGGCACAAGATTCGAGTCTTGGCGAGTAAACTTAGGATCAACCCTTAGGTCTTGTAGGTCACTCTATCCCTTAGCTCAGTATATACCTCAAGCAGATAATAAAGTAAAAAAGGCAAACATTAAAAAAAAGGTTCATGTAGAGTACAACAGAAGTTTAGGGTGCTAGTACCTTCCCTAAGCTTAACCAATCCCTTACCTAGGTCTCTCCTCGCATTGTGTTTACGATGCAAAAATAAGTTTTCTTTCTTTTGACCTTTCCCTTCGGATAAATCAAATATCGGTTGTGAATTAAAAATGTGGTCCAAGCTAATTAATAGTTTGGTATCCTATTTCCACCGCAACAAGTACGTTACTTTTTTGTTCTACCGCAAACAGGCATCGACCATAACTGCTAGAACGGGAATTTAGTGTCACTCATGAAAGAACACTTAACCAACCAGTGGTTTAGTTACCCGAACTATATTTTCTCTGATTTCTCATATCAGATGAGGATACGTAGGCAAAAGATGGCGATGTCTTGGCGAGCAACCTTCCCCCATCACCCGTAGTTTTCCGAACTACGTTGACTCTAACTTTTCCATTGCACGAGGGAATATGTAGGCATAGGGCGAAGATGTACTATCGAGTTTCTTTAATTTTCATTGATCTCGTTTCCGTTTAACATTAGCTTTTAGATAAACACACCCTTAGTTAGACAACAAGCGTGGATCCTGTTGAGTACAACGGACGTGAGGGGTGCTCATACCTTCCCCTTGTGTAACCGACACCCGAACTTAAGATTTGGTTGCAGTGACCTTGTCTTCTCCTTTCTTTTCGGTTTTCTTTGATCATTTCCTTCCATCCTTTGGGATAAATAACATTCGATGACAAATCTTCTGTTTATTTCTGCCGGTTTTTTTCGCAGTTGCGACAGTATGTACCCAATCTTCCGTGCACGAGAAAAAGCAATGTTTAACTGCTTGAATGTGATCACACAAGATCCATTATGTCGCGACATACAAAAAACTCTTCATCCTTCCATGCGCGAGAAAATATCAATGTTTAAACGCTCAAATGCGACCTTATCTTTTTTCACTAAAATCAATTAACACATAAATATTTGGTACTAAGAACTACGTAGCTTTGAATTCCTAATCGCACAAGAGGATGCGTAGGAGCGAGATTCAACGTCTCGTCTAACACACTAATAATATAGATAATATTTTAGGTGGGTGTATTGCTGGAAATACCTCCAGAATCACCATAGGTGATGAACTTTAAGTTAATGGCTAGAAAAACAACCTCTAGCCTAAGCATTAATAAGTTATGTGGAAAAAGGTATTTAATTGATATTGTTAGTATAGATTGTTTAATTGATCTTGAAGAGAATAAGGATTGGGTGGTGTTAAAGGTTAAAGGTTATAGTGGTTCCAAATGTTTAATTATTCAGAGTGAAGAATTTTGGTTATAGTAAAGATGTTTGGCTCATGTTCATTTTAATTTGATTATTAAGATGACACATCAAATCTAATAATTAGTCTACCTAAATAAAATTTTCAATAAATATGTTATGTGATGCATGTCAAATGGAAAAGAAAATAAAAGTTTCTTTCATATAAAAAATTGTGTTTCTACAACTAAATCTCTTGAGTTTCTCCATCTAAATCTTTTTTTGGCACCTCAAGAAATACAAGTGTACGATATAAAATCTAAGGCGTCGTGATAGTAGATGCTATAGATGATTTCCCAAAATAGTGTGCAAGCTTGAATTTTGTAATAAGTATATGAATTGTTATTGATTTTAATGACAGTTGAGATATATGGTTCAGTGGTTAGGCGTGATACTATGCACTCTATAGATAGGGGTTTGAATCTTTGCTATGTCATTTTGAATTAAAACCATTTATAATGGGAGTAACAATTTATTATAAAACCAAGTATCCTGAAGGTGAAGGGAATTCGTCGTTAATCCTAATTGCATCCAAATATAATAATTGGCAGGGGTGAATTGAACCTAAAGGTTAGTGTGAAATTCACATGCTTTGATTTTTTCAAATGCAATCTTCATCAGCACCTTCTTTGTTCAAGTGCTGCTACATATTTCAGACACACCACAATTTGCAACAATCTTTAGGTTCAAATATCTTTTTTACTTATCAATGGTATCATCACTCAATGAAATAACATCAAACTTTGTGAAATTGGAAAATTTTGATGGATGAAACTTATCTGTTGGTAGGAAAAGGTGAAGTTTCGACTTACAATATTGAAAGTGCTGTATGTTCTGAACCCTGCAAGACCATTAGAGAGGGAAGAAGAAACCATTTCTGAAACGAGAGAAAGACAAAAATGGGACAATGATGATTACATTTGCATTGGCCATATTCTCAACGGTATGTCAGACTCTTTATTCGATATCTATCAAAGTAGCAATTCTGCAAAGGAACTGTGGGAAAAACTAGAATCAAGATACATGCAAGAAGACACTACAAGTAAGAAGTTTCTTTTTTATCATTTCAATAGTTATAAAATGGTAGATAATAGGCCTGTAATGGAACAAATGTATGAAATCAAACATATTCTCAATAACTACAAACAACATGATATGCATATGGTGGAAACAATAATTGTATCTTCCATAATAGATAAACTTCCTCCATCATGGAAAGATTTAAAAAAAAATATTTGAAATATAAGAAAGAGTACATATCTCTTGGGCAATTGGGTAATCACCTTCATTTAGAAGAAGAGTATCGTAAAGAAGATGATACTAAAAATCAAATTGCTCATGAGAAAGTGCATGTAATGGAAGAAGAAAATTCAAGTAAAACTTCCAATAAAAGAAAACAAGATTTGGGAAAATATTATGAAAATCCTAATCTTAATAGTAATAATAACAATAGAAGAAAAGAAAGGAAATTGCTATCATTGTAGAAAACCAGGACTTTAAAAATGAATGCAGGTTCTTGAAAAGAGAGAAGAAAAACAAGAATTCAAGTGCAACAAAAGACAATGTTGTTGTTTTCATTTCTGAAATCAACATGATAGAAGATGTTGATTCTTGGTGGATAGACTGTGGTGCTACCCGTCATGTGTGCAAAAATAAAAAATCATTCAAGACCATCAATGAAGATAATGGTAATGTATTGTACATGGGAAATACCTCTACTGTTCAAGTCAAAGGAAAAGGATCAGTCGAGATTGAATTCACTTCTGGAAAAATACTCACTCTTCAAGATGTTCTTTATGTTCCATAAGTTAGGAAGAACTTGATTTTTGTCCCTTTACTTAATAAGTATGGTTTCAAATCTGTATTTGAGGGAGATGAATTTATTCTATCTGAAAGGAGTGTGTGTGTGTGTGTAAGGAAGGGCTATCTTTGTGAGAATATGTTCATGTGTAATGTTGTTAATAATAATAATAATAATAATAATAATAATAATAATAATAATAATAATAATAATAATAATAATAATAATAATAATAATAATAATAATAATAATAACAACAACAACAACAACAATAATAATAATAATAATAATAATAATAATAATAATAATAATAATGTGTTTTCTGCTTATATTGTTGGGTTTAGTGATTTATGGCATATGCGACTAGGACATGTTAACTTTAGAAAACTAAATGATATGATAAAATTAAATTTAATTCCGACTCTTCACAGAAATTCAAATTCATGTACTACTTGCATGCTAACTAAAATCACAAGAAAACCTTTTAAAGGAATTGAAATAAGTTCTAAGGTGTTAGATTTAGTTCATTCTGATGTGTGTGATTTACATGGTTGGCCCATCATTGATGGTAAAAAGTACTTTGTCACTTTCGTTGATGATTGCACTAGGTTTTTTATGTTGATTAATGCATTATAAGGATGAAGTCTTAGAAAAATTTAAAATATTTAAAGTACAAGTAGAACTTCAACATGATACTTTCATTAAATGTTTTAGAAATGATAGGGGGGGGGGGGGGGGGGGGAAGTTTTATCTTCCTAATTATTTTGAGTCCACTGCTATTGGTGCATCAAACAATTACACCATATTCTCCATAACAAAATGGGATAGCAGAAAGGAAAATTAAGATGTTGAAACAAATGGTAAATGTCATGTTATCTTATTCTGATTTATCTAAAGGATATTGGGGTGAATCCATGCTAACTGCATGTTATATATTGAATAGAGTTCCTAATAAAAGGAACAAGATAACCCCATATGAACTCTAGAAGAAAAGAAAACCTAATCTTAATTATTTAAAAGTTTGGGGTTGTAGAGCAATTGTAAAAGTCTCTGAACAAAAAAGAAATAAATTGGGAGAAAGAGGAATTGAATGTGTATTTCTGGGATATGCTGAAAATAGCGAAGCATATAGATTGACGGTTATTGATTCCAATGACTCATATCCTATTAATAGCGTGATTGAGTCAAAAGATGTAATTTTTCAAGAAAGTAGATTTACCTCAATTCAAAATCCCGAAGACAATGTTCATTATGATGTTCAAAGTCTAGAAGGTAATGTATTTAATAGTGATATGTTTGCATGTTTAGAACCTAGAAGAAGTAAATGAATCCGAAAAGTGAAAAACTATGGATCAAACTTCTTCATGTTTCTTGTAGAAGGAAATAACGATTCGATAAATCGTTATGGACCAATTTTCTATAACCTAGAGAATGATCGAGAAACATTTGAAGAGGCAATAAAATCTCAAGATTCTACCTTTCGAAAAGAAGCTATCCAAGAAGAAATGGACTTAATTATGGGTAATAAAACCTAGAAACTAGTAGATCTCCTACCAAGATCAAAACCAATAGGTTGTAAATGGATCTTTAAAAGAAAATTGGAAGTCGATGGTACCATTAAAAATTTCAAAGCTAGACTTGTCACTAAAGGGTATACACAAAAACAAGATATTAATTACTTTGATATGTATGTATATGTTGCTAGAATTGCGTAAATTAGAGTGATTTTGGAACTTACTTCCATCTATAAGCTTGTAATCCATCAAATGGATGTTAAAACTGCTTTTCTAAATGGAGAGTTAAATGAAGAGGTGTATATGAAACAACCTGAAGGATTTGTCATCAAAGTTCAAGTACATAAAGTGTGCAAATTAACCAAGTATGTGTATGGGTTAAAACAAGCACCCAAACAATGACACCAAAAATTTGACCATGTTGTGTTAACCAATGGATACAAAATAAATTGAATCTGACAAATGTATTTATAGTAAATTTAGCAATGGAAAAAATGTCATGATTTGTTTATATATGGATGATATGTTAATATTTGGCTGTTAATATTTGGGTGAAGCAGATGTGTTTTTAGGAATTAAAATCATAATAGATGGTGAAAATATTAGTTTATACCAATGTCACTACATCAAAAAGGTGCTTAATAAATTTGATCTCTTCAATTGTGAACCATTTTCTACCCCATTTGATCAAAATGTTAATTTGCAGTCACATAAAGGGTGTCCAGTGGTACAACTCGAATATTCAAAGGTAATCAGATGCTTGATGTACGGTATGACTTGTACTAGATCTGATATTGTATATGTTGTTGATATGTTAAGTCGGTATACAAGTAATCAAATCATGGTAAAGGTGCCTCTAGTAGTGGATGGATCATCAATCATGGTGAAGGTGCAGTTTCTAGGAGTTCTATGAAACAAACTTGCATTATCGACTCCATCATGGCTGCAGAATTTATTGCTATAGCTTCCGGGAGTAAAGAGGCTGAATGGTTAAGAAATTTATTGTATGAGATACCTATTTGGCCAAAGCCAATGGCACCTGTATCCATACATTGTGATAGTTAGTCCAGACTATCAAAAGCATATAGCCAAGTATATAATGAGAAATGTAGACATATTGGTATATGACATAGCTATGTGAAGGATTTAATTTCAAACGGAGTAATTTCTATTGTGTTCGTAAGAAAAGAAAATAATCTTGCATATCCTTTGACGAAAGGTCTGACAAAAGACATGGTGTTGAAGACATTATTTTGGATGGGTCTAAAGCCCATATCAAGTTGATCACCAATAGTGAAAACTCAACTCACACTTAGTTAAAATTAAGTATTGAGAAAAAGTACTTGATTATAAAGACATCCTAAAGAGAAAAAGTACTTGGGGACCATAAGTAAAAGATGGAAGGTTGAGTTTTACTCTTAGGGGACATATAGAATTTTTTTTGATAAAATGCACAATTATGGGTGTATTTAAGATATAATCTACCTATACGAGAATGAAGTGAGGCCGCTTCATTGAGTTAAAGGGCTTTACTCTTGAATTCTTGTGAAAAGGGCACGTGATGCAAGACCATATTAAATGTGTCAATTCTATGATTCTTTTGATAGTACTGAGATTTCATGTGTGAGTTACACACACTTGTTCTAATGAATAATTGGTTCAAAGCTTGTCTATCAATCTATTCAGGGATGACTGAAATTTAATTTACTAAGTAATGGTTCAAATCGTAAGATACTATTATCTGAAACCATGAGCTTTCCAGAAATATGAGATTTAGTTATATTTTGTAAATGGTGGGGGATTGTAGATGATTTCCAAAATATTATGCAAGCATTTTAATTACACTTGAGATATATGGTTCAATGGTTAGGTGTGATACTATGCACTCTATTGTCAGGGGTTTGAATCTTTGCTATACATGCGATTCAAACACCACACCCTTTGGCTGAAAGCATGCAACTTTACCAACTGATCTAACAAATTTCTTATACAAATGCATAAATTATTCCTCAAATGGTATCTCTTCATCAAATGACCTTAATTTTTTTTTATAAATAGAGGCACTTGGAAATCAGAAAATACACACGAAAATAGAAATATTCACATATATTTTTTTACCATTTCAATTATTCTAAAAACATCTCTTACTTCATTAATACATGAGTGAAGTATAGGAAATATTTTTTTATAAACTATTATTATAAAATAAGCTTAGTGTGTTTGTGCAATTCAAATTAAAGTATTCAAAATATCCTGAAGAGAATTCGTCATTAATCCTTATTGCATCCAAAATATAATAATTGGTAGGGGCGAATTAAACCTAAAGGTTAGTGTGAATTCACACGCTTTGAGTTTTCCAAGTGTAATCTTCAACAACACCTTCTTTGTTCAACTGCTGCTACATATTTCACACAAGCACAATCTCCAACGTACGCCTTCACTGTATTTACATGAACTTTATTCTTAAGTCATAAGGAATAAATTTTTAAAATTTTGTTAGATTTGTCAAGCTTGTCAAAAACTAATTCAATGGTGAAAGTATACTATTAGAGTGATTGCAAGTACTTGATTATAAAGACATCCTAAAGAGAAAAAGTATTTGAGGACCATAAGTAAAAGATGGAAGGTTGAGTTTTACTCTTAGTGAACATATAATTTTTTTTTATGAAATGCATAATTATGGATGCATTCTGATACAGTCTACCTATACGAGAATGAGTGTATTTCTGATATAGTACCACCTATACGAGAATGAAGTGAGGCCGCTTCATTGAGTTAAAGGGCTTTACTTTTAGATGATTTTCAATATATATATTTTGGAATTTTCAATAATAGAACTTATATTTTTGAAGAAACAACACATATAGTTTTTCATAAAACTAAATTCCAAGAGCTGAGAAAATGTATTTCTTTTAGTATTGATTTTTCAAAAATAATCATGAAAGACTTAGTCAAGGACAATGAACCTCAAATTAGATCTAATAAAAACGAGCACATTAAAGATGATGAAGATGAAATCAATAAAGATATCTCAAACAAGTTTCTTAAATACTAGATTGTTAAAAAGATCATTTTTTGGACAATATTCAGAGAGATATGAAAACGGTGATCGCAATCGTAATTAGGTTAATAACTTTTGTAATTATTCTACTCTCATTATACAAATTGAATAAAAAAATATCATAAATACCCTAACTGATGAAAAATGACTCCTTATATTCACTCATATTGACATTCGCGTATGAGGTTTGGTTTTTAACATGTATCAAATAAATGTTAATTTTATCTTATTGTCTTTGGCCGTTCAATGGTTTTATGTCAAATTCATTTAGGTTTATTTACTGGTTTAATTTTTACAAAAATTTCTTAAGATTTTCTTCCATATTCCAGAGTTGGTTCTCGTTAATATTTTTTAAAATTGTAATTCTGAGACTTGTCTTAATTTATTCATATTCTAAACCTAGACACAAGGATCATTAAATTTCTACATGGATATAGATTTAATACATTGATAAAATTACAATGATCTCATAAAATTAAACATGAAATAAAATATAAACAATATATATATTTTAGAAACCTTCAATATTTATTCATATCAATTTCTTCTAACACAGTGTGTAAGAGAAATATAAAGAGTACATACAAGACCATAGAGACAGAACAATAATCATTAAGGTCTTTAAAACCAGAACAACACCCAACAAAATAAAAAGTAGAGAAAATTATATAATAAGAAACTAAAATCAACCAAGGATTAACTCCATGAACCTTTGACTGTCTTCACTCCAAAGCACTATATTAGAAGTAGATATCATTATTGTGACAACCACTATAAGGTGTATCACAATTTTTATATTCTAGTTCTGGCGTTGCTATTAAACAAAGTCGTATTTCTGATAAATAATCTAAATTCTTAATCCGCTCACATCGAATTTGTGGCATGAATTTAATCTATGTTTGTATTGCATTGAGAATTTTTTGTTTTGAATAATTTCCACCCTGTTTAATACCATCCTTTTCAAGAATTTCTTTTACATTATTTCTATGGTAAACTTTTAATGTTTCTTTGAAGTAAACGGAAATTTAACATCTGAATTGAGCAAGTTTCGTGGTGTTTCCACTCTTTAAGCCATAAAGCACTATTAGCAAATGATACAGAAATATATTTAACTAAAGATGGCCAATCAATATCAAGATTCTTCTTTATTGAATAAAGCTGTTAAAAATATACACAAAATAAAGTTACTGTTTGTATAATATGATAAAATAAATAAAAATAATAAGATAGAATCAAATAAAGTAAAACTTACATCGTTCAGCTCAGGTGCTTTTTCTTCTTTGCAATCTCGTATCACAACGCCTCTTTTACCAGGCCACATGCCATGAATGGTGAATTTTTGTGGCAATGGAGAGATACAATTAGCATTCAGAATGCAGAATGTTGGGGGCCATGTTTGAGCTAGCATAAAATGGTCAAAGGAAGGTGGAGGAGGTGGTGGTGATGGAGGAGAAGGAGATCTTTTTCTACTCTTACGTAAATCTTGATATGGAGAATATGGTTTTAATATTTCATGGTCTATATTTATCTGCCCTTTATCATCGCAATTTAGCTTTATCGCATTTATATTATCGCACTACATTCCGTCTAAAGGAAGAACTTGCACGTAACGTAAAACTTGCGTGTATGCATCCCATTTGCATCATATTCCTCTATGATCCTTGATCCCATTGAAGTTGATCTTCTTAAGCTTAGATCCTACCCCATAGGAAGGACCTCTTCTTTTATTTTTCATAACATAGCAAAACAATACAACTCAATTCAAACAATTCAAAAACAGACCTCTTTCTTTATTTTTCATAACATAGCAAAACAATACAACATCAATTCAAACAATTCAAAAACATTAGAGAATAAGATGTTAATCATCTTAAGTGGGATAAAACTCCTACCCCCATAACAATTCAATCAATTCGTGGGGACTTTGCCTTAAGAGAGATATTGGCATACTTGTTGATTAAATTCCGAGTGTTTGAGCCCTTCTCTTAAGACGATGCAAAGACTATTTTCCTACAAAGTTGTGGTGGTTAAATTAAGTAATCTCCCTTAAAATGACAACTCATCTTTTCTCCTAAAATCAATCAATCAACTACCCTAAACCCGTAGGAACTTTGACCACAGTCAAAGAACTCCTCAAACCCTTTAGGGGAACTACATATACTCTGATTCCACTCCCGTAAGGATATGTAGGCATAAGATGTGATATCTTATCGAGTATACTTAGAAATAAACCCCTAGGGTCTTTCAACCCTTAAGCAGATAAACCTTAGCAAATAAACAACATGAAACAAGAGGTTCCTGTAGAATACTACAGAAACTTAGGATGCTAGCACCTTCCCTAAGTTTAACTAACCCCCGAACCTATAACTCTCTAGCTTGCATTTGCATTGCATTGTGGGAATTTCGATCTTTATCCCTTCCTTTGACAAATCAAAGTTCGGTTGCAAATGAATTAAAGATTCAAACTAATTAATAGTTTGGTATCCAAATTTCACTGCGACAGAAATGGCGACTTCACTGGGGAATACCTTTGTGGGTTCCCCTATCTTGTTTTATTTACTTGTTATATATTTGCTTATCTGTTTATTTGCATAATTGTTTACCTATTGCTATTGGATTGATATCTTTGAGTGGTGAGACAAAGTCCTACACCCGGACTTGAGTGAACTTAAGATAGGATGGTGATATGTTCGATAAGACTTATAGGGAGTTCAATCCCGACCAAGTTGACTTGAAAATTACGCTTAGTTGAGAACCTTTCGAAAATGGTTCGGTTGAATGAGTAATCATGAAAACTTTTACTATAGTCGATTGGAGTCTATGATATGAGGACCGTAGTTACCTTTAACCCAACTTTGGCCTTTATTAGGACGTAGTGCGGAACTATGAGGGAGTACTCCCGAAATAGTGCTACGCGATGCTACACTCAAAAGAAGTTCTCTCGAGAATATTATTAACCACCGAGATAGTTGGGAAGTTGATAATATCCGAAAGATGGGATGATGACTTTGGGAACCTCTTTAGAACCTTGTTCTGTAGGTATAATCAACCTTTAGCCACATCCTTTGGGAATGGGTATACATTTGCTCCATGATCGTTGAAAACCTAGGATCCCCCTTTGTTTGTTTACCTTTGTGTCTCTATGTGCTTACATGTGTTTGTTGCATTCATATAGCATCATATTACGTTAGGTTTCATGGAATTCAGTTTTATTTATAAACATTACGGAAGCCAATAAGGATTACAAAAGAAAATATTTTGGAATATTCTTTTAAGATTTCTAACTTGGATGTCCTAAGGAAGTTAAGGGCACCGATTGAAGAATCAAGACACTCAAAAAGACAAATACGAGAGGTTTCCCCTATCATGGAGGATCATTAGAAGTTCAAAAGACTCTTATTATCGTTGAAGATCCAAAGGATTCCCCCTTACTTCCAACAAGAACAAAAGAAGAGATGGAGGATTTATTTTCCTCTATCAAACTAATCTTTAGACGTTGATCATGGACAACTTATATTCAAGAAGATCCAAGTGGAAGAGCAAATCAACAAGCACGATGAAGGACTTCCTTAGGGCTTTATTAGCTTTTATTTAGCTATTAAGTAAGAACTCTTATAAGGCTGTTTCCTTGTAATCCAATATCATAATAAAAAAATATATAATAGTAAAAAATAATAAATGAATTTTATTTGATATTCTGTAACATTTATGAAAGCTTGAGTTCCATGAAATCTTTCATTTCTGCATTCTTGCATTAGCATTTAGCATTTTACATATGCATGTGCCTCTCCTCTTTTCTGGCTCATCCGTCTTTTTGTCTTTGTCTATCAGCTGACATCTCGACCGTCTGACCAAGCTCGAAGTATTATTGAAGGATAGTAAAGAGAACAAAGATATGGATTCTATGACTAGCTTCAGAATTGTGACTAATCCGTTATTTGATATTCCTTCTGATGATATTGTTCAACAAGTGGGTGTTTCTACACAACCTCAGCCTGTGCAAGATAACTTGTTTGTTCAAGTTAATGGAAAAGATTCCCAGTTTCCACAGCCTGTACCTAATCTTCAGAATGTTCGTACTAAGATGAAGATGGACGCAGCTGATGCTTTCGTGAAACAATACAATTATAATTTATACGTAGCTCCAGACAGTGATCAATTGATGAACCTGAGTAAGAATGACAATGAATCTTTCAGAGAATATGCCCAATGATGGAAAGAGTTGGCAGCCCAAGTTCATCCACCCCTTCCAGAGAAAGATTTAAGCAAGTTGTTCCTAAGAACGCTGCCAGACTCGTATTATGATAGGATGGTAGGCGTTGTGCCATTAGATTTCTCCAAGATTGTGGAAGTCGGGGTAAACATTGAGAATGCACTCAAAAGTGGAAGAATTCAAGATAACTTGAATAACCAAGTTGATGAAGAGATTTCAGCCTATGATTCCCTAGAGGAAGGAAGTGTTGATGTTAATGCAATCCTGTCAGATCCAGTTCCAGTATCTTACCCTCAACATCAGTATGCAGCGCCTGCTCAGCGCAAACAATGATTAACTCATAACGAAGGTCAACTTCTCTAGATCAACATCAGACTCGACAAGTTTGAAGACGGTTTCAGAACCAGAAGACACCTCTGAGTATTCCGAAAGAAGAAACTCGCTGGTTTGATCTTATCCCAATGACTTACAGTCAGCTATGGTTTATTTTGCTAGAAACTCGGTGATGACGCCCAGAAAGACTAGAATCATGAATTTTCGCCCACCGTGGTTCAACTCGAACACCAGCTGTGAATTTCATGATGGAGTGTTGGGGCATTCGATTGAAGAATGCAAAGTTTTCCAAGAAAAAGTTCAAGAAATGATAGATGACGAAGTGCTAACCTTCAGGGGAGAAAGCCCAATCGTGAATGGAATACCGTTACGCGGATATAAGTGAAAACTCCAGAGAATGCTGAGAAGGGCTCATCAGTTGTTTGTTTTGTTGTCTTCCCTTTTATTTCTTTGATTAAAAGCATAACTGGCATGTAAGAAATGTTATTTTGAATAAGTAGTGCAATAAGTGTTTGTCTTGAAGAAATCCATTCGTTTCACTCGTAAAATGTTTTTCAGAATTTTATAATGCCAACTTTTACCCAATCTTTCCTCACTTTGGTGAAGAATTGGAAGGAGGATGACAAAATAAAACGTAAGGTCTCTCGTGGTATGCTTTCGAATAAAACATGCTGATGATGTAAGGCATCTTTTTTTTTCAAACCTCCTAAACACTAGATATAAAGTGGCTAATTCCTCTTTAACCATTTTTCAACCTCATTTTTAAACCTGGGGCAAGATAATTTTTTTTTTCAACTTGATTGAACACTTAAACCTTTCAAAAAATAGTGAACCTTCAAAAATGGGTGGGTACAACTAAGCTTTTACCTTTATTCCTTTGTTTTACAAACCGTAAACTAAACTCTGATATAACCTTCAAAAGTCCTAATTGAAGTTAGGTTACTTCGAAAGCATACTCAGTGACATAACGTTTCCTGACTCCTATGAGTTATGCTCAATTTGATGATTGGCTTTATAAAATAAATTCATATCCTAACTAGTGATTTTGTCACAAGTTATCGTGATATCTCTTTTCAAAAACTTCAAGATAAACGTGTGTTCCATTAACAGTTTCAAAATTAATATTTCTGACTTGCTAAATTCGCTTGATATCTTAGAAAGATTACATAGCGAACATTGATGATAAAATTTGAAGACTCTGCTGACCTGGGGAAAGTTATTTCCAAGTGGTTTGTTCTCTACAAGTCTGGCTTACTAATGATCTATTCTTGAAGACTTAGCCATAATACCGTCAATCAGGGCACGTTACGTCGAGATTCGACGAATCTCTCCAAGAGTTTGAAAATAGTGGGGCAGTTGGGATGCCAGTTTTCTGTAAAATCCACTTGGAATGACTTTTCTCATAACCATTTGACTTGGGGCATCTGAGAAGCGAAGATTATGTTATCCGCTCATAACAAACCATTATTCAAATGGCGACTACCACTACTTTACAATATTCTTCATTCATGTCCCCGGTAAATTTTACTTCAGGTGGTCATTCTCCGATGAAGCTTGTCGATTCCAGGATCCCCAGTGATTTTGCTTAAACTTCACCTTCCCAGTGAAGCGGGTATAATTGTTAATCCTCAGTCAATCTTCTTAAAACTTCACATTCCTAGTGAAGTGGATGTTATTCTACTCTCCAGTGGATCTTTTACGCCGATCTTCTCCAGCGAATCGGATGTTTATTTCATCCCCAAAACAAAAAAGTTTCGAGTACAACATTTTTCAACAGTTATGTTATCCAGATGGATATTTATTTTATCCCCTGTGAAACCTCAACTCGGGTATCCTCATCTACAACTCCAGTAAAAATCTCTCCAGTGAGATGGATATCTATTTTATCCATGGAGTTCCCCATATTTGAGTTTGATCCACCCCTGGTAGATCTTTATTCTCATCTTCAACAAGATAGCTATGATTCATCCTGATAAATTCTTCAATGTAAGATCAAAATTTTACGTCTCCAAGTGGAATGTTCTCTATTCCTCAAAAGAATTTCGAAGCCCTGAAGCAAGTGTGTGCTTCCGCATCTAGTTCTCCACCTATCCCCAGTGGTGCTTCTATCTTTGAAGATGTTTATTTCATCTCCGTTTGCCTCTTTCCGTTTGTTTTGTCAGCATAGACATACGCATAGCATATAGATAGATAGCATGGCATATGCATTTTGCATCTTTTTGCTTGTTTGTTCTGACTCTTTGGTCGTGTTTATCCCCGAGTAGTTGGGCGCGTCTTCTCCTTCCAATTAGAGAGTTCAGCCCTAGACAGAAACAACTCCATACTTTTATTTCCCCACAGAGTTCGATCCTCGTGGAAGACGGTTGTTTTAGTATAATCCCATTTGAGTTCGTACCTCAATAGTCGAGTCTTGCTTGACAGTTTCTCTTCAGTTATTTCCTGAATTGAACTTCGGTCCTTAGCAATCACATTATGGACATCTCCACCTTTTGAATATGGTTGAATGTGCATTTATTTTGCACTCGGTTCCCTAAGAGAATTTTTATGAAGATCATCATTGAAGATGGATTTTCTCCAACAATATCACAAGATCTTTTCAACAATTTACATCTGGATTGTAAGCAACCTCTTTATTTGAGCAACTCGTTTTGATCAGGATTTCATTCAAAACAACATATGACGGTCTCCTCAAGACGATTTGTCTATCCCCAGTGATTATCGACTTGGTAAATGGAAAACCTTACAGATATTTCTCTTTATTTGAGAATTCACACATTTTGCAACAGCTAGGATGCTCCTCAGGAATGTATTCCCCAGCGAGTTCATCACACAAGTTTATTTCCATCAAGCGACATCTCCCCAGAGAAGTTGAGGAAGTTTATTACATTAGTCTCTCTTTATTTGAGAAGACATACTTTACAATTCAACCGGCTCACATCTCTCCTGAAGATCCCTGGTGAAGTTTTGCAATCTCCAGTACATTATGGCTTACAGTCGAAGTTCTACAATCACATCTACAATGATTCTACAATCTACAAAATTTTCAATCCCCTTTGAAGATGCTCTCACGAGTTTTCATCATTTCAGGAAGAAACCGAGAGCAGCTCATGGAAAACACACCATGACGCCCGGGGAGGGTTATTTCAAGAAACTGAGACCAGCCCATGGCACCCAGACCATGACGCTCGGGGAGGTTCACTTTTAGAAACTGAGACCAGCTCATGGCACCCAGACCATGATGCTCGGGGAGGTTCACTTTCAGAAACTGAGACCAGCTCATGGCAAACAGACCATGACGCTCGGGGAGGTTCACTTTCAAAAATTGAGACCAGCTCATGGAAAACACACCATGATGCTCGGGGAGGTTTTATTTCAAGAAATCGAGACCAGCTCATGGCAAACACACCATGACGCTCGGGGAGGTTTTATTTCAAGAAACTAAGACCAGCTCATGGCAAACACACCATGACGCTCGGGGAGGTTCATTTCAAAGACATATCTTTTCCTGGCTAATCTCGGCAGTAGATTTCCAGAGGACCTCGGCAGTAGGTATTTTCTATTTTATTTCCTGGCTAATCTCGGTAGAAGATTACAAGAAGACCTCGGCAGTAGGTATTTCTATTTCATTTCCTGGATAATCTCGGCAGAAGATTCCCAGAAGACTTCGACGGAAGTATATCTCCAGCAGCTTCAACATAGAATCTCGGCAGTAGATTCCTTACAAATTTTAACATTAGATACTTTGGAAAAAGTACTCTCAATTAAGTTACAAGTCTCGACAGTAGACTTCTCCAGCTGATAATTACATCTGACATATCCAGTAGGTTGTTCAAGTAGTATTCTCGCGAGTTCTTTACAACATATTTACGGATCCATTGTGATTGTCGATCTTTCCCCATGGAGTCTCACTTTGTTGAGCCTGTTCTTCCTGTGTGTCGTGTCCAGTCCATCCCCTGTGGCATCTTGTCTTCACAGAAGCGTTTGTCTTGCATTCTCCTATCATTGCATATCATTTGCATTTGGTGGCATCTTAGGGCCAAAAATTCGTGCAATGTTTGTATTTAAGTCCCTCCTATCTCGTCGAGACGAAGATTTCAATCTTCATATCTTCGGATAGAAGTAACTTAAATAGGGGCATCTGTCGCACCCTAATTTTTGACCTTAAGATTCCCCCTTCCTTGTGCATTTTCTTGCATATCATTTAGCACGATCTTTCAGGCATAGCTAACCTTTTTAACTCTTTTTGTTGTGTTTTGTGAGTTTAGGTTCACTGCTAAAAGTTCAGGAAGTTATAAGGGCTTTGTGTGTATCTCTCATCTCCTACAAGTTGTGTTGAAACATCGTGGAATCCCATTCTTTCATCATTATGACATCTTAATCAGTACAAAACAAATTTTCTCTAAGGAGCCACACCTATTTTGGTTCCAAGGATGTCTATTCAAGGATTGTTTGGATGTTTTTGGTGTATCGTTTGGCAAGTGACATCTTCACCTTCAAAAGGTCCTGGGACATGACATTCATATTAAGCTCGTCTTCGGCCTTGGACTTGAACAAAGTTCCTCACTTATGTTCCTTTTAAACTTAAGGAATTGAATTGGATTTTAATTTTTGCTTCGAAGAGATATAGGATTAAGTCCTAGAGTTTTAAAAAAGGAAAAAGAAGGAAGTTCAGTTCAAGTTCCTTACTCTTTGGAGTTTTGGTTCTTTATTTCTTTATAAAATTCAAGATCAAGTTATAAGTCTCTGGTGATGAGGTCAAATTCCTTCAAGTAGATCATGGGAATTTCATTTTTTGATTTATAAGAATCATCATAGGCAAATATGGCTTGATTAATTAACATGTTGATACACTTAATCTTTAGTTTTGGATTCAAGCTAATGCTTTAAGAGATTCAGGATCATGATTAATGGTTGCCTTGTTCAAAATATACAAGATTAAGGATAATTACTGACAAGCTTGCTAGCTGCGTACAACTTATTGATAAATATTCAGATTTTAATTAACCGAAGATTGCAATTGAAAGCTTCCGTAAGAAAACTCGAGGAGTACAAAGTATGGGTTACATCAATAATTTTCCACAAGAGTATTTTGATTTACAAAGATCTCATTACATTGGTCTCATGAAGACCCCTCAAATCCCATGCATTTCCAAGTAGCCATGAAAGCTTCCCAAGCCAAACGCACCAAACAGATCAATCATGAGGTGCTTTCTACCTTGTTTTTCAGCTTCCAAACGCCAAAAGCATTTTTCTTCTGAACCTGTCAATAATGCTAATGATACCATCCAACAAAATTCTGTCCTTAAAGAATCCATCCACTAGATGTCATCAGAACCAGAGGAAAAGGTAACACCCACCTGCATAACACACATACACACGATTTGCAGAAGGCCACAAGCATCATAGAATCACAACAATATGCTCACAACATTCATACGGGTTACGTACCGAAAAATATCAGCCTATGGTAAAAACAGCAGAGGAATTAAGATTGATTTGAAACAAAATTCACATCAAAATTAAGTAACAGGGCAAAAGCAAGTAGCAGACATCACAACTCATAAAGCAACAAATCAATTGGGTTATAATTTTAGACAGGAAGAAGTCACAGTGAACAGACCAAACAATAGCACAACTATGGCATACTGCAAATCCATGAAAATCCAAGGGCTATGCATACGGCGGCGAGACCAAAGTTAACCTGCAGTTTGGTTTAACAGATCAAATTAAGAGAAAGGGGACAAAGTTGTGATAATCCAAAGAGCAGACTCCTAAGAAAGAGTTTCGACTAGAAATGATAAAGTCAAATGCGATACCTTCTAGAAAGTGATGGCTGACGCAACGAGATCAGCAGGGTATTACAAGGCAAGGACGGTCATTGCTCTAGCTCGATTGTGAAGTTATCTTCCTCCCGCCCACTGCAGACCACAGTCACAAATAGAAGGTCACTTGGAGCATTGGCCACGTTTCTCTAACACGATGGAACGAAGACATGTAGGCTTAATCAGTCACTGCAACTTCTAGTATACCTGCAGAATGCTTCGTTAATCAACAACTTCATTCCAAACCCGGAAGCATTCCATTTGGCAGCAAGTCTTGTTCTATTTTTCAGCCAACTCGGAGATTGTTTTAGTTTCTCGTTCACCTGCTATTACCGAAGGAATCCCTGCAAATTCAAATTCAGTTCATCAGAGTGAATTAGTAAGCTAAACATGAACGTAATGTTAAGAGCAAGCTCGGCAGAATACTCATGAAAACCGTCTTTGGCCAATTGGAAGCTTCGCACTTTGTAGAACAACAACTTTCTGTTTCCTGCAAATAAAACAACGCCTCTTCAATCTGGAGCATATCTTCACCTGCAAAATATGACACAACTTACTTTCACAACAAACCACTCAAAAACCCCACAAAAACAAGTTAAACTAGAAGTAGAGCCAGACACAAAGAGGGTGAAATTCAGTTCAGCCGAAGCTTCTTACTTTCAATTTGATCATACTGGACCTTTTGAGTCTTTGGTCTTGTCCACTAATGGAGAATTTCCCATAGTTCAAGTTCCTGCATCTATAAACAGTAGGCTTCTTGAGCATCAGAGAGTGGGAGTGAAGTTTCTGTATGATTTATACAAGAAGAATCATGGAGGCATCCTTGGAGATAACTTGAGCCTTAGAAAGACGATTCAAATAATAACATTTCTTGCTACCATATTTGGTAAAAGAGAATCTGGTCATAGTGAGAAACAAGTTGAGAAAAGAGACCCTGTATTAGCAATTTGCCCATCATCCGTTATTCAGAACTGGGAGAGTGAATCATGGTGCAAACCGCGATTTGATATATTGATAAATTTGAAGCAAATGGAGTGGAAGTACTTGTTATCAGTTTTACCATTTACGGGATTCATGGCAACAGTTCTTCGTCAAGTATCTGCTGGAGCATTGTGATTATTGATGAGGCTCATCAACTTAAGAATGAGAAACCACCGGCTTGGTCGACACAATAAATGCAGTCCAATTCAAATCCATTAGTCACAACAGTAGTGAAATGAAATAAAGAGTTTTGAATACAGAATAAAAAGCGTTTTTTAAAGCTTTCAGAGATAATCAAATTTGTCGGGCTATGAATGGAAGGATTTATCAAGTTTCTATAATAATCGAGAGTCATATCACAACAAAAAGAGAAGATATCACTAGGAATTAATTCCGCATTCATTTCCAGGGATATATATGAGGCAGGGGATTCACAAAAAATCGGGACCACAAAAAAACACAGTTCACAGAAATCCCAAATTCAAAGAAACCTAAAAATGCGAAAAAATAGAAGAGAGATAAGAAACTTATCTTTCTTGGGCTCTTCCGCGAGACCACCTCCGCCAACCTCAACCGTCCACCTCAAGACCCTCAAAGAACACCGCAAAAGATGAAACCTTCTCTAACCATGGTTTATTTTTATTAACATTACATATCGTTGTTGTTGCAGGAAAGAAAGAGAAATCGAAGAATCGAAAGCAGAACGGTGGAAAGGATCGAAGGATAGAGCGAGACGAAGGTCAAAGAATGAGAAAGTTGAGAAAGTTGAAGAAGGAGGTGAAACAGAAGAAGAAGAAACAGAGAGGGAGGATAGCGAGAGTGAGATCGGCGAAGACGAATTGGGGGGAAGATTTGGGGATTAGGTTTCCATGTTCTTTTTTTGTTTTATTTGTAATATAATTGTACACACACACCACACCGTACACCTCACGCCACGACCCTCTGATCTCCAACGGATCAGATCGGGCGATCCCCAAACGCACATCCACGGTTACCTCTGTATGCCTGCTTGTACGTGATCCACGCTCCCCCATTAACCCAATCATTAACCTCTAATCCACCATTAACCAACTTAATATGTAATTAACTCTTAATCTGCCTTTTCCTAATTAACTAAATTAATTTAATCTATTTAATTAATTAATAATCAACTTTTCTCTAATTAATCTAACAACTCATAGTTTAATTAACCTCTTTTATTTAATCCCCTAAACAACATAATATTAATTTAATAACTATTTAATTTTTTAATTTGACTCTTTTTTTAACTAATTAATTTAATGATTTTAATTAGACCTTTTTTTAAAAATAAATAATAAAAATAAACCAATAATCTTCAATCTTTTTTAGTTAATCATTTTCATAATTTTTCTTAAGTCAATTTACTTTAATTTATTCCACCAACCGTAATAAACCTTTTTAATAATAATATATTAATTTGTTCATACAAAAACTATTTCATAATTTAAAATAACTTGCAATATAACCCATTTTATTTAATAAAAATATCCTTAATAATAAAAACATTAATTTCTTTAATAACCAAACTAATTTAATAAAGTAATTTATTTAAAAGTCTTTTTTTTACAACTAAATTAATCAATCTCAATTGATCCAACTTTTCTCAAATCAAATTTCACCTTAAAAATTAATCTATTCGATTAAAATCAATTCAACCTCTCCTAAATCAATCAACTCGCATAACTTAGTCGATCATCGTGCATGCCTCCGTCCCCGATCTGTCCGCACATTCACAATTCACACTTTCACTCACTTAGCGCTCTCATGCGTGTGTATGGTTTTATTTATCTGCCCTTTGTCATTGCAATTTAGCTTTATCGCATTTATATTATCGCACTGCATTCCGTCCAAAGGAAGAACTTGCACGTAACGTAAAACTTGCACGTATGCATCCTATTTGCATCATATTCTCCTATGATCCTTGATCCTATTCAAGTTGATCTTCTTAAGCTTAGATCCTACCCCATAGGAATGACCTCTTCTTTTATTTTTCACAACATAGGAAAACAATACAACTCAATTCAAACCATTCAAACACATTAGAGAATAAGATGTTAATCATCTTAAGTGGGATAAAACTCCTACCCCCATAACAATTCAATCAATTCGTGGGGACTTTGCCTTAAGAGAGATATTGGCATACTTGTTGATTAAATTCCGACGATGCAAAGACTATTTTCCTACAAAGTTGTGGTGGTTAAATCAAGTAATCTCCCTTAAAATGACAACTCATCTTTTCTCCTAAAATCAATCAATCAACTACCCTAAACCCGTAGGAACTTTGACCACAGTCAAAGAACTCCTCAAACCCTTTAGGGGAACTACAGATACTTTGATTCCACTCCCGTAAGGATATGTAGGCATAAGATGCGATATCTTATCGAGTATACTTAGAAATAAAACCCTAGGGTCTTTCAACCCTTAAGCAGATAAACCTTAGCAAATAAACAACATGAAACAAGAGGTTCCTGTAGAGTACTACAGAAACTTAGGATGCTAGCACCTTCCCTAAGTTTAAACAACCCCTGAACCTATAACTCTCTAGCTTGCATTTGCATTGCATTGTGGGAATTTCGATCTTTATCCCTTCCTTTGGACAAATCAAAGTTCGGTTGCAAATGAATTAAAGATTCAAACTAATTAATAGTTTGGTATCCAAATTTCACCGCGACACACTGATCTGAAGCTGTGCATTTTGATGTGTGACAAAGTGTGGTTTAGTTGACTTCAGACCATGGTATAGTCTAATCCTATCCATCCAATGAAAAAGTATTCTAATCTTGCACTCCAGATCACGCCACCTCACCAAACCCTAATTAGACCAAACCTTGTCCATCAAATGCAAAGACTAAGTCTACCAATCCAAATGAAATCAACGGCTCATGTTCATTGTCTTCAATTCAAACTGGTGCAAGGAGGGAACTTCATTCACGGTGGCCGGAGAAGAGCGCCACCGTCTTCTCCGGTGAGAGCCATCAAGCTCTGCAATCAACTTCAAGCAAACTCAAAGAAAATTACATGGTTCTTCTCGTCATCTCTCACTGATCATCATGATCTATTTCATTTTTCTTAATTCCTCATGAATCTCCCAAAATGATGATGAACAGAAAATTCCTCAATACCAAAATCATCACCAAACTTCAAATTGGTTACATAGAAATCTTCCTCACCTCTCAAGGATTAAGAATCACCATCTAATTCGCCTTAATTCTCAAGAATCATCTAGATATAAGTCTCACCAGAATTTGTGTCTCATCATGAATCATCACGAAACTTCTCAATTATGATCCTAAAATGATCTATGTCATCACTACAACCTAACCACATGCCAAATTCAGTCTAAACATGCCCAGAACTAGAGAAATGGTGAAAGATAAAAACCTGGAAAAAAGCTTGCAATTGAGGTAGTTGCAGTGTGATTCTTGACTTCAAATGCTGCAGAAACCTTCAATGAACGATCCTGGTGCTAACTGAATCCTCAATTCCTCTTGAAACTATCTGAAACGCAAAAACCGATTTTAAGTTTGAAGCTTCAATCTCTAACTGCCACAACTGAATTCTTCACCAATTCCTTTCAAAAAAATGATCTGAACACGATTATGAACTTAAATAGAATGTATTTGGATCCTAACATGGCCCAATTTGCTTGATCCAAAATTCAATTTTATTCAAAGAACAACCATGGCAACTCGTGCATTATGGCTCTATTTTATCTCACTCTTTGCTTCAATAGCTTGCACAATACTCCTTGGATGTGAATGGCTCAGATTGAGTGCTTGATTTCATCCAATGGTGTTGAGTGATTATGTTACTTCCATTCTAAGTAACCCACATAAAGTCCATGAATTAGGCCTGAAATCCCAAATGTAAAATTGCAAATCTCTTTAAGATGTCATTTCAAATCAGAAAATGCATAAACTTGTGAAGTTTTGAACCATTGTGACTTATTTTGAATTTTTCCTTCATTAATGCCTTTTAATGATCTTTTTTCAAAATTTCTTCATACTCTTCCATATTCAATCCATATCAATGGATGTTTGGGACATGGTAAGACTAAAAACACCATTTTGAACAACTTTCAAGTTGAACAAAAGTTCATTTGAGGTGCCTAAGTTGGTGAAATGGACCCATAACCAAATATGACCTGTAATTCCAAATTCCCAAAATACCCTTATCTTACAAACCTTGTAACTTGAGTTCTACAAATCCAATCATGGACTTCTAGTACTTTCTAGAAAGCTAAGAAGATAAGGAACAACATTCATGTTGACAAAAAGTTCATAGGAATCATCCTTCTAGGGCAAAAGTGTCATGCAAGTTGGGTAACTTTCAAGCTCTAAATTCACATGCCTCAGATGACCTGTAACTTGTCTGGCTCATAACTTGAGTTCTATAAACCCTATCAAGGACTTCTAGTACTCAAATTAAAGATGTGCTCATGCCCTACAACACTCATGTTGGGGTCAAGGTGAAATGAAAATCCCATCTTGAGTTATGTGGTCTTGAAGTTAGGCACTAAACCAGGGGATTTTACACTGTCAAGCATAGCAACCCTAGCCTAGCAACTCCTCACACTCTTGATTCATGATAAGTTGACCTTGGAATCATCCCTTAGACATCTCAACACATCAATCCATGATCACATGGCTCTTGAATTAGGTCTCAACCCTCTTCAAATCATCAGTTATCCTAGGGTTGACTAGATGAAACCCTAGTTGCACCAATCTTCGGTATATCTTCATATTCTTTGCACAATGGCCTGTCTAGGCTTCAAAATGATATTCAAGACTTATCATGAGATATCTCAAGGCTCTAGGTTCAACTCTATGGCTTCAAAATCATCAGATGACTTCCCACAACTCTCAAGTTAGGAGACATACACACTTGGTTTCAACCACACTCCCTGAGGATCTTTGGCTTCTCTGGTGAGGATATCAACCTTTGAATACTTGAATAACCCTCTTAGCTAGCTTCATATCCTTGTGTAGCCCTTTATTGGTAGTCATACCTCTTGATCTCCTGCACACATGTCAATGAAATGCAGATGATAATGCTAATATGAATGTAATGAAACATAAGCTAGGTAAAGCAAGGTTAGGCAAATTTTGGGGTGCAGCATTGACCACTAAATTTGAAAATCTGAGAATGAAGGAGGATGAGACTATTCATGAATTCTACATGAATGTTCTTTAAATTTCCAATACCTTAGGAGCTTTGGGAGAAAAGATATCTAAAGAAAAGCTTGTGAGGAAGATTCTAAGATCTTTGCCTCAGAGGTTCGCCATGAAGGTCACTACTATTGAAGAATCTCAGGATATAAGCAACATGAAGGTGGATGAACTCATTGGTTCTCTCCAAACCTTTAAGATGGGAATGTGTGATCAAGCTATGAAAAAGAACAAAAGCATAACCCTTGTTTCAAAAACTACAGATGACTCAGAGGAAGACAATAGTGAAAATAAGGAGAATTTGTCAGAAGCAATAACCTTGCTTGGAAGACAATTCAACAAACTGATCAAAATAATATATCACAAGTCTAAACCTTTTGCTAAGAACACTTCTTCTGACAATAGTAGAAGAGGTAAATCAGAAGATAAATCTAACCAAGGCAGAGGGGTTCAATGCCATGAATGTGAAGGATATGGGCACATTAAAGCTGAATATCCCACCTATCTCAAAAGACAAAAGAAAGGACTTACGGTTACCTGGTCTGATGAAGATTCTGATAGTGGATCAAAAGAAGAATGTGCAAGACATGTCACTGCACTAACTGGTACATGTGTGTTTGATGATGATTCTAGTGGAGATGAGTTTACTTTTGATGAACTGACAACCTCATACAAACATCTGTGCATCAGAAGTGCTGAAGTTTGTCAGCTAGGGGAGAAGAAAAAGAAAATCATCAAGAAGTTGGAGGCTGAGAAGAAGGAGAATCTTGCAACCATTGACTCACTCAACAGTGAGGTCAACATGTTAAACTCCAAACTTGATCAGGTGTCAAAATCTGTCAGGATGCTAAACCCTAGGACTGACACTCTAGAAAAAATCCTACAGAGTGGTCAGAAAGCAGGAAACATGTCTGGACTGGGATTTGTTGGTGAACAGAAACCTACCTTGGGATTCAAGAAACCAAAGGCTGAAAATCATAGATCAAACCAGATGTCAAGACCGATGTCACAACATCAGAGGAACAAAAACATGAATCAGGCAAGGAGAAAGTCCCAAAGGTGGAGGTGTCACTACTGTGGTAAATTTGGACACATAAAACTGTTTTGCTTTAGTCTACATGGATTTTCTAGTCACACTCATCAATAAGCTCCTGTCAAGAAGTAACAATGGGTGGCAAAGGAGGTTGGTCTGATAGCTCATACATCTCTAAGAGTATCAGCTAAAGCAGATTGGTACTTTCATAGTGATTGTTCTAAGCATATGACTGGAATAAAGAATCTATTGGTGGGCATCAAACCACATTCCACTAGTTATGTGACCTTTGGTGATGGAGCAAAAGGGGAAATCAAAGGTGTTGGAAGACTAGATTGTCCTGGAGTTCCTAACCTAGACAATGCATTGCTGGTGAAAGGACTGCCTGCCAACTTGATCAGTATTAGTCAGCTCTGTGATCAAGGTCTAAGTGTTAAATTCACTAAAGGAGAATGTGTGGTCACAAATAGTGATAATGAGGAAGTAATGAAAGGGTATAGATTCAAAGACATATGTTACTTATGGGAGCCTAAAGACTCTAGTAACTCCACAATATGTTCTATGGCCAAAGAAGATAAAGAGGTCAAATTGTGGCATCAAAAACTTGGGCATCTTCATCTAATAGGAATGAAGAAGATCATCTCCAAGGAGGCAGTAAGAGGAATTCCAAAACTGACTATTGATGAAGGAAAGGTTTGTGGTGAATGTCAAGTAGATAAGCAAACCAAGGTGTCTCATCCAAGAGTTTGACATCTGACAACATCCAAAGTTCTGGAACTACTACACATGGACCTAATGGGATCAATGCAGGTAGAAAGTCTTGGTGGGTAAAGGTATGCATATGTGGTTGTTGATGATTACTCCAGATACACCTGGATAAATTTCATCAGAGAAAAATTAGATGTGTTTGAAGTCTTCAAAGATCTCTGCGTTAAACTTCAAAGAGAAAATGAAAGCAGTGTTATCAGGATCAGAAGTGATCATGGAAAGGAGTTTGAGAACTCTAAATTTACTGAATTCTGCTCATCTAAAGGTATCAGTCATGAATTCTCCTCTCCTATTACTCCTCAATAAAATGGAGTAGTGGAAAGGAAGAACATGACTATTTAAGAATCTGCTAGAGCCATGACCCATGCAAAGAAATTACCTATGCACTTTTGGGCTGAGGAAATGAATACAGCATGATATGTTCACAACAGATTTACCATGAGAAAAGGAACGTCTTCTACTCTATATGAAATATGGAAAGGAAGAAAACCAACTATGAAGTATTTCCATGTGTTTGGAAGCAAGTGTTACATCTTGACAGATTGTGAACAAAGGAGGAAAATGGATCACAAAAGTGATGAAGGCATATTCCTGGGATACTCTACTAACAGCAGAGCTTATAGAGTATACAACTCCAGAACAAAAGTCTTGATGGAATCCATTAATGTTATTATTGATGATCAACATGAAGAAATCAATGTCATAGAGAATGTTAGAACATTCCTTAAGACACCGACTGATGGTATGGTCAATACTGAAGATACTAAAGCTGTAACTCCATATTCTAAATCAAAATATACCAACAAAGAACCTTCTATCAGAATCCTAAAAGATCATCCAAAAGATATTATCATTGGAGACCTCAACAGTGGTGTAAGGACTAGAGCTAGAGAAGTCATCTCAAGTTCATGCTTTGTTTCCAAGATTGAACCCAAAAATGTGAAAGAGGCCTTAAATGATGAATACTGGATCAAGGCCATGCAAGATGAATTGGAATAGTTTAAAAGGAATGAAGTATGGGAATTTGTGCCAAGACCTGAAGGAACAAACATCATTGGTACCAAGTGGATTTACAAGAACAAATCGGATGAAACAGGAGTTGTAACCAGAAACAAGGCTAGACTGGTAGTGCAGGGGTATACTCAAATTGAAGGAATTGACTTTGATGGAACTTTTGCACCAGTTGCAAGACTTGAGTCAATCAGGCTTTTGTTAGGAATTGCATGTATCCTAAAGTTCAAACTATTCCAGATGGATGTAAAAAGTTCCTTTCTAAATGGATATTTGAATGAGGAGGTATATGTGGCACAACCCAAGGGATTTGAGGATCCTAACTTGACAAACCATGTATACAAGTTGAGGAAGGCTCTATATGGATTGAAACAAGCCCCTAGAGCTTGGTATGAGAGGTTGACTGAGTTTCTTACTACCAACGGATACAGGAAAGGAGGGATAGATAGGACCCTCTTTGTAAAGGATGAAGGTGGAAAAATCATGATTGCACAAATCTATGTAGATGACATAATGTTTGGTGGGATGTCAGACATAACAGTGAAACAATTTGTCAATCAAATGCAATCTGAATTTGAAATGAGCATGTGTGGAGAATTAACTTACTTCCTTGGGGTGCAAGTCAAGCAAATGGAAGATTCTATCTTTCTCTCCCAAAGTAGATATACCAAGAGCATAGTCAAAAAGTTTGGCATGGATAATGCTAGCCACAAAATAACACCTACAACCACACATCTGAAACTATCTAAAGATGAAAGTGGAACTAATGTTGATCAAAGTCTACATAGGAGTATGATTGGAAGCTTGTTGTATCTAACAGTTAGCAGACCTGATATTGCCTTTGCAGTAGGTGTGCGTGCTAGATATCAAGCAAATCCTAAAGTGAGTCACATCAATCAAGTAAAAAGGATTCTCAAATATGTGAATGGAACTTGTGTTTATGGTATACTTTACTCTCATGGGTGTGATCCTACTTTATCTGGGTACTGTGATGCTGACTGGGCTGGGAGTGTTGATGATAGAAAAAGCACATCTGGTGGATGTTTCTTCCTAGGAAACAATCTCATATCATGGTTCAGCAAGAAGCAAAATTGTGTCTCCCTATCCACGGCTGAGGCTGAATACATAGCAGCTGGTAGAAGTTGTTCTCAACTGGTCTGGATGAAGAAAATGTTGACTGAATACAATGTCACTCAGGATGTCATGACATTGCATTGTGAAAATCTAAGTGCTATCAACATTTCAAAGAATCCAATTCAGAATAGCAGAACTAAGCACATTGATATCAGGCATCACTTCATAAGAGATCTTGTGGAAGACAAAGTGATTACCCTAGAACATGTCTCCACTGAATTGCAGCTAGATGACATTTTCACAAAGGCTCTAGATGTTGTGCAATTTGAGAATCTAAGAGGAAAATTGGGTATTTGCATGTATGAGGACTCATAGCAATTACTGGCACGAGGGAGTTTTAAATCTTTAATGCAGTCCACGCCCTTGACCCATAAAACTCTCTATTCCATACAAACTTGGTATATCCCCGCGCATACGGCTTTCTCCACCTCTCCTACTTTTCCAAATCCCTTCTCACTGCTCTCAGTTGCCTCCTATCATCAATAAAATGTCCTCCCATCAATGTGTGTCCCAGACTAATAAGCATGCTAAAACCTTCGCAGATACGTCTGAGGCTCCAACTTCTCCAAAAGACAAATCCAAACACCACGCCCAAGGTAATTCTTCTCCCACTCATGAGGACTTTGATCGAATGAAGAACAAGGAAGGGTCTGCATATGTTGACATATCCATTCAGGAACTTGTCACTAGAATTCTCCAGAAAAGGCGTGTTGTGCATGGTATCTCTGTTCCACTTGCACGCATTTATCCATCTCCTAGATCTGATGATGGTCTTAAAAAAACTGGTGTGTCTGTGTCAGGAGAAGACTCTAATGCCAGTGAAAATGTTGAGGAGGTTAGTTCTAGTTCTGCTGAAGAGGAGGAAGAGTAATATGTGTGTGCTGATGGCTTACTGTGTGGCTCAGGATAATGGTTTGATGTTGATTTTTGAGCTGATGATGATGATGTTGGTTTGTCTAGTGGTTCTTTTGGTTAGACTTTTTGGTGTTTTTCTTGACAGCTTAATAAATTTGTTTTGTGTTGTAATAATCCCTAACATCTGTGTTTCCTTACTAATTTTGATCTATACTATTTGATTAGTTTTGATCTAAATTTGTGGATAAAAAGGGGGAGAAGTGGTAGTAGTAATTCAGTAACAGCAGGTTAGATATATGTCATCACAAGTGGAAGATCAGGTGGAAGACTTGGTTGTTGTTGTTGTTGCTCTGGGTGTGTTACAAGTTTGTTGTTGATGTGCATGTATGCACATGACATGATCCTGATGTGTGAGTTCCTAATATGAGTAGGAATGTATGTTAGAAATGTGTGAGTTTTTACTACTGCTGCTAAAGTCGTGTGTGTTCCTGGTTGGAACTGAGTAGCTATTCTAGATGTTGTTAGGAAGCTATGTATCCGCAAGTTACTTGCAGATTGTGTGTGTCTGCAATATGTTTCCAGAATGTGTGTGTTGTGCATCTGTTTAGGGGGAGTAGCACAGGATGTTCCACAGAAATATGTGACATCTGTAGTCTAGGCTAATAGGTGATAGTTTTATGCTATGGAAATGGTGTGCTTAAGGATGTCATCCTGAATGTCTTGACATCCCTAATCCAGAACAGTCTGGATAAATATGTGTGTGACTTCAGGTGATGCAGGTTGTGTATGCATTGATGTGTCATGTATCAGTTGAGGGGGAGTCTCACAAGATGGTGCATAATTTATTGTGATACCTGCAATCTGGACTAGCAGGTAGTACTTAGGCTGTGTATATGACTATGATATGGTACTGCAGCTGTGTGTGTAGTTAGCTAGTAGCTTTCCTGCATATGTGGTATGAATTCTACTGCTTGTAATCTCTGATATGGTAACAGAGTGTTTTATCCAAAAATTTGCCAAAGGGGGAGTTTGTAGATGTTTTAGATTGGCTGCATTTTGTGGCAAAACATTGTTGTGTGTTTGAATGTCATAACTAATGTTATGACATACATGAGGAGTGTTCTGCAGGGTAAGTTTGAACAGCTAAGAGCCAAGTATGTGGATGTCAAGCAAGATGTTATGACATCATGCTAGTAACATCAGAGCGCGTGTTTTTAGTTTTCTGGTATAAGACTTGAGTGAGCTCAGGCGAGACTTCAGGAAACACCTTAGGGATGTTTGGTTATCTCAGGCGAAATTCCAGGCAATGCTGAGGATAACATAAAATTCCTTTAACCTAAGTACAAGAGCGCGGATTTATGAAAAGAGGTTTAAACTGGATTAAACCTAGGTGTTAACCTAATTACTAGAGTAGAGATCCTAATTAAAGACAACTCTTGACAGATTTTTAGTGAGAGTGTATTGAGTGTGATTGTGAGTGAAGAATTATATGGTGCGCAGTTAATTTTTTACGCGTGTTTTGAGTCTTAGGAATACTTTTGCGCTAATAAATTGTCTGATGTATGATTGCATTGGTTTAGTATTGTTGAGTTGTTTGTTACTTGTGTCACTCGAAGCTTTTAACCAATAGTGTTGTGTCTCTTGATTGAAGTTGTGAAGCAAAATTAAGTTTTTTTAAAGTGTGTCTTCATTTCTCATTTGTAACTTTAAATTGGTTGATATCATTGTTGTGATTGAAGGGGAGTGAGTAGGTAACTTAGGTCTAGTGTTAGGCTAAAGTGTCATTGGGTAGGTCTTAAGTGAAGAGTGAAAACTGGTTGTTTGACTCGGAATTAATTCTACTAATAGTGAATTTCCTCCCTGGATTGGTAGCCCCCATATGTAGGTGTAGTTTGCACTGAACTGGGTAAACAATTACTTGTGTTATTTACTATTTTCATTTACAGTTTGTCCTTAAGTTTTGTAGTTTGTGTTGTAGTGGATGTCATAACATCCGTGATAACATCCACTGTTGGGTACCTAGAATTTTAGAATCCCAGAGGAAGAGACCGTAATCACGCCCTACATATCTCCATTGAATGCAGAGGGGTTGTGTTGTCGCATGTGCATGTGGATATTGGGTCTTCACTTAATGTGTTGCCCAAGAAAGCTTTGATGAAGTTGGACACCCAGAGAGTAATGTACACCCTAAATGATTTGGTTGTGCAAGCATTTGATGGGACAAGGAGGTCTGTTTTCGAAGAGGTGACTCTTCCAATCCAGGTTGGTCCAGAAGTTTTCGATGTCATTTTTTACATAATGTATATTCAGCCGGCATACAACTGTCTGTTAGGACGACCTTGGGTCCATTTGGCAGGAGCTGTGACGTCAACTCTACATCAAAAACTAAAATATATGGTGGGTGGTAGCATTGTCACTATTTGCAGTGAAGAGGATATTATGATAAGCCACTTGTCCTCATTTAAATATGTGGAGGTAGACGGGGAAATTCATGAAACATTGTGGGAAGTTTTGAAACCGTTCAGATTAAAGAGAAGACGCCAGGTGTGGGCAGAGTGCCTGAAGTTGTTATGTCGTCTTTCAAGGAGGCGCAAGCAGTGGTGAAGTCTGGATCCTTCAAAGGCTGGGGGAAAGTTTTGAGCATCCCCAATAAACAAGACAAGTTTGGACTGGGGTACAACCCGCCGTCGTCTTCTTCACAGGGCGCTCCACGCTACAGGGGACCAGTCCAATTCACAAGTGGTTGGATGATTTTTGATCGAATCAATGTTGTGTCTGACAAAGAAGGTAATAACGACTGCGACATGGATGCATGGATCCGGCCGAAGCCTGAGCAACTAGACTATTGAGGAAGTTATCCAAGTTACCCGTGAAGATTAATTATCTTGTTTTCTAATTATGTGTAGCCCTATGTTCTACCTGGAGCATAGTGGTCTTTGTCTGAAGGGCCTAATCTTTTATGTTTGAACATTTGTTTTATCATTAATCAAAGGGCGTTTTTCTTGCATTCAAATATTGTGATCTCTGTTTTTCTTGTTTTATTTTAACATTAAAATGGCGATGTGGTTTGTGCTTGTTTGCATATAATTTTAAGCATTAAATCATCATCATTACAGGTTTCACATTGCAGATGCCACCGATTTAGAATCGTCTATGACTCGGTATGACTTTGATAATCTAATCTTTCAAGCTGAAGAAGAGATTGAAGAAGACGAAGACCTGCCTGAAGAGCTCGCCAGGCTACTGAAACAAGAAGAGAAAGTTATTCTGCCTCATCAGGAGGAAATTGAGGTCGTCAAATTGGGTATCGAGGAAGCCAGAAAAGAAGTCAGGATAAGGGTTGCGTTGCAAGATGATATCAAACAATGATTGGTTGAAATGCTCCGAAAGTATAAAGATATCTTTGCTTGGTCATATGAAGATATGCCCGGTCTTGATACACATATTGTGGTTAATCGCTTACCTGTTGCACCCCAAAATTTGACCAACATTTATTTACCTATCAAGAGTTGTATGAGACTTTGAAGTTAGCCTAGGAGGTTATTCAAAGGTTCAAAGGTTGATACCTTTGTCAAAGAACTCAAGAGATCCTCAGAGAAATTGGTTGAAACCAAGGTTGTGTGCCTCATAACTTGAGAGTTGTGGGAGCTCCTCAGATGATTCTGAGACTATGAGGATAGACTTGAAGCTTTGATAAAGCTTATGAGATGTCTTGAAAGCCATCATGAAGCCTAGAGAGGTCATTGTGCAAGAATTCAGAAGATTCAACCATGAGTGGTAGAATTAGGGTTTGACTGGGTCAACCCTAGGTCAACTGATGATTTGGAGAGGGTTGAGACCTAATCCAAGAGCCATGTGATCATGGAATGATGCATTGAGATGCTATAAGGATGATTCCTAGACCAACTCATCATGATTGAGGAGTTTGAGAAGTTTTAAGCTAGGGTTTCTAAGGATTGATAGTGTAAAATCCTCTAGTTTGATCCCTATCTGCAAGGCAGTTTAGCTCAAGATGTGATTGTTATCTCATCTTCCCCACAACATGAATGTTGTAGAGCTTGTTCTTAGATTTAATTTGAGTACTAGAAGTCCTTGATAGGATTTGTAGAGCTCAAGTTATGGCTTTGACAAATTACAGGTCATCTGAGGTATGTGAATCTGGGTCCTTGAAAGTCACCCAACTTGCCGCCAACTTTTTCCATAGTAGGATGATTACTATGAACTCTTGGTAAACATGAATGTTGAAGAGAATATTCTTAGCTTTCTATAGAGTACTAGAAGTCCTTGATAGGATTTTTAGAACTCAACTTATGGCTTTGACAAAGCAAGGGCATTTTGGTCATTTGGAGGTTATAGGTCATTTCAAGCATAAGGCCATATCTCCTAGTTCCAAGCTTCAAATGGAAAAATCTTCAACATAAAACTTGCTTAGAATGATGTTTTAAGGCTATTAGGGAGGTCATGAGATGTTGAAAAGGCTAATATCAAAAAGTGATAAAAATGGCCTAAAAATGAGGCATAAGTTAATTAAGTTGAATTTGAAAAATGGAAATCCCAAGTTATAAGTCCAAACCATGTAATGTAATAGGTCATTTTGACTCCAAATGACATTCTAAGAACAATGGTTCAGCCACAATTTTGATTTGAGGCTTGGATCATAGGGCTGCTTTGGAAATGGCTTATTTGCATATTAAGGTACCAAACCAAAACTCAAAAGAACTCAACAAGCAAGGTGGTTATGCATTGTAACTCATATTAAATCTCATGTGGGGATAAATTCAAGTCAGAAACCAAGGTTACAAGGGATATGGCATGAGATAGCATGTAAGGAGAATGAGAAATCAAAATACCATGACATGAAAAGTTCAATTTCTCATTGGATTGTTCTAGGGAGTTCTAGATGATTCTAAGCCACTCTATATAACAAGACTAACTTGCTCAGATGCAAGGTTGGTGAGAATTGGTGCATGAAAGAGAGAGTGAAATCCAAAATCTTCCATTGCAAGTCACATTCAATTTCTTCATTCTTCTTCATTTCCATCCCTTTTTTCTTCACAAACACTTTCCATAGATCCCTCTGAGTGTGTGCATACTGATTTGAAGTGCCATTGATGGAAGATGAAGGTGTTCCAATTGAATTTGCAAGAAGCCATTCACATTCGAATCTTGAAGTACAAGCTCTCTCCCTCAGATTTTTTGCAAACAGTAGAAGTTTCATCATCCAAGGATCATTCTTGAAGAGTTTCAAGCCTTGAAGGCAAGGATTTCATCATCTGCCATATCAAGAAGCCAGGTTTGCAAAATATCTTTCACCTCATTATTTAGGCATGGTTAGGTGGAATCATTAGTGTAGAATGGCTAGAGACACCTAGGTGATGAATTCTGAAGAGTTTAGGAGTAATTGGTGAAGTTTCAGTCATGGACACCATTTCTTTGATGAGCAAGAACTCGTGGCACAGTGAGTGATAATGCAAGATTAATAGCTGGTTTTGATTAGGGCAATGTGGTGATCATTTTGATGTAGAGAAATCTAAGGTTGGTTGAAGTTGAAGATTGATCATATTTTGAGATTAATTTGGATCCACCATCGGGTTGCATGATAGAGGCTCTTTCAATGAAAACCAAGGTTAGGATCGTGATCAGGGAGAAAAATTGAGCAATTTAGGGTTTTACATTTTGGAATTTGATGCTGAATTGAGGTAATACGAGTGGATGGAAGATGGCTGCATGAAGCCTGTTTCATGAAGCTCCCATGGCAAACCCTAGCTCAAGGAAGAAGACGATCTCGCAGCCGTTGGATGAGGAGCTTGACTATTGACTTTGGCCAGATCCAACGCACCATGTTTAATCTCGTTTTGGAGGGAATTCAGAAACAACGAAACACACCGTTTCATTAAACGGTGGTTTCTGGGCTTGAGTGATCTTTGCTATCCCCACCCCCTTTAACGCCCACTTCAATAATGCACTGAATTTCCTTGCTATTTTCACCGCTGATTTCTCATTTTCTTTATGATTTTCATTTATTTTCTGATTTAATAAATGGGCCTGGCGCTTATGCTATGTGCACCCCCCAGTCTGGGCCCAAGCATATATTAAACTGCATATGTTTACTTGTTACACCCCATTTTCATATTTGTATTTTATTTTTCTCCATTTTTATTTTAATCTTGTAAAATTCATATCAAATGGAAAATTAATGATTTTTTAATGGGAGTTTTTTATCCTACTTCATATTTCTTTCTAGAAAAATATAAAATAAAAATATTTGTCATTTCATGCATTTTAGTATTTTTTGCATATTTTCTTCTTTTATTGCATTTTAATTCCTTTATGTTGATTCATGACTTGTAGAATTTAGTTTAGGTAGATCCCTTAATATTTTTAGTTCATTCTTTTTAGTATAGTTAGATATATGTTTTAGCTTCCCCCTGGATTTATTCCATATTTTTGTGATGAATTTTAGGGTAGTTTTGATTAGATGCTATTAGGTTGTGTAGAATTAGGTTAAACTTCAACATAGGTCCATAATAACTTTAGATTTTTGGGTTTTTAGGATAAATTAGACTATGGGGCATATCAGGGCATTAAGGGTAGATATGTAGGATCCCTTAGAAATTATATTAGGATTTAATATAGTAGTATACTATTTTTAGTTGATTTTTGTATTGGTTGATTGTTTGTGTTGCCTTGGTGGGCTTGTATTGTGGTTTGCTTTGCTTTGTGGGCTTGGAGAGCTTGGTATTGTTCTAAGGAGCATTGAGGAGCATAGTAGAAGACTTGAAGATGCATTGAGGAGATTGAGAGCTTGATCTTATTTAATTTTTTTGTTGTTTCAGGGTTAGGGATTAGGAAGAGTCTAGACTTAGATAACTTCTTTCTCAAACATGGATGGTATCTTTCACCTCCATTCCGCCCTATTATTCAAAGTCCTTCTATGGTATACACCTCTCTACTTTGGAGGGATAAGTGAGGTATCTAGGAAGTAGAACTTTTGAGGGAACTATTCCTTTGGTGTTGAACCCTTATAGGTCACCTTTGGTGGTCAAATAAGCAGTTCAATATCCCCCAGCTTATCCAGTAAGTGATTTTCTCTGGTTTGATTATCTTGAGAGATGCTGAGCTTGAAGATGAAGACTTCATTAGAGTGTAGAAGAGGATGAATCCTTGAGCATTGCCATTCCAGCTGAAGCTTGAAGAACAACAAGAGCAAGTTGATACTTGAAGACCCCTGAAGATGAAGTAAATACTGAAGGATGAAGTTGACACTTCTAAGTGATTGAGATCATTTCTGAAAAGATGAAGCTTGAAGAACAAAGGAAGTTGATACTGGTTTTGATGCTTGGAGATCCTGAAGGAGCCAAGTTGATACTTATGACTGATAGTGAAGCCTGAAGGTGGAGCTGACCAAGAAGTTGAAGCTTAAAAGGGAGAAGATAAGTTGAAACTTATGTTGTAGGGTTGAAACCTGGAAAGGCAATTGATATTTGAAGTCTGAAGACTGAGTTGCTGTTGGAGGAGCTGAAGCTTTCTTCTGTTTTCTTTTCTGTATTGATGTGTTTTGTTTGACTTGTTTGATGCATTAGAATAAGTCCATATCTAGAGTAAGTAGAATCTAGGAGCATGATTGCACTAGAGGTTGACTTGCTCCCTCTGCTTGTATTGTTACTGTGTGGCTTTGCTTGCGGGTATTCGGTAGAGCCCAGCTCCCTTGCCCATGTGGTTTGTTTGCCTGATGGCATTGTATTTCATTTCATCTGTATGATTGCAGTTTACTGCATATTGCTTGATAGCATGTTGTTTATATTTCAGTATGATTACTGTTATCCATTCTGGCTTGAGGTTGAGATGAGCTTGTGGAGGCTGATGCCCCACACACATTTCCTCCCTCACTTGCATTGCATGCATTTTACTGTTAAGCTGATGCTTTGTCTGTTTTGGTGTATCATTGACATGATCCCTTAGGACTCTCATTTCCTTTGATAAGGATTTGATGATAGAATTTTAGGTTGAAACCTATGCATGACAACTTCTAGGAGTTCCCTGTTCAAACCTCAACCATAGGATGAATCCATGGCATGATAACAGTAGGACTTGATAGTCTCCCTCCTAGTTGGGCCTGTTCTCTTCTCATCTCAAAACAGTTTAAGATACAGAAATCATGAATGATTTCTTTCGTACGTTACGAGCCTTAAGCTATCTGAGAAAGGATTGTGGGAGAGTTTCTTTTCCACAGTCTGGATGTTTAGTATGGTACCCTTTGGGTGACATGCGGCGCATTCACTCTCAGGTCATAGTCTCTAGTGCGGTTGAAATTGCAAACACAATAAAAAACACTTCTTTCGTAAAAGACAGGAAATAAACCGTAGTTTCCCGAACTATGTGAGCTCTGATCTCTCATACCTGTTGAGAGTACGTAGGCACAAGATGGCGATGTCTTGGCGAGCTACCTTCCCCCATAACCCTTCGTAGGCCGAACTACATTGACTCTGATTTCACATTCTCTGATGAGAATACGTAGGCATAAAGTGCGACGCTTTGCCGAGTCATTTTTCTTTTCTTTTTCAGCCAGCCTTGATAGGTAGATAGAATAAAACCAACCCGTCCAAGTAAACACAACAAGCGAGGATCCTGTCGAGTACGACAGACGTGAGGGGTGCTAATACCTTCCCCTTGCGTAACCGACTCCCGAATCCAGACAACGGTTGCGATGACCTTGTCTTACCCTTTTTTCGTCAGGTTTTTCCGATCGTTTCCTTTCCCACTCTGAGGGATAAATAACGAAAGGTGGCGACTCTTCTATTGTGCCGGCACCTTATTTTCGCGCAAGCGACATTACCTCTGCGTGAAGAGTGTCCACCTGTGAAACAAAAGCTTAAAAGTACCAGATCGGACATGGCGGTTAAGATCAAAGAAGAGGTCCAGAAGCAATTGGACGCAGGATTTCTTTCCGTGACGAACTACCCACCGTGGGTCGCTAACATTGTGCCCGTACCAAAGAAGGATGGTAAGGTAAGGATGTGTCTAGATTACCGTGATCTCAATTGAGCGAGCCAGAAAGACGATTTTTCGCTCCCCCACATTGGTGTTCTTGTTGATAATACCGCGCAGTATTCTGTGTTTTCCTTCATGGACGATTTCTCCGGATATAACCATATTAAGATGGCGCCAGAGGACATGGAGAAAAGGACCTTTATCACGCCGTGGGGGACTTTTTGCTATAAGTTAATGCCTTTTCGGTTGAAAAATGCAGAGGCAACCTATCAGCGGGCGATGGTGACTCTCTTTCATGATATGATTCATCATGAGATCGAGGTCTATGTTGATGACATGATTGCAAAGTCATAAACGGAGGAGGAACATCTGGTGAATCTGTTGAAGTTGTTCGAGAGGTTATGGAAATTCAGATTGAGGTTGAATCCGAACAAGTGCATTTTTGGTGTACGGTCAGGAAAGCTGTTGGGATTTGTAGTCAGTGAAAAAGGAATCGAGGTCGATCCTGTAAAAATAAAAGCAATTCAAGAAATGCCAGCACTGAAAAAAGAGAAATAGGTTCGTGGTTTCTTGGGTAGATTGAACTACATTGCAAGGTTCATATCTCACCTCACAGCCACGTGTGAACCAATGTTCAAATTATTGAAGAAAGATCAGGCGGTTGTCTAGAACGAAAATTGCCAAAGGGCATTTGAAAAAAATAAAAGAGTATTTGCAGGAGCCTCCGATAATGATACCTCAAGTGGCTGGTAGACCATTGATAATGTACTTAACGGTTCTTGAGAATTCCATGGGTTGTGTTCTTGGTCAACATGACGAGACAATAAGAAAAGAGCATGTCATCTATTACTTGAGTAAAAAGTTCACATATTGTGAGTCTAGGTACTCAATGTTGGAAAAAATGTGTTGTGCACTTGCTTGGGCCGCCAAACGCCTAAGGCAATACATGTTGAATCACACAACCATGCTGATTTCGAAGATGGATCCGATTAAGTACGTGTTTGAAAAGCAAACACTTTCGGGAAGGATTTCCAGGTGGCATATGTTTTTGACAAAATACGACAATCAGTACGTCTCCCAGAAGGCCATTAAAGGGAGTGTTCTGTCAGAATATCTCGTGGAGCAACCGATTAATGATTATTAACCGAAGAAGTTTGATTTTCCTGATGAGAATATCATATTCTTAAAGATGAAGGATTGTGATGAGCCATTACCTGACGAAGGTCCTGAGCTAGGCTCCCAGTGGAAAATAATTTTTGACGCTGTTGTTAACTCTTATGGAAGTGGAATTGGGGCAATCATTACACCTCTCATGGCTCGCACATGCTATTCACTTCCAGGTTAACTTTTCCCTGCACCAATAACGAAGCTGAATATAAGGCATCTATCATGGGTATTGAAGAAGCGATTGATTTGAGAATCAAGAACCTTGATATTTATGGTGATTCAACTTTGGTAGTCAATCAGATCAAGGGAGAGTGGGAGACTCGGCAGCCTAACTTGATTCCTTATATGAATTATGCAAGGAGGTTGTTACCTTTCTTTGACAGGGTAGACTTTCATCACGTGCCAAGAGCAAAGAATCAGATGGCTGATGCTTTGGCTATGTTATCCTTAATGTATAAGGTGAACTATTGGAACAATGCTCTGAGAATCGTCATCTCGCACCTCGATAGGCCAGCATTCGTATTTGCAATAGAGGAAGCTTCAGACGGGTAGCCATGGTATTATGATATCCAAAATTTTCTCAAGAACCAAGAATATCCGCCTAGGGCATCGAGCCGAGATAAGAAGACCTTGAGGAGGATGTCTGGAAATTTCTATCTGAACCAAGATGGTGTACTCTACCGGAGGAATTATGACTTAGTTCTGTTAAGATGCGTGGACGAAAAAGAAGCAAGATTACTTATGGAAGAGGTCCATGAATGTGCTTTTGGTACACATGCAGGAGGGCATGCCATGTCTCAAAAACTGTTGAGGGCAGTATATTATTGGTTGACCATGGAGTTTGATTGCTTCAAGTATGCAAAGAAGTGCCATAAGTGCTAGATTTATGCCGATAAGATTCATGTGCCGCCAAGTCCTTTGAATGTTATGGCGTCTCCTTGGCCCTTTTCCATATGGGGCATTGATATGATTAGTAAGATCAAGTCGACCGCGTCCAATGGACATTGCTTCATCTTAGTGGCAATTGACTATTTCACTAAGTGGGTCGAAGCAGCTTCCTATGCCAATGTGACCAAACAAGTGGTAGCCCAGTTCATCAAGAAGGACATCATTTGTTGTTACAGAGTGTCTGAGAGAATCATTACTGATAATGGTTCGAACTTGAATAACAAGATGATGAAGGAATTGTGCCAGAGTTTCAAGATTGAGCATCACACTTCTTCTCCCTATTGTCCGAAGATGAAGGGCGTTGTTGAAGCGACCAATAAGAATATTAAGAAGATTGTGCAAAAGATGGTTATGACCTATAAAGATTGGCACGAGATGTTGCCCTTTGCATTACATGGATATCGTACTTCGGTATGCACATCAACTGGGGCAACCTCTTTCTCGCTAGTGTATGGCATGGAGGTTGTCCTACCATTGGAAATCGAGATTCCTTCTTTGAGAGTTCAGGTTGACGTCAAGTTGGATAAAGCAGAATGCGTGAAGAACAGATTGAATCAGCTTAGCCTAATGGACGAGAAGAGGCTGACATCCATTGCATATGGCCGTTTGTATCAGAGCAGGATGAAGAAAGCTTTTGATAAGAAGGTGTGCCCTTGGAGTATTCAGGAAGGTGATTTAGTGTTGAAGAAGATTCTCCCTCCACAGACAGATCACAGGGGAAAATGGACTCCCAATTACGAAGGTCCATATGTCATAGAAAAGATTTTCTCTAGAGGAGCCTGATTACTGTTAACCATGGATGGTGAAGATTTCGCATCCCCTGTGAACACAGACGTGGTTAAAAAATACTTTGCTTAAATAGACCTGTTGGAAAGAAAAAGAACATCCAAGCAAAAATTGGGCATCCTGGCAAACCATAAAAAGAATGGGTTCGGGCAAAAGTTAGGGATAAAAAGAAAAAATATGTAAACCCGCAAAGTTGAAAACCTGAAAAGGCGACTTGGCAAAAATGTGTATCCCGGTGAATTGAAAACCTGAAAGGGCGATTTAGGCAAAAGTTAGGGATTTGAAAGGAAAATGACTGTGGTGTGCGTTTTGATCTTCAGAGCATAGTGGAGGACCCGAGGGCCATTCATTCAAATCAGTTGCTTCAGAGGACGAAGCATTGGAGAAGCATCGAAGTCATGCGAGTCATAGATGAATCAACACATGGTGGTTATTTGTACCACATTGCCGACATTTTGTATATCTCTATGCATTTCTGTACATTTTGCGCAGCTTCCTCCTTCCAGGAGTTGCATCTGTTGTAAAATCTGCCTATTTACAGGCCATTTGTCAATGAAGTATATATTATTCAGTAAATTGTTGTTCTTGCTTTAGCTTTTACTGTTTTCTTTGCGGAAAAACGCCTGATGTTTTTGATAAAATTTTGCATAGATAAACTTATGGGGTTTCCTAATAATCATTAAAATGTTTATTTGCTTGAACAACGTCATGGATGATGACCGAGATAGTTTCTGTTGTGTAGGATATCTTGTTTGTTTATTCATTTGCAGGGTTATTACTCTTGGGACATTTTCCAGAAGTGTATCCCGAGTGAGATCACCATGTTCCACCGGAGGAAAATGAGCAGGTTGAGTGTCTACACATATCCCCAGTAGATTTTGTGTATACGTTTATTCCTTAACATGTCGAGATTGAAGTTCTTCCTGACATGCAAATTTGGGATTATTTGCCCAGCAGCGGAGCAGATTCAGAGTTCCGTTTCCCTACGGAGTTCAAATATCTAATTTCTATCCCATCAGAGTCTGGACTCATTTCCCAAGCAGAGGTCGATGTTGATTCCCTCATTGCTTAATCTCTCAGCAAATTATACTCTTCCCAGTAGGGTAGGCTTTGATTCAGAAATTGTTATTTCTCATCCTCAACAAAGAGAGTTTAGGACGTTTTCATAGTAAATATTATTCGTTTGTCCCTAGCAATTTGGGTTAAATGTACTGCAGATTGGAATCTACGGTAGAGAAGAAGTATTCTCGTTTTGTTCGCTTTGTACCCTAGAAGAATTTTGGTGTTCTAGGAGGCCATTCAGGGTTGGTTTCCCCGGTAGAGTGGATTTGATCTCAGCGGTTGGTTGTTCTTCCCCAGTAGAGTCGTCTATTCCCCAGAATAGTTGTGTTCTGGAAAGCCTCCCAGGGCGTCGTTCCCCAGCCAAGTCGTCTATTCCCAAGAAGAGTTGTATTTTGGTAGGCCATTCACGACGTTTTTCTCAGCAGGATTTGATTTGATCCCCAGTGGAGTGGATTTTTGTTCTCGTTAGAGCAGTATTACCCAGGAAAGTTCGTTTCTAGGAGGCCATCCAGAGCTTGTTTTTCGCAGCATAAGTCCAATTGTACTTGGCACGTCTCATATTTCCCTAGCGGGTTTGCTTCCGTCACTTCAGCATTTATTTTGCTGATGTGGTTCCTTACATATGCATTATGCATAGCATCCTCCCAAATGCGTGGCATTTCCATTTCATTTGGAGCATTACGCCATATCCAAATATATGCATTTGAAACATAAGCCTGGTTGTTACCTCTTTGTATTCAGGTATATCTCTAGCAGACGGTATATTTCTTTAGCCCGTGCGGTATCCAGATCCTGACAAGCATATTGGTGTTTTTCTCGAGCTTGTGTGGTATCCAGACCCCAACGAAATCTTTGATGGATGTTTCCAATTTTTCTCCCCAACAGAGTTTATTTATTCAAGTTCATCATTCCCGCCGGTGGAATTCTTCTTTCAGATTGTGAATTGGTGGATTTTGTTCTCAACTTTGTGTTGAGCCGGCCTTCGGGTTCGATGCTCGCTTTTATTTAGCGGATGCCTGCTGGTTAGCAGATGTTATCAAGTTCATGTTGAGCCGGCCTTCGGGTTCAATGCTATCTTTTATTTAGAAAATGCCTGTTGGTTAGTAGATGTTCTCAACTTCGTGTTGAGCCGGCCTTCGGGTTCGATGCTCGCTTTTATTTTGCGAATGCCTGCTGGTTAGCAGATGTTCTTAAATTTGTATTGTGCCGGCCTTTGGGTTTGATGCTTGCTTTTATTTAGCAAATTCCTGCTGGTTAGCAGATGTTCTCAACTTCATGTTGAGCTGGCCTTCGGGTTCGATGCTCGCTTTTATTTAGTGAATGTCTGCTGTTTAGCATATGTTCTCAACTTCGTGTTCAGCCGACCCTCGGGTTCGATGCTTGCTTTTATTTAGAGAATGCCTGCTAGTTAGAAGATGTTCTCAACTTCGTGTTGAACCGGCCTTCGGGTTCGATGCCTGTTTATGTTTAATAGATGCCTGATGGTAAAATAAGATGTTCTTCCGATTGCGTGTCGATGTTTTTTAATTGGTAATCAGTTAGCTTATTGTCGTTACGACTATCAGATACAGTTTTCCGGGGATTTTGTTCCAATAAACAAGTTTACAGTTCTATTTTTGCGGTTGGCAAATTTCTGGATTCTTTGGTATTCAACTGTCTTTTACCTTGATTGTTTGAAAGCCGTTTTATTTTCCTCCAGTCAGGTCCAAGTCGTTTGAATAGGAGCAGCTGTTGTACCCCAAATTTTGGCCAACCTTTTCTTAGCTTATGTTTCATTTCATTTTAGCATTTGCATTTGCATAACATTGTTCTTAACAGGGTATCAAGAGTGATGTGCCTTTCAAGAAAAGAGTCTCATTGGTTTTCAGCTCAAGCAAGAGTGTTTATTCAAATCATTAAGGGTTTACAATCATCATGAGGTTTCCAAAGCTCCTTGAAAGGAAAGATTGATGTGTGTTGATTGCCTCCTATATTAGGGGTCAACAAAGGATCATCAGGGGTTCATGAGGTCATTTTTTTGGATAGGATGTGTTTGAGAAGCTCATTGAGTACATTTGAGATCATTGTGGAGCTTATCTAGACATTCATTTCATCTGCAAGAGGCCACAGTCAAAAGATGTGGATCTAGGGTTTCATCTGGTCAACTTAATGTCAACTGTGAACTTGAGAGAGTTCAAAACTTGGGTCTAAGTCATTGAGGCTATGGGAAGTTATCTTGAGGCATCTAGGATGTCATGTCAAGGTTAAATCAAGAATAACCAAGAGTTCAAGAAGTTATTAAGTTAGGGTTTTAGAGTATCTTAGTGTAAAATCCACTACTTTAGTGCCTAACTTCAAGGAAAGTTTACCATATGATACAAGTACAATCTCAGTTTCATGCAAACATGAAACTTGTAGGGCATGTTCCAAGATTTCTTTTGAGTACTATAACTCATCCGTTGGGTTTGTAGAGCTCAATTTATGATGCTAAAAAATTAGAGTCCTCAGATGAAATTATCTTTGGTCAACTAAAATTTAACTCACTTCCAAGGCACCTTTGACCTAAAATCAAGTTTCTCCTCAACTTCAAGTGATCATGAAAGTTGATCCTCATGGTCTTAGATTTCCAAAAAGTCTTATAAGTCCTTGATATCATTTGTACATCTCAAGTTATAGGCTTTACAAGGAAAGAGTATTTTGGGAAAGTTTCATTATAGGTCATTTGTTTCAATGGTCATTTTCATGAACTTATGTACTTCAAATGCTTTTCCAACCAACATGAAAATTGTTACTAGGGACCTCATTTACATCATTGAACTCAAGAATCATTTGGATTATGGAATTATATGGCCATGTGGGAGGATGTTTAAGTGAATTTTGGACTTTTGGTCATGGGATGAGATTGATACATTAGAGGTCATGTTTGCTACCTATTTTGAATCATTTCACACCAAAATAGGTTCATGAGAAGTTTGCTACAAATTGGATTAGCACCAAATGCCATGACATGCCACTTTTGCAAGTTTGTTCACTAAAAAGTTTCCACTTCAAACTTGAAATATGGATCACAACCAAAGCCCAATTCAATTTAAATCAAGAATTCACTTCACATGCTTCAGATTAATGAACTCATAAGGTGTGAAGCAAGCAAAATGCGTGTGCATGAGTGAGGTTTCTTTTTTGGGAAATTTTTCAAATTTCACCAAACAGCCAACATGGGCCTGCATGGTGATCATAAACCCATCATATATGAGCATTCTAGATCGCCATAATGCTCAGAAGTGTGAATTGGAGCCAGAGAGAGCAGATTGGAATTCAAAATTCTCAAGCATTCTTCAACTTTGAATTTGAGATTTCACTTCAAATCAACTGAAATTGAGGCTTGCATCTTCTTCCTGGGAGCAATTGGAACGTGTTTGAAACAAGAAAGTGAAGGTTGCACGCATCTGAAGAACCAACGGAATTGCTCCATTCAGTAAGCTTCTTCTTCTCAATTCTCTCATTTTAGGCACTAATTTAGCCTCATGTTGGTTGCATCTGAAGCCCTACATTAAGTAGGCAATGTTTGCATCATTGTTGTTCATGTTTAATCATGTTTTCAGTTGGTGCGCTCAAACTTTAAGTCTTCGATTCTCCTTGATCTGGAACACTTATGATGTTTGATCTATGGATTTGGAATCCTTGTGGAAAGACCTTCCCTGAGCTCTGGCGAGCTCACCGAAGAAGACAACCGGAGCCCTAGCTCCGGCGTCTGGTTCATTTCTAGTCAGATCTGAGTTGGCCAGGTTTGAATGTTTGACCTGCTTGCGTGTTTTGTTGTGATAGGCTTGACTGGGCTTATTTGGCACGCTGACCCCACGTCACTTAAGTGAAACACATCATTTCACTTAAGTCTGAGTCCTTGGGTCTATTGGGCTTGGTTTGCTATCCCCACACCCTCTATTTTGAGCCCATTTCCTTTTGCACGTTGATTCAGTTGTTTTTGTTTTTACTTTTGGACCCCTGTTTCATTTCTTTTATTTCATTTCTTTTATTTTTCTGTTTTGATTTTCAATTATTAAAAATACCTCCAATTGTCCAAAAAAAATTAAATAAAAATTATTTTCAAACATTTCAAAGCCTTATTTAATTTTTCAAAATTTTTATTTCTGATTTTATTTTATTTTGCAATTTATTTTAATTTTGCAAAGTGAGGTGTTTTTAATATTGTTCTTGTTTGATCATCAACATTGGAGCTACCATTTTATATCACCTATGAATGAGGTTTCCTATCCATTTAGAGGATGGATTAAGATACCTTTGAGACTGATTTTGGTCAATGTTTGATCACTTTTTGTTTGACTTTGCTTTGTCTTTTCTTGACCCTCAATTATAACTCAATAAGGCGGAGCACCCTAGTTGATCAAATCATTTGGTGATGCCTAAGATTGAGTTTGGTTTTGAAACTTTGGCTTCTGTTTGTCATTGGACTTGGTTTCTTTGTGCATTTTATTTGAGATTTATTGAACATTTATTCTATTTTTGGTGAACCTTGCAAGTCAAGTAACCTTTGAAGGAGTTCATACAAACTAGTTTGACCTAGTTCCTTTGGGAAATGACTTTGATGGATCCCATATGCACCCTATGAGTCTTGAGACATGATTAAGGTTCTGGTCTTGCATTTTTAGGTCATAAACTTGTGTAACCTGTGTTACAAGTTACTTTGAGTTAAGGCATTCCACTTGATTTTAAGTGTTGAATTTGGTTTGAACTTTGGTTCCTCCTCTTGCCTTGACTTGTTTTCTTGCTTGTGCTTTGTTCACCCTCTTGAGGTGACCTTTCTCTTCTTGTTTTTAATTCTTTCCCTTGGTTTTGGATCATCATTCAATACAATTTGGTATCCATTTTCTTACTTTGAGTTTGTCTTGAATGATGAACCACTTTTAGCACTTGTTTGTTATTTTCTTTTTGCATGATCAATGTGTTGAGTTTCATTGAGACATATTTCATATGCTTGTTGCCCAAGCTTATTTCTCCCATCTCCTCTTTGATCATGAGCTTTGCTTGTGCTTTGTTGTTTATCTTTTGGTGTAAGTGATTGATGCATGAATGGTTGTAGGAGTTGTAACTTCTCCCATTTCATCTAACTTTTTCTTTAACTTGTTTAAGTCATTTTGCCTTCTCTTTTATTTGTATTGCATCTTTGAGTCTTGCATATCATGTTTGAATTCTTCTTGACTTGTTTCAGTCAACTTCATCTCTTTCTTGAATTTCATTTGTGATTGATTTATCTTGTGTTTTCTTGGTCTTTTTCTATGATCCTTTAGGATTCCTAGTCCCTCCGTTTAGGATGGGAGTAGGAGAGACATTAAGTGTTCAATCCAAGCATGATAACATTAGGATAGTCTTTTACCCTCTTAATCTCAATATTAGGAGCACATTGCATGATAACATTAGGGTTGTTTAGTTTCCCCTTAGAGTTTGTGTCTTCTCTTCTCATCTCTTAACATCTTAAGACACCTAATAAAGGATAATAAGTGTTGCACGCTACGAGCCTTAAGTACTTGGGGAATGATGGTTGGGGGCCTCCTCTCAACTGTCTAGAGTGTTTAGCGTATGCCCTTTGGGCGATATGCGACGAATTCGCTCTCAAGTCATAGTCTTTAGTGCAACATGAGTTACAAACTTAACTCAATTCACTTCTTCTCTAAAAAAACACAAAACAAAAACATCAAAACTTTTTTATCCTTCGGGATTAATTGAAAATCATTTTCAGAAAGAGTGTGTTAAATCTTGGTTCTACCGCAAACAGGTAACGCCCAAGTCTCCAATGGTCGAGCATCAATGCACCTAACTGCTATAATGAAGGTTTAACCCTACTCGGTTAAAACACTTGAACCAATCTATGGTCGTGTCAGCCCGAACTACGTTTGCTCTGATTTCTCGTACCAGACGGGGATACGTAGGCACAAGACGGTTATGTCTTGGTGAGCAACCTTCCCCATCTTCACCCGTAGTTTTCTGAACTACGTTGACTCTGACTTTCCCATTGCACGAGGGAATACGTAGGCATAGAGCGGTGATGCTCTATCGAGTCTCTTTTCTTTTCTTTTGTCCCTGTGAGCCAACCTTATAGATTAACACCCTTTTAAATAGATAACAAGCGTGGATCCCGTTGAGTACAACAGACGTGAGGGGTGCTCATACCTTCCCCTTGCGTAACTGACTCCCGAACCCAAGATTTGGTTGTGATGACCAGTCTTTTTCCTTTTTCGTAGGTTTTCTCTGATCGTTTCCTTTCCTTCTCTTTGGGATAAATAACGAACGGTGGCGACTCTTCTGTCTTCCGCCGGTCCTTTTTCGCAGTAGCGACACCTAGCACCATATCCTTTGACTGAGGCTCTTGAATATGTATGACCATACAAGCTCCATAAAAATATTTCAAGATACACATTTAGCTTTTGAACCATGCCTTGTCCAAATAGATGACCTCATGACCCTCTGATGACCTTCTAATGACCCTCCGATGATCCTCAAGATAGGAGGTAATCCCCATACATAAACTTCTCCTCTTAAGGAGCTTTGAAACCTAATCCTGATGGTGATGAACCCTTGATGGCTTGCATATGATACCCTTTCTTGAGCTTGAACAATGAAGTTATCCTCTTGAGTGGCAAAACAAACACCTCTTGATCCCCTGTATAGAACCAATGCTATGCAAATGCAAATGCTAAAATGAAAAGAAACATAAGCCAAGTTAAAAGAAAATGTTGGTCAAATTTTGGGGTAAAACACTTTCCAACAAGCTTTGAACCACCCCAATTGGACATGTGGTTAAAAAGTTATGGTCTTGCCCCTTTCAAAACCCTAATTTCCCGATTTTTCGATTACTCTTCAATCCTTGATCTAATGGTCACAAAAAATCATGAATAGATGTGATATAACATTAGGAACATAATTGTCTTCAATTTTGGGTCAAAACCCTATTGGTCAATGAGTTGACTTTTCAGTCAGACAAACCGATCGATCGAAAAACATTGGATCGACTGTTGGTGTTATGGATCCCTTGAGGTCTTGAAACTTCTTGGGTAAACTTCAACAAGTCATATGAGCTTCTTGGACCATGATTCCATCATTGTAACACCATTTAAATCAAAAGTCAAACAACCGTTGACTTTTCCTAATCAGAAACCCTAATCAGGAGTCCTGGACTGCACTGCTCTTATTCTTTGGCTGACAACTTCAAATTGGATTCATACTTGATCCAATTTAGTATCTTTGATGGTGTGGGGACTTGTTTCATGGAGAATCAATCCAAGATATTAACTGATCAAAACATCGAATCCCCGATCCCTGACTGTATGGAATCCTAATTGACCTGTTTCTTGACAAAGACAAACTTGAAATAGGTTAAGGGTTAGATAAACAAATGATGATGCTCCTAGAATGATGATGAATATCTAAGGGTCAAAATTTAGGGTATAACAATACCATACGATGATGAAGATGAACCATGGGATCTCCCTAATAACCTGGCTCTATTAACAATTCCTTGTGATGAGGAAGACTGGGATAATTTGTATGGTGAGACCCATGTTCCTTTACAGATCCCATATAATGAATCATTCAAGCTTCCCTATGGTTAAGGCAGAAGGCCACTTGATATATCTTACGATCCGATTGAAATACCCACGTCTCCACCTTCGATGAACCAGCTTGTTATTTCAACTCCTGCTCCATTTACTTACGAGAGCACAAAAGTTATTCCTTGGGTATACGACCAAGCTGTCTTTCTTAATGGGCAAAAGGTTGGGGAAGATGATATCTTAGAAGAGAAGAAGGAAGTAGAAAACATTGTTGGGACTGGTGGCGTCACCAAGAGTGATATAGTTTTTGCGCCAACACCACCACCCATTAACAACCATGGTACTTCTATCAAAGATATTGGAAAACAAGTTACCGCTGAACAGGGGCAGTCTTCCAAATAAAAGGTTGTTTCTAATGAAGAAGCGGAGGAGTTTATGAGGATTATACAGAAAAGCAATTATAAAGTGGTTGACCAGCTCAACCAAACTCCCTCAAAGATCTCCATGTTATCACTGCTGATATGTTCAAAAGCTCACCAAGAGGAGTTGTTTAAATTCTTTGAGGCCGTTCATGTGCCTCAAGAAATATTTGTGGTGCAATTTGAAGAGGTAGTATGAAATATAGCTTTCGGCCATATTCTATGTTTCAATGACGAAGAATTACCCCCTGAGGGTAAGAATCATAATAAGGCCTTACACTTGTCTGTGGAATGTGCGGATGTTGTTTTCTCCCGATTTTTTGTTGATACGGGGTCATCACTGAATGTGTTACCCAAGAAATTTCTATGCAAGTTATCAATAGAAGGACTTATGATGAAACCTAGTCAGACGATTATGAAGGCTTTCGACGGAGCTAGGCCTGACTGTCGTTGGTGAGGTTGACCTCCCAATTAAGATTGGACCATACATGTTTATTATCACATTGTATGTGATGGACATATATTATGCTTAGAGTTTCCTTCTCGGACGACCATGGATCCATGCATCCGGTGCCGTGACATCAAGCCTTCATCAAAGGCTTAAATTCATGATCAACAACCAAATGGTTGTCATTGAGGGAGAAGAAGATGTTCTCATATGCCATTTAGCTTCTTTCCGTTATGTTGAGGTGGGAGGAGAAATGCAGAAACTCCGTTCCAAGCTTTTGAGGTGATTAATATTGAGATGATTCATGAAAAACCTGCATCTTTTATCGTGACATGGAAGGATGCAAAAATGGTTATAGAAGAAGCACACCCTTGGGGATGGGGCAGAGTGTTAGAACTGCCAGTAAACAAAAATTGTGTCGGTCTAGGCTATATTAACAAGCAGAAAACGCAAGAGAAGAACCCCTCTGAAAAAGGTAAAGGACTTGCAACTCCATTGGTTTTACTAGTGGAGGCTATCTCGATGATGGTCAAGTCACATTTCTAGAAACCGAAGATGGAGTTCCTGAAGAGCTGTGTATGGTGTACCCAAGAACATCCAATCAAACGCTAAACAACTAGAGCATTAAGGAAATCCCTGAAGTGACTCTTTTGGAAGAGTAATTCCCTTTTTTTTTTGCTTTTAATTTCCTGAAATGTTATGCTCTTCTCGAGGTATATGGATCATGTTGTAGGGCCCTTTCAATTTAAGAGCATGGACTTATCATCAATAAATAACTTTTGCATTCAATTGGGCTCTCTTTCTTTCATTTTTATTTTGCATATAAATAAATAAAAGGGCAATGTTTTTTTTATCATTTTCCTTTTTCACTTTTCTTAAAATAAAAGCATTAAATCATCGATCGTGTAGATCTTCTTTTGTTCCTGTTGATAAAGATTCTGCTATGGTCCCATATGACTTTGATAATCCCAGAGGAGTTGGCTAGACTGCTAAAATTAGAGTCGAAGGTCATTCAACCGTATCAAGAAGAGATTGAAGTCATCAACATCGAAACTGAAGATGACGCCAAAAAGATCAAGATAGGTGCCACCTTAGAAGTAGAGATGAACATAAAGCTGGTCGTGTTGTTGCGAAAGTATGATGATGTGTTTGCTTGGTCCTACAAGGACATGCCCGGTCTGGATGAAGACATTGTAGTGCACAAATTTCCCCTCAAGGAAGACTTCTCACTTGTGAAGTAGAAATTGAGGAGAACAAAACCAGAGATGTCCTTTAAGATCAAAGAGGAAGTCCAAAAGCAGCTAGACGTTGGTTTCATGGCAGTGTCCAGTTACCCATAATGGGTAGCAAATATTGTTCTCGTGCCGAAGAAAGATGGGAAAGTACGAATGTTTGTTAACTACAGAGATCTCAATAGAGAGAGTCCAAAGGACGATTTTCCTCTGCCGCACATTGACGTGCTAGTGGATTACACAACCCAATCCTCTGTCTTTTCATTCATGGATGGGTTTTCCGACTATAATCAAATCAAAATGGCTCCAAAAGATATGGAAAAGACAACTTTCATCACCCCATGAGGAAATTTCTACTACAAAGTTATGTCGTTTGGACTTAAGAACGCATGCACGACATATCTACGAGCTATGGTTACTCTCTTTCATGACATGATACATAAACAAATTAAATCCTATGTAGACGATATGATCGCAAAGTCCCAAATTTAGAAAGAGCACCTCATTCATCTGGAAAAGCTTTTTAGAAGACTAAGAAAATTCAGACTCAGACTAAATCCCAACAAATGCATTTTTGGTGTGAGATCTGGCAAGCTCCTAGGTTTTATTGTTAGCCAAAAGGGGATTGAAGTTGACTCAGATAAGGTCAAAGCTATCCAAGACATACCGGCACCTAAAACTGAAAAAGAAGTCTGATGCCACTTGCGAGCCCATCTTCAAACTACTCAGAAATGATCAAACTTGTACGTGTTCTTGATTGGCTGCATTTTGTGGCAAAACATTAGAGTATGTATGGATGTCATGTCTGATGTTGCTACATATATAATGTGAACTGTGCAAGGTAAGTTAACTTAGCTAACTATAAGTTAAGCTGGATGTCATACTCAATGTTATGACTTGGGTGGTATGACATCAAACGCGGATTTGTTATTCTGGTAGCTAGAACTCAGGAAACAAATCATAATCTCAAGCTGGCAGTCAGGAAACATTTTAGAAGCCCTAGGCGGACTAAAATGTTCCTGAATTAATTGCCAAGCGTGAAAAATATTAAAGAGAGGTTTGTTATGGATAAAACCTAATTTATGCACCAATGACCCAAAGGACTTAAAGCTGCTATAAATATCAGAAGGAGCAATCCTAGAAGAGCAACTCTTGATAGAAGATTAGAGAGTGCAAATCAAGAGTCCTTTTGAGTGAAGAAGGCTAGTCTTCACGTGTAAAGTGTGTCTTAGGAATACTTGTAATCCAAGCAATTGTCTGGTGGATGATTGCATTGGTTAGGTAGATTCTAGGATGTGTCTCACTCAAAGTTGTTAAGCAAGAGTGTGTGTTCCTTGATCAAAGCTGTGAAGCTAGATTAACGTGTGTATGAAGTGTTTCTTCATATTAATTCTATAATTGTGAATTGTATATCACTATGGTGATTGAGGGGGAGTGAGTGGGTATACTCAGGTCTAGAGTGTCTCTAGGTTGAAGTGTCATTGGGTAGATATTAAGTGAGAAGTGCAAACTGGTTGTTTTACTTTGAATTGATTATGCTAATAGTGAATTTCCTCCCTGGCTTGGTAGCCCCCAGATGTAGGTGTTGTTGACACTGAACTGTGTGAACAATTGTTGTGTTATTTACTGATTTCATTTACAGTCTAATTAGTTAGTGCAGTAGTCAATGTCACAGTGGATGTTATAACTTTGGTAATAACATCCATCCTGTGCTTGCCAGAATTTTCAATTGGCATTAGATCAGGCACCCTGCCTGTTTATTATGGGTGAGATCTAGGGAAAATAAATTCTGGTACTATGGATAAAGACATAGGATTCACTAATAGACCTCCAATTCTGGATGGTTCTAATTATGATTATTGGAAGCCTAGGATGATTGAATTCCTAAAATCCTTAGACAGCAAGGCTTGGAGAGCTGCAAACTCTGGCTGGGACATCCTGTGAAGACTGACAAGGATGGAGCATCTGTGCTAATTCCTGAAGAGGAATGGAACAAAGAGCAAGAGGCATTAGCTCTTGGGAACTCTAAAGCATTGAATGCACTCTTCAATGGTATAGACAAAAACATCTTCAGACTGGTACACCACTGTGAACTGGCAAAGGATGTTTGGGACACTCTCAAAACTACTCATGAGGGAACTTCCAAGGTCAAAATGTCCAGACTTCAAATGCTGACCACCAAATTTGAAAGTCTGAGAATGAAGGATGATGAGACCATTCATGAGTTTTACATGAATGTTCTTGAACTTGCAAACACCTCAGGAGCTTTGGGAGAAAAGATGACTGAAGAGAAGCTTGTAAGAAGCTCAAGACATATGCAACATGAAGGTGGATGAGCTAATAGGTTCTCTCCAAACATTTGAGATGGGCATGTGTGATCAGACTATGGAGAAAAAGAGCAAAAGTATAGCTCTTGTCTCAAACACTACTGATTCAGAAGAAGAAGATGGTGAAAAAGAGGAGAATTTGTCTAAAGCAATAGCCTAGCTTGGAAGACAGTTCAACAAACTGGTCAAATGATATATGCCAAGTCTAAACCTTATACCAAAAGCATGCTTGTTGATAAAGAGAAATCTGAAGATAAAGTCATCCAAAGCAGAGGAGTACAGTGCCATGAGTATGAGGGATATGGTCATATTAGAAAGGAATGTCCCACGTGTTGCACCCTAAAATTTGCCCAGCCTTATCCCTTGGATTTATGTTTCATTATCATTAGCATTTGCATATAGAGTCATGTACATAGACTAACCATCTGCATAGCATAAGCATAGCAAGTCATTCAACAGGGGACCAATCATTACTTTCATCTCTAGAGGCCTAGCAAGAGGTTATTATCCTAATTCCATCCTACTCAAGTCATCAGGAAAGAATTTGAAAGCAAAGAGTTCAGCAGAGCAAGCCTTGAGTCTACCTCCTAGCTGAGGATATCTGAGGATCAACAAGAGGGTTATGAGCTGTGGATTGAAGGTATGGAGAGCATCTAGACATCTTGAGAGACTTATAAAGTCATTTGGAGAAGAAAGCAAGTTGTTGATGTGAGCACAAGAGCTACAGTTGAAGGCAGTCAACTAGGGTTTCATCTAGGTCAACCCTAGGTCAACCCTAGGTCAGTTGACTGACTTAAGAGGGCATTCAAGTCTATTGGAGAGATGTGGGGATCAATATTGGACATGGAGAATAAAGATATGGAGATATGACAAGGAGAATTCAAGAAAAATCAAGGAGAAGAGGAGTTACTAAATTAGGGTTTCTCTGTAAAATCCCCTAGTTTAGGTCAAATTTCCAAGCAAGATAAGTCAAAATTCTAGCTTCAAATGGCTTCTTGGCCAACATGAAACTTGTAGAGGATCTCAAGACCTTCAATTTGAGTGGTGGAAGCCCTCAAGGAGATTTATAGAACTCAAGTTATGGTCCTTACAAGTTACAGGTCATCTGAGGTGTCTGAATTTTTGTCTGTGAAAGTGACTTGGCTTCCAAGCTAGTTTTACCCCTCAAGGAGATTTCAAATGAATTCTTGGTCAACATAAGAGTTGTTCCTCATTGTCTTAGCTTTCTAGAATGGTATGGTATGCCTTCATATGATGTGGAGAACTCAACTTATGGTCTTGACAAGCAAAGGGTATTTTGGGCATTTGTGAATTACAGGTCATTTTAACCTATACCCAAAACTCATACAAGGAGGCCTCAAATGGAAAAACTTACAACATCAAACTTGCTCCAAATGGGATTTTAAGTCTAGAAAGAAGGTCACAAGTTATTGGAGAAGCTCATAGCATGGAGTTGCATAATAGGTCAAAATATGAACTAAAAAGGCTTATAAAGTGAATAATTTCAAGTTGGAAAATGGTTTGGGAGATTTACAAGTCCAAATGGAGACTTCCAATATATGATTTTGAATGGAAAAACAATTCTAAGAACAATGGTTCACACACTTTTTTGAGTTTAGAAGGAAAAAATGAAGTTATCCATGGTTGCTTATCATTTAAGAAACATGATCAAAATGAACCAAAGTTGGAAAGCAAGGGAATGTGCAAGATGGATCTAGAATGTTCATTTGAGGTCTATATATTCATGAAAGGAGAATTTGGCAAGGGTTGGCCTCATTTGCACCAAGAATTCCACAAAATTTCTCACACTTTTTCATTGGAGTTTCATTGTAATTCTCTCAAAACCTTCATCAACTTTCATCAAAATCAACTCAATCTGACTCCATCATCATCATAGATCATAATTGGAGCAAAGTTTTGGTGTGAATCATCTATTTTCGAGCACTTTTTTTCAAGAGCATCAAGATTGAAGTTGCAAGTGGATAGCATAATTCTGGCCAAATCTCATCCAAAGCTTGCATACAGAATCACATACATCAAGGATTGATCAAGATCCAGCACTTAGAAGCCTCAAATCATCAATCTCCATAGCTGTTTGCAAGATTTTGCACAAGGTAAGTTTTCATTCAAACTGCTTGATCCAGTTAGTTAGGCATGATTTTGTTAGTATAGAATTGATCTAGGTGGTTAGGAGATTAAGTTAGAGGAATTTGGAACGATTTGGTGATGGTTAGTGACAGGTGCCATAAACTGTTAGTGTTCATATCTCTTAGATTAGTGTGTTATAATTGTGGCTTGATAGCATGTGTTGATCTCCATTAGGTGTAGTTTAGTTTAGGCTAAGTCTGGGGAAGATTGGTGATGGTCCATATCAGTGCATTTCAATGGAGGCCGAATGTTGATCCAATCGTGTTTGTTGTTGTGGTGAGTTTCAAGACGAATTGACGCCCTAAACTTGTAGAGGGAGAGATTTGGAGCAGATTTCATGTTCATGGCATGTGGATTAGTGGCGTGTAGGATGAGAACAGAGAGGAAGAAAGTTGCTCGTGCATGGGAGCTTTCATGGCATCCAAACCCTAATTTGCAGAACCTTTGGGGAAGATGAAATCGTGGCCTTCCATTTGTAGTTGGACCTTTGACTGTTAGGATGATCTTGTGGCTCACATTTAATCTGAAATTTGGAGGGAGAAGCGCTGGCCAAAACGCACCGTTTCATTAATTGAAACGGGCGGGCCTGAGTTTATGTTGTTATCCCCACCCCCCAATGTTAGGCCCAATTGCATTTCAACGTGATTTCTATTCTATTCTCACCCCCCAGCGTGTGTGGAACTCTGAGTTGTTTCTGGGCCTAATCCAAAACGCTACTCGCACCCCCCTTTATGAGGCCCATCCTGGATTGAACTGGGCGTGATTACTCTTCATACCCCCTCTCCCTCATTTAATTCATTTTATTTGTTTTAATTCCATCTTAATTTTTCACCATCTTTGAAAATTCATAAATAATTCATAAAAAATGCTTTTTAATCCATTCTTTTTACCATATTTTCATTAAAATGTCTAGAATATTATAGGAAAATAAATTTTCATTTTTAGTTTTATTTCATATTTTTTACATATTTTCTAAATAAATGTCACATTAAATAGTTACATTTCATGCATTATTTTTATGATTTTTGTTCTCTCACATGCTTTAATATTTTTTGATCATTCTTTTCATATTGTTTAGATGAGATATTAGGCTTATAGAAATATTTTAGTTCCCATTTTTAGGAGTTAGTTTTAGGTGATTAATAAATGCTTGAATATCATGAACAAAACTAGGGTTTTTAGGTGACAACTTAGGAGTTTGATTTCATTTCCCTTAGGACTTAGGGTTTGAATAGATTAGTTATGGGACTATAGGGGCTATGGGTAGTTATTAGATCCCTTAGAAAAGTTAGGATTCCCCTACTGCTATTATCACTGGCTGTATATCTGTTGTCTGGTGTGGTGTGCCCTCTGGGGTTTATTGATTGTTTGTATGGGTATTGGGTTTGTCTGGGGCCCTGGGGAAGCTGAAGATTGTGGAGATGAAGCCATTGAAGATTCAAATGCTGAAGATCAACTGTCAGAGTTGAGGAGGAGCTTCTTGCTAGCAGTTGCTGAGGAGACTAGGGTTTAGGAGCTAGGCAGAGCTCTAGGTTAGAATGATTATTTCTCAAACATGGATTGCCTTGTCTGCATCCATTCTTCTCTGTGATTCAGAGTCTCTCTAAGACACTCACCCCCTTCCTTTGGAAGGCTTGGTGATAGTGTCTATGAGATAGAACTCTTGAGAGAAAATGTCTCTTTGTGTTAGAAGCAGTCTGTTCACCACCTTTGGTAGTCAGCTGACTGCTTAACACCCAATTCACTCTTGTGACTGATCCCTCATCCTGGAGGTTTGAGCATGAAGAAAAGCCATTGCAGATGGAAGATAGATGATCAAAGCCCTTGCCTGAAGGTCATGAAGATGGAGATTGATGCTTGTTGAAGCCTGTAACTGATTGGAGAATATTTGAAGCCAGATGTTGATTCAGAGCTGCTGATGCTGTTTCTTTTGTTGTATCTCATTTGCTGATGTATTGATTGGTTTTCTGAACTGTATTGTTTGCTGTTTATCCTGCTGGGTTGAAAGTGAAGCCTGTTCACTTTTGCCTATTGTTTTCTAGGTTCGAGGTTGAGTGGGACTCCCTTGCCTCGCTTGTACTGTTGCATCCATGCATTTTACTGTTTTGCTGTATATATCTGATATTGTTTCTGTTTCTGCCTATCCCGTAGGATCTCTGTTTCTCTCTGTGCAAGAGAGGAGCATGATAGACATTAGGTCTTAACCCATGCATGATAACATTAGGTTAGTTTGTTTCCCTTCGCAACCGTAGGTTAGAGTTCTGTCTCTTTCTTTCTCAAAACAAACAGAAAAACACATAAAGATTTCAAACACAATAAAAGACACTTCTTCCGTAAAAGAATGTGAACTCATCAAAACGTCATTTTTGTCCGCTTGGACCGCTAATCAGAAAACTTTTTTTTCAGAAAGAATAAAATCAACCAAGACAAGCTTGTGTCTTCCGTGGCCCGAACTACGTTTGCTCTGATCTTTCATGCCGTGTGAAAGTACGTAGGCATAGGATGCGATATCCTAGCGAGCGACCTTCCCCTCCTTTCCCGTAGGTAGGCGAACTACGTTGACTCTGATTTCTCGTTCCAGACGGGAATACGTAGGCATAAAGTGCGATACTTTGCCGAGTCATTTTATTTTCATTTTATTCTCTTTTTAACCCTTGACCTATAGAGTAGATAGAATAACCATCCATACCCGAAAACAAGCGTGGATCCCATCGAGTACGATGGACGTGAGGGGTGCTAATACCTTCCCCTTGCGTAACCGACTCCCGAATCCAGATTTTGGTTGCGATGACCATACCTTTCCCGTGTTGTGCGAGGTTTACTCTGAGCGTTTCCTTTCCCTCCCGTGGGATAAATAACGCACGGTGGCGACTCTTCTGTTCAGCCGGCGCCGATTTTCGCAGTAGCGACAGCTGGCGACTCTGCTGGGGATCCAACGTCCCCTGGCTGCTAAGGACTGCGATGGTTCTTATGCATTTGGGATCCAACGTCCCTTGAGAGAGTCAATCCTAACGCTTGTTTTCCCGTCGAGGATTTTGTATGGAGTTATTGTATATTTCTAACCCTGTATTTTCCAGCTTTATATATATTGTTTATTATTGCTGTATCTGGGGTGTGACGGGTGTTCTGATATTGAGAGATAAGCCGGACCTGGGCTTGAGTGCACCTAGAATTAGAGTAGAAATTAGTGGGCGCCCGCTTGCTTTGCTTGCTTTGGTGTCCCATGAAATCTACACTCAGACGAGGTTCCTCTGGTTGGCCTCCTGCCCCTTCCTTTGGTTGGCGTGGGTTGCTGGTTAGTTGGATTGTCGACTCTGGGGACCGATCATTTGGAAGTTGGCTGAGTGAGGCCTCTTCAGGATTTGATGATGCCACTCCTTCTGGGAATCGTATCATCAACCCTGAAAGTCTGTGACGCCGACGACCGCATAGGATGCCGTACCTTGTGCCAGTTATAGGGCCACCCACCTGTGAGGGGATTCAGGGTTATGCAGGTAACTAGACCTCCGGATTACCGGTTATTTTTTGATCAGAGATCCGGGTTATTTATGGAGAGTTATGAGGTCTGCCAGAGACCATGTGGAGATTTATTCTGAGGTCTGCCGGAGACCATGTGGAGATTTGTTCTGAGGTCTGTCAGAGACCATTTGGAGATGTATTATGAGGTCTGTCAGAGACCATGTGGAGATTTATTCTGAGGTCTGTCAGAGACCATTGGGAGGGCTATGAGGTCTGTCAGAGACCAGTTGGAGATGTGTTATGAGGTCTGTCAGAGACCAGTTATAGATGGGATTTGAGGTCTATCAGAGACCAGTGAGTTATGGTTTGAGGTCTGTCAGAGACCAGTGTTGGAGTTCTATTTTAGGTCTATCTGAGACCAGGGTTTGATGACTTCTGGACGGTCTATTTGAGACCTTTCTTGATTGGGTTTAGGCTATTCAGCTGCAGCTTTGGTCCCTGTTGAATGTTACTTGCATTGCATCCCTACATATACATTATCATTTGCATTTCACTAACGTGTGTCTGTGCTGCAGGTGCATTTGCATTTCCCTAGTTCTAGTGCCCAGACTTCTGAGTATTTGATCATGACTAGCCTACGGAGAACAGTTGCTTACAAATTGCCTACGCCTGATATTGTTCCTTTACTGGGGTTGATCTCTCTTGCTGATGAGGGTGTTCGTAGGAGTTTCCGGATGAGTTATGGTAGATTATTGAGATTGGTGTGCAAACCTACAGAGGTAGAGTTAGATGGGCTGTATGCTTTGATGCAATTCTACGACCCTGCTTTGAGGTGTTTCACGTTCTCTGACTTTATTATGGGACCAACTCTGGAGGAATACGCTGAGTATGTTGAGCTGCCTGTGCAGAACCAGGTTCCATTCATTCATTATGATGCCAAACCCAAGCCGGAGGAATTGGCAAAAGCCTTGCATGTTGATGCTTCTGAACTTGTGACTACTGTTTCCCGTGGAGTTCCAGGCTTCTCATTTCAGTTCTTAGTTGGTAAAGCCCAAGAGTACGCCAAGAATGGGTGCTGGGTTGCTTTCAATGCTGTGTTGGCCTTGTGCATCTATGGCATAGTACTATTCCCCAATATACCGGATTTTGTGGACTTCGATGCTTTCTACTTGTTCGCCGCTGGTAATCCTGTACCTACCTTACTCGGAGATCTCTATCACTCGCTGCATTACAAGAATGAGAAGGGAAGAGGGAAGAATGTTCATCTGTGTGTGCCCTTATTGAGTATGTGGTTTGATAGTCACCTTCCTAAGAGAGGATCTACTGCAGAGACTACAGTTCCAGTTGGTTGGTCGGAGCGTCTGATGAGGCTATCGTCGGAAGATATGGAGTGGTTTGATAGAGATCTGTTGGGATCGGAGCTCATCTTCAGTTGTTCTGGTTACCCTAATGTCCCCTTGATTGGAAGAAAAGGGTGTATCAATTACAACCCTTCTCTATTCATTCGCCAGTTCGGATATGCGCTAAAGAATCCACCTCAGGAGGAGGAAGTACAGGAATCTCTGTACTTCACTGGAGACGTGAAGGGGGAGTTATTAGCCAAGTTGCGACATGCCTGGACGCATATTAACCGCAAAGGGAAGCCGTTGTTAGGAAAGAATGACTGTCAGGCCTATGCACCTTATAGAGCTTGGATTCAGGAGAGGGCTAGTCAGTTGAAGATGCCGTTTCCAGATACACCAATTCTTGATCCTATTCCGGTAGAAGAGCCGACTACTGTTTCTAGAGAAGCATATGAACAGGTTGTGAGGGAGAAAGAAGCCTTGACGAAGATTAACGAAGGGTTAGAGCAAGAGTTAGCCCAGGTACGCAGCGAGAAAAACAAGGCCGTATATGCTTTCCAACAACAGATTGAGCTGGTAAACAGGTTAGGAGCTGAGTTGACCGAGGAAAAGAAAAAGCGTGAACGTCTGGGGCAAGAGTTCAGAAGTTCCCATGACATGCTGGAAGCCAAAAAGAAGGCGCTCGACGCAGCACACCGAGAGATATCTTCTTGCAACAAGACTTGGAATGCTACACTCACCAACAACAAGAAGAGGGAAGATAAGCTGAAGCAGCAAATTTTAGACCTCGAAGAGAAGTTGAAGTCTAGCATCAAGAAGTGTGAGGAGGAAGTGATGAACCGGTATAGTGTCCAGCATGCACTGAACAAGGCAATCAAATCCAGAGATGAAGCAGTGTCCCAGAAGCGAAAGTTAGAAGATTGTTTCGGAGAAGCAACATGGGAAGAAACTGCTGAAGACGTACGCCGTGTCCTTAAGAAGAGAAACCAGCTTGTTGAAGGGCTGCTTGATCGACCAAGCCATCCGGAGACCAAGAAGTTGATAGAGGAGTACCAGACCTTTGGGAGGATCTGATCATTCCATTATTTGTATGCTTTATTTGCATAGTGCTGACCATCACCAGGATTGTTGGTTGAGGTCATGCCTTCTTTGTACTCTCAGTGATATTGTACCCTGGGCTTATTGATTCTCTCTGCAATATACGAGGCTTTCTATGATTCAGCTCCGGTATTCTTATTGTCAACACTGTCACTGCACCGGCACCTTCGCACTAGAACTGGGGGAATGAACTTCCCTAATGCACAGACACATTGCATTGCATTCATATTCATATTGCATAACAGGTAATTTATGAATGGTGTCTTATCTCTTGCTCTGCATCAGGTACTTATCAGGATTCCAGATCAACATCCGCACCGCTATTCTACACGATCCAACTGTCGGAAAGTCATGGACCAGATTCAGAATGAGATGCAGGATGTACGCGAGAAGCTCGCCCTCTTCATGCAAACCATGGAGGCTATAGCAAAAGGGCAAGAGAACTTGCAGGCCATGGTCCAGCCTTTGTTGGCTCGCAACGCTGGTCATGGTAACGAAGATCATCAGTCTGTCCGGGTTGATACTGCTCATGGAGATGGCACTCCAACGCCAGTGGCTCCGCCGGTCGTCAATGTGAATGCTGCTAACGTCAACAACGCTACCGCTGCTGTGAATGGTAACGTCGGAGCTGGAAATGAAACTGCTGTCCATAACGCCGGGCTGGGTGATGTCAATGTAGGAGATAATCTCGGAGGCAATGGCTTTGTCAACGCTGGGTTCGGATTCAACGATCAGGGATTCGACAATACTGGCAAGTATGGCTTTAATGCTCAAGGCTTTGGGCAAGATGGTTATGGTATGGTCAATCAGGGCTACGGAGGTTTTGGAAACGGAAACGGTGCTGGTTTTATGGCTGGTGGTCCTGCTGGAGGTGTTCAAGGGTATGGCAACAGAGGCCGAGTTCCAGGGATGAATCAGGTCAGAGCTGGACGTAATAATGCATATGATGGATACGGGGCTGGAAACGGTATGTGGCAAGAGGATCAGCAGGAGGACGCCTTCTCTGGAGGGGGCTTTGAAGGGCCGATGGATGATTCTCAAAAGATTAGAATGCTGGAAGAGCAAATGAAGGGAGTCCTAAACCAGAGTGCTGTGGGTCTGGACATGGCAACAATGGGCTTGGTACCTGGGCTGAGGGTGCCAATCAAGTTCAAAGCGCCTGCGTTCGATAAGTACAAAGGAGATACATGCCCGAAAGTGCATGTACGAGCTTATTACAGAAAGATGTCTGCATACTCCACTGACGAAAGAATGCTCATGCATTTCTTTCAGGATAGCCTATCGGGTCCTTCCTTAGAGTGGTACATGGGGTTGGAGCCCACTGATATCAAGACTTGGAAGCAATTAGCAGAGGCGTTCGTAGCCCATTACAAATATAACAGTGACCTGGCACCCAATCGGGTCCAGTTGGCCGGGCTTTCGCAGAAGAAGGGGGAGAGTTTTAAAGAATACGCGCAAAGGTGGCGCGATATGGCTGCCAGGGTCCGTCCTCCTGTGGAAGATAAAGAAATGAACGATATGTTTGTCAGCACATTCACCGGACTGTTTCATGATATGCTGTTTCATACGTCTCTGGCTAGTTTTTCAGATCTGATTCTGATGGGTGAAAAGATTGAGCGGAACATTAAGCAAGGAAAGTTCCAAGTTGACGAGTCAGCTGCATCTGGCAGTAATAGGAAAGCTTATGGTGGGCGCCGTCAGGGCGAAGCTAGTGCTGTATTTGGAGGCCGAGGCCGAGGCCGAGGCAGGGGAAGAAATCAATATCGTCAGCCGCAGCAAGTGTCGAGTGTCACCATCCCGTATCAACAGCAGCCAATCCAGCAACAACAACAGGTTCAGCAGCAACCAATGCCACAGCAGCAGCAGCCTCAGCAGGGGGCACAGCAAGCTCAGAGAAAATTCCAGGGTGGTAAGCCGAGAAGGGTGTTCGAGAAGCCTCCCTCTAACTATGCTGATTTATTGCAGACCTTGTTGGGATTGAATCTGGTGGAGAAAAGAACCTTGGCACCGATAACGGGAACTCCCCCGTTCGGCTATGATGCAAATAGGCGCTGCGAGTTTCATTCTGGGGCCCCGGGCCATGATATAGAAGGTTGTCACGCTTTTAAGCACGTTGTGCAGGATCTCTTGGACAACAAGTCTATCAACTTCGGAACGACCGGTGCGAATATAGTCCAGAAACCCATGCCTAATCATGGGGCGAATGCCGTGCTGACTGAGGAAGGTCTGAATCTGATTATGAATGTTGAGGATTTAAAGACGCCGCTGAGCGAAATAAAAAGCCGACTGTTGCAGGGGGGTGTTTACCCGGGTTGTAATGAGTACTGCTTAGATTGTTGGGCCCTGTCTGGGGGGTGTGAGGATTTGAAGAAAGGCATTCAGGCCTTAATTGATGAAGGTGTATTGCAGTTTGATAGAACAGCAACTGATGAGCCGGCAGGGGCAGTAGCGGATAATCGGAGTGATGTTGCTACAGTGACAATTCCTAGGAAGACGATCACTATTTCAGCACCAGCTCAGCGGCCACCGATTACTATAACTAAAGCCGGGCCAATCCCGTATGAGAACACGAAAGCAGTCCCATGGTCATATGGGCTAGAGGTGTATTGTGACGGGATTAAAATCGATGTTAACAAGCAGTCAGCGGAGGTTGTGGATAATGTTGTGGGCTCAGGAGGCATGACGAGGAGCGGCAGGATCTTTATATCTCCTGAAGTGGAAGCCGAAAGGCTAGCGAAAGGAAAAGGGAAAGCGGTGGAAAATGTTCCGATACAAGCAAATGAAAAAGAAGCAGCATCTAAGGATGTCGAAGAATTCATGCGCTTAATTCGGAAAAGCGATTATAAAATTGTGGATCATCTACAGCAGACGCCGTCCAAAATATCTATTCTGTCATTGCTGTTGTGTTCGGAAGCTCACCGAAACGCTTTGCTGAAAGTCCTGGACACTTCTTTTGTACCACAGGATGTCTCCGTGAACCAGCTAGAAGGAGTATTGGCACATGTGAATGCAGGCCACAGTCTGGGCTTTACTGATTTCGACTTGACTCCGAAAGGAAGGGATCATAATATGGCATTACATGTATCCGTTGAGTGCAGAGGGTCGACAATGTCGCACGTATTGGTTGACACCGGGTCGTCTTTGAATGTGCTGCCTAAGAAGGCTATGATGAAGCTGGATGTTCGAGGGATTTTGTGTACACCAAGTGATTTGGTGGTCAGAGCGTTTGACGGCACGCGGAGAACAGTCTTCGGATCGATCACATTGCCTCTGCAAGTGGGGCCGGAAGTGTTTGCAACGGAGTTTTATATCATGGATATACAGCCTGCGTACAGCTGCTTGCTGGGAAGGCCTTGGATTCACGGGGCAGGGGCAGTTACGTCAACCCTGCATCAGAAGTTAAAGTATATGGTCGGAGACAGTGTAGTCACCGTGTGCGGAGAAGAAGACATCCTGGTCAGCCATCTTTCTTCGTTTAAATATGTGGAAGTCGACGGGGAGATCCATGAGACGCCATGCCAGGCATTCGAAGGTTTGCGCATAAAGGACAAGAGTCCCGGGCCAAGCAAAGTGCCAGAGATAGCTGTTTCTTCGTATAAAGAGGCTCAAGCGCTAGTGAAGGCAGGAGAAGCCACGGGCTGGGGCAAAGTATTGGACATTCCGGTGAAAATGGACCGGTTCGGACTGGGGTACCGACCGTCGTCATCAACTCCTTCTGTGGGGGCCCCTCATTTCAGAAAGTCAATCACCATCTCTGCCAGTGGAGTATGCCATGAATCTGTCAATACTGCTTCAGAATCCGATGAAGGGGACAGCGACTGTGATATGGATGCCTGGATTCAGCCAAGCACGCCAGGACAAGGACTGTGCAACTGGTCCATTCAGGAGCTTGTTCCTGTGACTTTTAAACAGTAATGCTTTGCTTTATTAATTGTTGAATAATCTGATGTCTTGCCCGGGGCATCGGGATTTGCTTAGGGTTGTGTTGTTATAAACATTGCTTCGTTAATCATTAAATAAATGGCGTTTTTTTTCATGTGCAAATACTGTAATCCCTGTCTTTCTTGTTTTGTATTTTTCAATAAGATGGCAACGTGGTTATCCGCTTTATACGCATTTTGAAGCACTTAACCCTTTCTTTTGCAGGATAACATTTTCAGATGACATCTTTGAGCCACCTATGACTTGTCCCGACTTCGAGCACCCGGTATTCCAGACCGAAGAAGAGATTGTCGAAGATAGCGACGTTCCTGAAGAACTGTCTTGGTTGGTGAAGCAAGAGGAAAGAGCCATTCTGCCTCACGACGAGGTCATCGAAATTATCAACTTGGGGTCGGAAGGGGTTGAGAAAAATATTCGTATCGGAGCCGCACTGCAGAGTGATATCAAGCGAAAACTGGTTGAAATGCTCCGAGAGTATAATGATGTATTCGCTTGGTCGTATCAAGATATGCCAGGGCTCGATACAGATATGGTTGTGCATCGTCTGCCACTGAAAGAAGACTGCCCGCCTGTCAAACAAAAACTTCGCAGAACTCGACCAGATATGGCAATGAAGATCAAAGAGGAGGTTCAGAAACAGTGGGACGCTGGGTTCCTGGCTGTGACGAAGTATCCCTCATGGGTTGCTAACATCGTACCGGTGCCAAAGAAAGATGGCAAGGTTCGAATGTGCGTGGATTATAGAGATTTGAATAAAGCAAGCCCAAAAGACGATTTTCCACTTCCTCATATTGACGTGTTAGTTGATAATACTGCTCAATACTCTGTATTCTCCTTCATGGATGGCTTTTCAGGCTATAATCAAATTAAAATGGCGCCAGAGGATATGGAGAAGACTACTTTCATAACGCCTTGGGGAACATTTTGCTACAAAGTGATGCCCTTTGGTTTGAAAAACGCTGGGGCAACGTATCAGCGTGCGATGACAACTCTCTTTCATGACATGATGCATAAAGAGATTGAAGTTTATGTTGACGATATGATTGCCAAATCCCAGACAGAGGAAGAGCATCTGGTGAATCTGTTGAAGTTGTTTAAAAGGCTCAGGAAGTTCAGGCTGAGGCTGAACCCTAACAAATGCACCTTCGGGGTGAGATCGGGTAAGCTCCTGGGGTTCATAGTAAGCGAAAGAGGAATAGAGGTCGATCCTGCTAAAATAAAAGCGATTCAAGAAATGCCGACGCCTAAAACAGAGAAAGAGGTGCGCGGGTTTTTAGGGAGGTTGAACTACATTGCTCGGTTCATATCTCACCTAACGGCCACGTGTGAACCATTATTCAAGCTGTTAAAGAAAGATCAAGCTGTAACGTGGAACGATAATTGTCAAAAGGCGTTCGATAAAATAAAGAAGTATCTGCAGGAGCCTCCTATTTTGATACCCCCAGTGGCAGGGAGACCCTTGATAATGTATTTAACGGTTCTTGAGGGAAGCATGGGTTGTGTTCTCGGTCAACACGACGAGACAGGGAGAAAAGAGCATGCAATTTACTATTTGAGTAAGAAATTTACGGACTGTGAATCTCGATACTCAATGCTGGAGAAAACTTGTTGCGCGCTAGCTTGGGCCGCCAAGCGTCTGAGGCAGTACATGCTGAATCATACAACCATGCTCATCTCGAAGATGGATCCAATCAAATATATATTTGAAAAGCAGGCGTTGTCAGGTAGAATTGCCCGGTGGCAGATGATCTTGACCGAATATGATATTCAATACGTCTCGCAAAAGGCGATAAAGGGGAGTGTGTTGTCTGAGTATCTGGCGGAGCAGCCTATTGAAGAGTATCAATCGATGAGATTTGACTTTCCTGACGAGGATATCATGTATCTCAAGATGAAGGATTGCGAAGAGCCGTTACCAGACGAAGGACCAGAGCCGGGGTCTAAATGGCAGATGATATTTGATGGAGCTGTGAATGCTTACGGTAGCGGAATAGGGGCAATTATCACTACGCCGCACGGGTCGCACATCCCGTTTACTGCCCGATTGACCTTTGCTGTTACCAACAATGAGGCCGAATACGAAGCTTGTATAATGGGGCTTGAAGAAGCCATTGATTTGCGAATCAAACATTTAGACGTATACGGAGACTCAGCTCTGGTAGTGAATCAGATCAAAGGGGAATGGGAGACACGGCAGCCCAATTTGATACATTATATGAATTATGCAAGGAGATTGTTGCCTTTCTTCGACAAAGTTGAATTGCATCACGTGCCACGGGCAGAAAATCAAATGGCTGACGCCCTTGCCACTTTGTCTTCCATGTACAAGGTCAATTTCTGGAACGAAGCTCCCCAAATCACTATCTCTCGGTTGGACAGGCCAGCTTATGTATTTGCTATTGATGAAGCGTCTGATGGCAAACCGTGGTATTTTGATATCCTTAATTTCCTGAAGAATAAAGAGTATCCGACTGGGGCATCCAGTCAAGATCAGAAGACTCTCAGGAGATTAGCGGGCAATTTCTACTTGAATCCGGATGGCGTCTTGTACAGAAGAAACCACGACTTGGTGTTGTTGCGTTGCGTAGACGAGAAAGAGGCAAAGCTTCTTATGGAGGAAATTCACGAAGGTGCATTCGGTACGCATGCTGGTGGGCATACTATGACGAGAAAGCTGCTGAGGGCAGGTTACTTTTGGCTGACGATGGAAACTGATTGTTTCAAGTTCGCGAGGAAGTGCCACAAGTGCCAAATATATGCTGACAAAATACACGTGCCTCCGAGTCCTCTGAATGTGATGTCATCTCCATGGCCATTCTCAATGTGGGGAATCGATATGATTGGAAAGATCGAGCCGACGGCTTCTAACGGGCATCGGTTCATTCTCGTAGCAATCGATTATTTCACCAAGTGGGTGGAAGCAGCGTCTTACGCAAATGTAACGAAGCAAGTGGTGGCTAGATTCATCAAGAGAGATATCATTTGCCGATACGGAATTCCCGAGCGGATAATCACGGATAATGGTTCTAATCTGAACAACAAAATGATGAAGGAGCTCTGTCAGAATTTCAAGATCGAACATCACAACTCCTCCCCTTACCGACCCAAGATGAATGGCGCTGTCGAAGCGGCCAATAAGAATATCAAGAAGATCGTCCAGAAAATGGTGGTGACGTATAAAGACTGGCATGAAATGCTACCTTTCGCTTTGCACGGTTATCGTACGACGGTACGCACATCAACCGGGGCAACTCCGTTCTCGTTGGTATACGGAATGGAAGCGGTATTACCATTGGAAGTTGAGATCCCTTCTCTGAGGGTATTGCGAGACGTTCAGCTGGACGAGGCAGAATGGGTAACGAATAGATTGAACCAACTGAGTTTGATGGATGAGAAGAGGCTAGCTTCTCTGGCATACGGTCGTTTGTACCAAAGACGAATGAAGAAAGCGTACGACAAGAAGATACTTCCGCGAAGCTTTCAGACGGGCGACCTTGTGTTGAAAAGGATTCTCCCGCCGCAAGCAGATCACAGGGGCAAGTGGACCCCCAACTACGAAGGGCCATACGTTGTCAGTAAGGTCTTTTCAGGAGGAGCTTTATTGTTGTCCACCATGGACGGGGAAGACTTTGCGTCACCTGTGAATTCGGACGCAGTTAAAAAATACTTTGCTTAAAATAGACCCGCTGGACAGAAAAAGAGAGTCCAGGCAAAAATGGGGCATCCTGGCGAACCAAAAACAGAATGAAAGGTTCGGGCAAAAGTTAGGGATAAAATCGAAAAAATGTACACCCGCGAAGTTGAAAACCTACACTGGGCGGCTTCGGCAAAAAGGGGTATCCCGGTGAACTGAAAACCCGTAAAGGGCGGTTCACGCAAAAGTTAGGGATGAGAAAAGCAAATGACTGCGGGCCGAAGTTGGTATTCAATGAGCATCAATGCGGGAGAATATGTTTGAGGAGTCAGTTATCGGATACAACCTCTTCAGAAATGGATACCGGGAAAGTATTAGAGTCGGACGAGTCATGGGAGGATCAGTTCGTGGTGTTCATCTGCATCCAGTTGCCAACATGTGTACAAAATTTAATTTGTCCATATTTACGCTTCTTGTGAATACTTGCATACTTGTATATGTGCCTTGTGTAGCTTCCTCTTTTCAGGAGTTACATCCCGTGTACAAAAACTCCGCCCATTCAGGGGCCCGATCAATGAAAATGTGTTATTCAGTACTTGATGCCTGTTCTTTACTGTTTTGCGCATGATAAAACGCCTAAGTTTATTGAAGCTAGCATGAGTATAACATTACTGGCCCTCGCCAACAATTGTTAAAGCTTTGAATTAACTGAGTGTAACGTCACTAACCTGAATCGATTTGGATTGCATAGGCTTGTCGTGTCTTGTTTGTGTTGTTGCAGGTTTCATAACCGTACGAGGAAGGTGATCAAAAGATTGCAATAGTGAAAGGCTTGATCCTCACGCAGGTCAGGCATGTTCTTCCTGAAGAAGGAGAGAATTCCCCAGCTAGCCGTAGCTTATCCAAAGGACGTGCTCCAGAGAAGTTACTTGTCCTCAGCAGAGTTTAGTGATTCCGGGATCGTAAGGCTGTATTCAGACAGGTTCATCTCCCCCCGCAGGGTCATGCATTCTCCCCCGGCGGAGTCAGTTAATTTTCCCCGAGAATCATCCCATCCCCAGCGGAGTTCTCTTTTCAGCAGGTGTTCTTTCCTTCCAGTGGAATCTGAAGATCAAGACTCTCCCCAGCAGAGTTGATGGTGGGTCCTGTCACTTATTTTGTCAGAGATACCGTGTGATAGTAGTTCACTCTCCAGCAGAAGCTCAATCGTACCAGGCGCATCTGCTATTCCCCAGCAGAGTTATATTCCCCAGCAGGGGGTTACTTCAACAAGACGTGTGGTTTGAGTTCCCAACTTCCCAGCAGGGTCGACTTCACTCTTCCGGCATTTATTTTGCCGGAATAATTTTGTAGCATCAGGCTATTCCCGGCGAGTCGACGTTATCCTCCCAGCATTTATTTTGCTGAAGCAGCTTTTGTATTCTAGTAGTTCAGGTGGAGAGAGCTCTTGCTCAAATAAATCACCAAACGGTCAAGATCTCGGCAGGAGATATTCAATAATAATGTCAGTTTCGGCGGTATTCCCCCACAGAGTTGTCATGATAAAACTCTCTTTGTCTCCAGCAAAGTCATTTATGCAAATGCATCTTATCTTCCCCAGCCAGAGTGGCCAGGATAAGAATCTCCTTATTCCCCAAGCAGAGTTTGTTTGTCATCAACGGGTCGCATGAATCAGAATTTCAGAGACCACCGCCGGTTATCAGAGCAGGCGTCCGATAGTTGGTTTTCAGACACCCCCAGTAGAGTTCACCTTGAAGTCGCTGTCACGTCAGTGCTAAGAAGTTTGTGGGTGAGGATCATTGAAGAACTAAGTCCTGACGTGGACCATTTACTCCTAGAATGACGGGATTTCTTCAGAAGTGGGCGTCCTAACGTGGACAGGTTTGTTTTACCAGGATTGGTAAGGTGTGTTAATCCTGACGTGGATAGATTCGGTCTTTTGAAATTTGGAGAAAGGGAGGTCATGACGTTGACAAAAGATTGGTTATTACTCGTGTTGGTATCCGGACGTGGATCATTTGTTTCGGCAGATATCTTTATTTGTAATGGTGAAATGTGCGTCCTGACGTGGACAAGTTTGTAGTTCTTTGTGATGACAAGATACAAGAATCCTGACGCAGACAAATTTATCCTTCTTCGTGTTGTTGGCAAAGTGTAAGTCCTAACACGGATATTTCCCCAGTGAGTCGAAGGTGTGAGTCCTTACGTGGACAAGTCTTATTTCCTCAGTGAGTCGAAGACGCCTGAGTCCTAACGAGATCAGTGTCCTGACGCGGACAGATCAAAGAGATTATTATTCCTAACGTGGAAAGATGTAGTCCTTACGCGGACGTATCAGAAGATAGTTTCCTTACGTGGAAATGACAGTATTCCTAACGTGGAAAAAAGAGAGTCCTTACGTGGACAGGTTAAGATGGCATTCCTTACGTGGAAAAATGAGTCCTGACGCGGACAAAGTGAGAAAGAATTGATTCCTTACGTGGAAAGATCAGAGTCCTTACGTGGACATATCAAGAGCATTCCTTATGTGGAAGAAAAATGGTTTCCTTACGTGGAAAGACGAGCTTATTCCTTACGTGGAAAGATTGAGTCCTCACGCGGACATATCAAGATTGATTCCTGACGGGGAAAGAAATGGATCATTCCTGACGTGGAAAGAGAGAGTCCTGACGCGGACAGATCGAAGAAGATATTCCTAATGTGGAAGAAAGAATTAGTCCTTACGTGGACAGATTCAAGAAAAGTGGAATTCCTTACGTGGAAAGATCGGAGTCCTGACGCGGACATGTCAAGTGGTATTGGAGTCCTTGCGTGGACAGATTGATGCAGTTCTCCTTACGCGGAAAGAAGATTGCTTCCTAACGTGGAAAGATAAGAGCGTTACTCCTAACGTGGAAGAGTGTTATTCCTAACGTGGACAATTCAGTTTACGGAAATGCAGACGAATTATCCCCAGTGGAGTTGCTGAGATTTTCCTGGGTTGACAGTAAGTGGAGTCCTAACGTGGACAGGTTTTAGTTGAGATTTCTTTGTATTGACGACAGACAGAGTCCTAACGTGGACAAGCAAGCAGTCTGTTATGACAGAATCCTCTTCAGAACGATGAAGACAATCCCCAGCACGGTCGCGCAAGAGCAGTGGGTTATCGTAACAGTCAGATTCAGCTGACGAATGTCATTCCTCAAGCAGGAGCGCAGTTTATTTCTGCGGTTGGCAAATTTCTGGTTTCACTAGTATTCAACCGTCTCGTACCGCGAATGTCTGAAGGCTTCGGGCTCTTCACCCAATCGGGTCCAAGTCGCTTGAATAGGGGCAGCTGTTGCACCCTAAAATTTGCCCAGCCTTATCCCTTGGATTTATGTTTCATTATCATTAGCATTTGCATATAGAGTCATGTACATAGACTAACCATCTGCATAGCATAAGCATAGCAAGTCATTCAACAGGGGACCAATCATTACTTTCATCTCTAGAGGCCTAGCAAGAGGTTATTATCCTAATTCCATCCTACTCAAGTCATCAGGAAAGAATTTGAAAGCAAAGAGTTCAGCAGAGCAAGCCTTGAGTCTACCTCCTAGCTGAGGATATCTGAGGATCAACAAGAGGGTTATGAGCTGTGGATTGAAGGTATGGAGAGCATCTAGACATCTTGAGAGACTTATAAAGTCATTTGGAGAAGAAAGCAAGTTGTTGATGTGAGCACAAGAGCTACAGTTGAAGGCAGTCAACTAGGGTTTCATCTAGGTCAACCCTAGGTCAACCCTAGGTCAGTTGACTGACTTAAGAGGGCATTCAAGTCTATTGGAGAGATGTGGGGATCAATATTGGACATGGAGAATAAAGATATGGAGATATGACAAGGAGAATTCAAGAAAAATCAAGGAGAAGAGGAGTTACTAAATTAGGGTTTCTCTGTAAAATCCCCTAGTTTAGGTCAAATTTCCAAGCAAGATAAGTCAAAATGCTAGCTTCAAATGGCTTCTTGGCCAACATGAAACTTGTAGAGGATCTCAAGACCTTCAATTTGAGTGGTGGAAGCCCTCAAGGAGATTTATAGAACTCAAGTTATGGTCCTTACAAGTTACAGGTCATCTGAGGTGTCTGAATTTTTGTCTGTGAAAGTGACTTGGCTTCCAAGCTAGGTTTACCCCTCAAGGAGATTTCAAATGAATTCTTGGTCAACATAAGAGTTGTTCCTCATTGTCTTAGCTTTCTAGAATGGTATGGTATGCCTTCATATGATGTGGAGAACTCAACTTATGGTCTTGACAAGCAAAGGGTATTTTGGGCATTTGTGAATTACAGGTCATTTTAACCTATACCCAAAACTCATACAAGGATGCCTCAAATGGAAAAACTTACAACATCAAACTTGCTCCAAATGGGATTTTAAGTCTAGAAAGAAGGTCACAAGTTATTGGAGAAGCTCATAGCATGGAGTTGCATAATAGGTCAAAATATGAACTAAAAAGGCTTATAAAGTGAATAATTTCAAGTTGGAAAATGGTTTGGGAGATTTACAAGTCCAAATGGAGACTTCCAATATATGATTTTGAATGGAAAAACAATTCTAAGAACAATGGTTCACACACTTTTTTGAGTTTAGAAGGAAAAAATGAAGTTATCCATGGTTGCTTATCATTTAAGAAACATGATCAAAATGAACCAAAGTTGGAAAGCAAGGGAATGTGCAAGATGGATCTAGAATGTTCATTTGAGGTCTATATATTCATGAAAGGAGAATTTGGCAAGGGTTGGCCTCATTTGCACCAAGAATTCCACAAAATTTCTCACACTTTTTCATTGGAGTTTCATTGTAATTCTCTCAAAACCTTCATCAACTTTCATCAAAATCAACTCAATCTGACTCCATCATCATCATAGATCATAATTGGAGCAAAGTTTTGGTGTGAATCATCTATTTTCGAGCACTTTTTTTCAAGAGCATCAAGATTGAAGTTGCAAGTGGATAGCATAATTCTGGCCAAATCTCATCCAAAGCTTGCATACAGAATCACATACATCAAGGATTGATCAAGATCCAGCACTTAGAAGCCTCAAATCATCAATCTCCATAGCTGTTTGCAAGATTTTGCACAAGGTAAGTTTTCATTCAAACTGCTTGATCCAGTTAGTTAGGCATGATTTTGTTAGTATAGAATTGATCTAGGTGGTTAGGAGATTAAGTTAGAGGAATTTGGAACGATTTGGTGATGGTTAGTGACAGGTGCCATAAACTGTTAGTGTTCATATCTCTTAGATTAGTGTGTTATAATTGTGGCTTGATAGCATGTGTTGATCTCCATTAGGTGTAGTTTAGTTTAGGCTAAGTCTGGGGAAGATTGGTGATGGTCCATATCAGTGCATTTCAATGGAGGCCGAATGTTGATCCAATCGTGTTTGTTGTTGTGGTGAGTTTCAAGACGAATTGACGCCCTAAACTTGTAGAGGGAGAGATTTGGAGCAGATTTCATGTTCATGGCATGTGGATTAGTGGCGTGTAGGATGAGAACAGAGAGGAAGAAAGTTGCTCGTGCATGGGAGCTTTCATGGCATCCAAACCCTAATTTGCAGAACCTTTGGGGAAGATGAAATCGTGGCCTTCCATTTGTAGTTGGACCTTTGACTGTTAGGATGATCTTGTGGCTCACATTTAATCTGAAATTTGGAGGGAGAAGCGCTGGCCAAAACGCACCGTTTCATTAATTGAAACGGGCGGGCCTGAGTTTATGTTGTTATCCCCACCCCCCAATGTTAGGCCCAATTGCATTTCAACGTGATTTCTATTCTATTCTCACCCCCCAGCGTGTGTGGAACTCTGAGTTGTTTCTGGGCCTAATCCAAAACGCTACTCGCACCCCCCTTTATGAGGCCCATCCTGGATTGAACTGGGCGTGATTACTCTTCATACCCCCTCTCCCTCATTTAATTCATTTTATTTGTTTTAATTCCATCTTAATTTTTCACCATCTTTGAAAATTCATAAATAATTCATAAAAAATGCTTTTTAATCCATTCTTTTTACCATATTTTCATTAAAATGTCTAGAATATTATAGGAAAATAAATTTTCATTTTTAGTTTTATTTCATATTTTTTACATATTTTCTAAATAAATGTCACATTAAATAGTTACATTTCATGCATTATTTTTATGATTTTTGTTCTCTCACATGCTTTAATATTTTTTGATCATTCTTTTCATATTGTTTAGATGAGATATTAGGCTTATAGAAATATTTTAGTTCCCATTTTTAGGAGTTAGTTTTAGGTGATTAATAAATGCTTGAATATCATGAACAAAACTAGGGTTTTTAGGTGACAACTTAGGAGTTTGATTTCATTTCCCTTAGGACTTAGGGTTTGAATAGATTAGTTATGGGACTATAGGGGCTATGGGTAGTTATTAGATCCCTTAGAAAAGTTAGGATTCCCCTACTGCTATTATCACTGGCTGTATATCTGTTGTCTGGTGTGGTGTGCCCTCTGGGGTTTATTGATTGTTTGTATGGGTATTGGGTTTGTCTGGGGCCCTGGGGAAGCTGAAGATTGTGGAGATGAAGCCATTGAAGATTCAAATGCTGAAGATCAACTGTCAGAGTTGAGGAGGAGCTTCTTGCTAGCAGTTGCTGAGGAGACTAGGGTTTAGGAGCTAGGCAGAGCTCTAGGTTAGAATGATTATTTCTCAAACATGGATTGCCTTGTCTGCATCCATTCTTCTCTGTGATTCAGAGTCTCTCTAAGACACTCACCCCCTTCCTTTGGAAGGCTTGGTGATAGTGTCTATGAGATAGAACTCTTGAGAGAAAATGTCTCTTTGTGTTAGAAGCAGTCTGTTCACCACCTTTGGTAGTCAGCTGACTGCTTAACACCCAATTCACTCTTGTGACTGATCCCTCATCCTGGAGGTTTGAGCATGAAGAAAAGCCATTGCAGATGGAAGATAGATGATCAAAGCCCTTGCCTGAAGGTCATGAAGATGGAGATTGATGCTTGTTGAAGCCTGTAACTGATTGGAGAATATTTGAAGCCAGATGTTGATTCAGAGCTGCTGATGCTGTTTCTTTTGTTGTATCTCATTTGCTGATGTATTGATTGGTTTTCTGAACTGTATTGTTTGCTGTTTATCCTGCTGGGTTGAAAGTGAAGCCTGTTCACTTTTGCCTATTGTTTTCTAGGTTCGAGGTTGAGTGGGACTCCCTTGCCTCGCTTGTACTGTTGCATCCATGCATTTTACTGTTTTGCTGTATATATCTGATATTGTTTCTGTTTCTGCCTATCCCGTAGGATCTCTGTTTCTCTCTGTGCAAGAGAGGAGCATGATAGACATTAGGTCTTAACCCATGCATGATAACATTAGGTTAGTTTGTTTCCCTTCGCAACCGTAGGTTAGAGTTCTGTCTCTTTCTTTCTCAAAACAAACAGAAAAACACATAAAGATTTCAAACACAATAAAAGACACTTCTTCCGTAAAAGAATGTGAACTCATCAAAACGTCATTTTTGTCCGCTTGGACCGCTAATCAGAAAACTTTTTTTTCAGAAAGAATAAAATCAACCAAGACAAGCTTGTGTCTTCCGTGGCCCGAACTACGTTTGCTCTGATCTTTCATGCCGTGTGAAAGTACGTAGGCATAGGATGCGATATCCTAGCGAGCGACCTTCCCCTCCTTTCCCGTAGGTAGGCGAACTACGTTGACTCTGATTTCTCGTTCCAGACGGGAATACGTAGGCATAAAGTGCGATACTTTGCCGAGTCATTTTATTTTCATTTTATTCTCTTTTTAACCCTTGACCTATAGAGTAGATAGAATAACCATCCATACCCGAAAACAAGCGTGGATCCCATCGAGTACGATGGACGTGAGGGGTGCTAATACCTTCCCCTTGCGTAACCGACTCCCGAATCCAGATTTTGGTTGCGATGACCATACCTTTCCCGTGTTGTGCGAGGTTTACTCTGAGCGTTTCCTTTCCCTCCCGTGGGATAAATAACGCACGGTGGCGACTCTTCTGTTCAGCCGGCGCCGATTTTCGCAGTAGCGACACCACGTACCTCAAAAAGAAGGGAAAAGGCCTAATTGTCACTTGGTCTAATGGAGATTCTGAAAGTGGATCAGAAGAGGAGTCAGCTAAACATGTCACTACTCTTAATAGTGTGTGTATCTCTGAAGATGACTATAGTGAAGAGGAATTGACTTTTGAGGAACTTGCCGCCTCGTATCAAAAGCTTCACATCAGAAGTACAAAATTGTATCAGCAAGGAGAGTAATAGAAGAAAATCATTAAGGAGTTAGAAGCTGAAAAGAGAGAGCACCTAGCCACAATAAACACACTCAGAGGTGAGGTAAATGAGTTGAAGGGTAAAAAGGATCAAATGACTAAATCCATAAGGATGCTCAATTCTGGGACTGACATCCTAGAGAAAATCCTTCAGAGTGGTCAGACCTCAGGAAATAGGTATGGACTAGGATTTTTTGATAAACAAAATCCTGTTTTGAAACTCAAGAGACTGTAACCTGATATTCGAAAGTTAAAAAGGATGTCAAGCCCAATGTCACAACATCCACCACACAGAAACTGGAACCAAGTCAAGGGACAACTCCAAAGGTATAGATGTTACCACTGTGGAAAACATGGACATATTAAAGTTGTGTGTTTCTGGCTGCATGGATTTCCTAGTCAGGAATAAGCCAAACAAGGTACTCATGTCAAGAAGCAGCATCATGCTAAACCCAAGAAGGATGCTTCTTACAAGAAAAGATAATGGGTTGCAAAGACTGTGGCATTAATAGCTCACACTTCTCCAAGGATGCCTACCAATGAAGAGTGGTATTTTGGCAGTGGCTGATCTAGACACATGACAGGAATGGAGAATCTTTTGGCTAAAATCAAACCTCACTCCTCAAGTCATGTAACATTTGGTGATGGAGCTAGAGGAGAAGTCAAAGGTTCTGGAAGATTAGATTGTCCCGGTGCTCCTAGACTACATGATGTCATGTTAGTGAAAGGACTAACTGTTAATCTAATAAGCATCAGTCAACCCTGTGATTAAGGTTTAAAGGTCCAATTCTCCAAAGATAACTGTGTGATCTTCAATAAATAAGGTGAGGAAGTAATGAGGGGAGTTAGGTCAAAGAATAATTGCTACTTGTGGGAATCCAAAAGTAATGTGACTATTTTGATCAAGGAAGAAGAAAAGGAACAGGTATGGTTGGAGAAAGGTAGACATCCTCGAAGAATAAGGAAGGCCATAACCAGAAAATCAGTATGTGGAACTTATAAGGTTTCTCTGGACAAAAAAATAGGCTATGGGGTTGGTAGGCAAGCTAAGAAAAGACATTCTAAGGATGATCATCATAAAAACCTGGACCTGTTATACTGGAAGCTTATGAAGTCCATGGAAAATAGTCAACATAAGAAGGGTAATGTCACTCAGAATGCTATGACCCTATATTGTGACATTCAGAGTAACATAAATATGGACTCATATATGTTGCACCCCAAATTTTGACCCCTTAGATCCTCATCATCATTGTAGGATCATGTTCATTTGATTAACTAACCTTAACCCATTTCAAGTTTATCTTTGTTAAGATGCAGATGAATTAGGGTTCCGTACCGTCAAAATCGAGATTTCGGTGGTCTGATCAATCAATGTTTTGGATTGATCCAACTTCAAATAAGTCTCCACATCATCAATAATACAACATTGGATCAAGTATTGATTCAATTTGAGGTGGTCACCCGGAAATTGAGAGCAGTGTAGTTCAAGACGTCCGATTATGGTTTTTCCGATTAGAAAAAGTCAACTGTAGTTTGACCTTTGTTTTAAAGAGTATTTCAATGGTGGTATTTTGGTCCATTAAGTTCCTATGGCTTAGTAAATTCCATCCAAAGAGTTTCAAGTCCTCAGGATGTCCGGATCACCAACGGGCGACTCGATAGACACCGATCGATCGAAAGGTTGACCAAAAAGTCAACTCTACAACAATAAGGAATTTGACTTCAAGGTGTGATTGAAAAATGTTCCTCATATCATATTACACCTCCCCATAAAATTTCACGACCATTGGATCAAGGGTTAGGAAGTAATTGCAAAAATCGGGAATTAAGGTTTCGAAAAGGGCAAGACCATAACTTCTCAACCACACATCCAATTAAAGTGGTTCTAAGCTTGTTTGAAAGGTCTTGACAAACCCTACAAAAGTCCCACAGTGTTCCATATTTAAAAAATTCATGGAATTGGAGTTATAGAAAAAATCATTTTTCAAGGGTAAAGGACTTAGTGAAATTTCACAAATTCTGGCCATACAAACCACTTTTTCAAAACTTTGAAGGGTTTTTCAACCTAGTTCCATCAAGAATTTGGAAATTCCCAAACATGAAAGTTGTAGAGCTACATGAGGGCTTTCTAAAACGTACAAGAACTCCTCAAGAGGATTTGTGAGCTAAGAGTTATGGGTCATGAAAGTTGGGTCTGTCACACTTGAAACCACTTTGGTAAAAACTTCTCAAAATTAGATTTTCATCACATTAGCCATTCTCAGCCCTTGGATTGTAATTTAAACTGATAATGAGAGGTGTGGATGAGTAGAAAACCAGAAGATAGGATGGTTTGAAGGACATTGCAAGATTGAAGCAACTTGACATTATTTTATTCAAATAAAAGAGAGGAAAGAGAAACTTTATGCAATGATGTAGTAGCTGCCATCTCTACACTCTAGCCTCATTTCAATCACCTCAAACATCTCATCCCACTTGAGTTCTTGCTTGCATTGAGCCAAGAGCATGATGGATGAAGATGTGCCAAGATTTTCTCCACACTCTATACCAGACCAGAGCAATATCACAACACCACAGTTCTCACCCTCCTCTCATTCATCAAGAATTCCAAAGTTTTCAAAACCTCCATTTTCATAAAAAAAAACTGTCTTGAGCAAAAATCTACTCGAGACCAGTTCCATCCTTTCCATACCTCTAAAAACCACCCACACAATCTTTAAATGTCATATAGAAGGTGTCCATACCTTTAAACCTTCAAAAACTACCAAATTGCCAAAAGTCAACTTTCAGACTAAGAAAGTTTGACCACAACCCTCAAAACTTGCCAAATCTTGGTCCAAGACTTTCCTTGCTATTCTAACTATCCACACACCTCCCATACATCATATTGTAACTGTCTAACGCATTAAAAAACAGCTGGAATCTCATTTTCTCAAACTGTCCACAAAGTTGCATTTTTCTTCAAAAGGAGGCAAATCCACAAGCTTGTTTCAAAAGGAAGGAGTTCTGGATTTTTGGCAGTTAGACTACAAGAGGTATGTAGTTATGAACTTTCTCATTATTATACATCACGTATGTATGGATTGTGTTTTGACATTGTAATGCTAGAGTTGTATACTTGCTGCCATGAACTTGTGAAACACTTTGGTGCATTTTGATCTTTGTTGTTTATCAATGATGTGTTAAGGTTACATTTGCTGTTAAGAACTTGGATTTTCATAACAAGACTTATGTGAGGTGCCAGCTTTTTGCTTATTGACTATCCCTTGAAGCATGGATTTAATATTGTTATGTCAAATTGCTTTGGTAAACTGTTTTGGCAAACTGTTTTGTTGAAATTACAGGAGCTGTTTTTGTTGGGCTAACTGATATTGCTATACTATGAAGGAAGCATTCATGTTTCAATTTGCACACTGTTAATCCATGTTGCCTTTGATTTTTTGTTGTTTCTTTTGAGGTGCTGCAGGCCTGATTTAGTGTGATTAGGTTGTTTTCTCAAAGTTTACTTTAGGCCTAAGTTTAATGCTTTGTACTGCTTTCTTGTTGTGAACTCAACTTATTACATACCTAGAGTTGTTCAGCATTTTGTTGTTGAGTTCATGAACTGGTCATTAGGATTCAGTGCATAAAACTGTCATGAATTGGACCTTGGCTACTGCATCATGTTAGGCAAGTAGGTGTGGCTATCATGAGATCAGGTTGTGGCTCAAGTGAGGAATGCCATCATGAGCATGTTTGAATACATATATAAGTGAGATTGGTGCCTGCAATGGTTTACTTTCTGTTAGGGATGTTTTCTTCCCTAAGTTATACTTGTGATTGCTGTCAAAGCATGATTGGATCCTTGATGATCAACTTCTGTATTGATTCATGTTGGCTGCCAAATTGTTTTTTACCTTTTCACATGTTGCATTCCTGTTTTGAACTTGGTTAGACAAACTGGTAGATGTGTCCAGCCTGTGTGCAGTCTTTTGGTTCAAATGTTGTTTTTGGCAGTTTTTACACTAAACTTCCATTAGTGGAGGTTCTTTTAGAAACTGTATGAAAATGATTTTTGTCATTTTTACACTGCACTTTCACCAGTGGAAGTTACCTTTAAAATCTGCTTGAAAATACTTTTTGGCAACTTTTGCACTGAACTTCCACCAGTGGAAGTTACCTTTAAAATCTGCCTGAAAATACTTTTTGGCAATTTTTACACTGAACTTCCACCAGTGGAAGTTACCTTTAAAATCTGCCTGAAAATACTTTTTGGCAATTTTTACACTGAACTTCCACCAGTGGAAGTTACCTTTAAAATCTGCCTGAAAATACTTTTTGGCAACTTTTGCACTGAACTTCCACCAGTGGAAGTTACCTTTAAAATCTGCCTGAAAATACCCTTGGTCAATTTTCACCTTTTACCGTTCCGCCGTGGACACCCTTTACCCTTTATTCCTAACCTTAGGATTTGAGTCGCCGTGCTCACTTTTAGTGTCCCACCGTGGACATCCTTCTCTTTATCCTAGCCTTAGGATTCGAGTCGTCGTGCTCGCTTTTACCGTCCCGCTGCGGACACCCTTTATCACAACAATCTCAATTTAGAATAGGAGTCGCCGCACTCCCTGTAAGTACTTTCTTATGAATACTTACATCCCTCTGGAACCTTGACCACAGTCAAGAGTTCTTTATCCCTAGATAGGTGAATTACGATTGCTTTGATTCTATCCTAGTCAGGATACGTAGGCAGAAGGTGTGATGCCTTTGCAAGCAAACTTAGAAAACCACTTAGGCCTTTTTATTTATTTTATCTCAATTCCCAATCCTTAAACCATAGTGCATAATTCACAAACTTAGCAAGTAATTAAACAAAAGGTTCCTGTAGAGTACTACAGATGTTTAGGATGTGAAATACCTACCCCATGCATAACCAACCCCCGATCCCCGAATCTCTTAGCGTTCTTATTACATCACGCAAAAGGTTCTTTATTTCTTTAGACCTTTCCTTTGGATAAATTAAAGTCCGGTTGTGAATTTAAGAGTTAAGATTCAAGTTAATCAATAGCTTGGTATCACGATTCTCACCGCAACAATATCAACTTGAGAGGAATAAAGTATGGGAATTGGTTCCAAGTCCAGATGGAACTAACATAAATGGAACAAAGTGGACTTCCAAGAACAAGTCTGATAAACAAGGAAGAGCAGTCAGGAACAAGGCTAGATTAGTAGAAGGAATTGATGTAATCTTTGCTTCAGTTGCTAGGCCAGAGTCAATCAGGTTGATATTGGAAATTGCTTGCATTCTGAAGATTAAGCTATTTCAGATGGATGTAAAGAGTGTCTTCCTAAATCGATACTTAAATAAGGAAGTATATGTGGAACAACCCAAGGGATTTAATGAACCTAATCTACTAAATCATGTGTACAAGTTGAAGAAGACTCTCTATGAAGTGAAACAAGTTCCCAGAACTTGGTATGAAAGACTGACTAAGTACCTTACTGTTGCACCCTAAAATTTTCTCAACCTATTTCACTTGGTTTATGTTTCAATTACATTAGCATTTGCATATAGAGTCATGTACATAGTCTAATCATCTGCATAGCATAACATAGCAAGTTATCCAACAAGGGACCAATTACTATTCTCATCTCTATGAGCCTATCAAGAGGTTATTGTTCAAATTCAGGCCTATCTAAGTCATCAGAAAGAAATTGAAATCTAAGAAGTTAGTAGACCAAGCAGTGGATCTATCTCCTATCTTGAGGGTATTTGAAGACCATCAAAGAAGTTGTGAGCTGTGAATTGAGGTCATGGAGGGTATACAGACATCATGGAGGACCTAGAGGGTCATGTTGAAAGAGAGGCAAGTCATTGATAAGGTCACAAGAGTTGCAGTTGAAGACAGTCAACTAGGGTTTCATCTGGGTCAACCCTAGGTCAACCCTAGGTCAAATGATTGATTGAAAGGCATTAAGGTCTATTTGAGAGATGTGGGGTTCATCATTTGGCATGTAAATATGGATGTGGTGTTGTGGCAAGGATAAATCAAGAGAAATCAAGAAGAAGAGGAGTTTCTAAATTAGGGTTTCTGTGTAAAATCCCCTGATTTAGGTCAAACTTCCAAGCAAGATAAGTAAAAATGAAAGCTTCAAATGGATCCTTGGCCAACATGAAACTTGTAGAGGATCTTAAGACCTTTAATTTGAGTGGTGGAAGACATCAAGTAGATTTATAGAACTCAAGTTATGGTCCTTGCAAGTTACAGGTTATCTGAGGTATCTGAAATTTTGTCTATGAAAGTTACCTGTCTTCCAAGCAACTTTTACCCCTCAAGGAGATTTCAAATAAATTTCTGGTCAACATAAGAGTTGTTCCGAATTGTCTTAGCTTTCTAGAAAGGTATGGTCTGCCTTCATCGGATTTGTGGAACTCTACTTATGATCTTGGCAAGCAAAGAGTATTATGGTCATTTGAGAATTACAGGTTATTTCAAGCCTATGCCCAAAACTCATACAAGGAAGCTTCAAATGAAAAACTTCACAACCTAAAACTTGCTCCAAATGACATTTTAAGTTTAGAAAAGTGATCATAAAAGTTTGGAGATGCTCATTGCTCAAGGTTTCAAATTTGGTCATTTAAAAGGTGAATTTAATGAATAAAAGTGACCTAAAAATGAGATTTTTCATAACATGGCCAAATGGGATGAAATTATAGGTCATTTTGATTGGAAATAAGGTTTTAAGAACATTGGCAAAAGTAGATTTTTGAGTTTGGTTCAAAGTTTGGAAGTTATGCTAGTTGGCTTACAAAGGAAGTAACATATCCAAAATTCAAGGGAATTGTGCACAAGAAGTTTCTACCAAGTTCTAGAGTGTTCCATGAGTGTCTATATATTGAGTAGAGTGGCTTCGTTCAGGGGTTGGTGATTCATTTTGGTTGAAACTCATAGTTGCATCTCATTCCTCAAGTTTGCAAATTCATTCCAAACTCTATCAAATCTTCATCATTCTCCAAAATTCTTGATCCTATCATCATCTACATCCATCATAGATCAAATTTCCATCAAGATCTGTTTGAGTTGAAGTGGAATTCGTGCTATCCAAGTGTATCATCCAAATTGCAAAAGGAAGTGGTTACAAGAATCCAAGGGGTTTGAGCAAGAACTACTGCATACAGAATCAAGATCTTGGTTAATTGATTGCCATTGGAGCATTGCTGAGCTTGAAGTGGTGATTTCCTCCATCTGTTTTCAACTTTAAACCAGGTTGGTGTTTTCTTCGAATTAGCATAGATTAGTTAGCATGATGAATAATCTTTAGGTTAGAATTGTTAGGGATAAGTAGAGGATTAGTTCCAGAGAATTAGGGCTCCATTGATGAAGTTTGATCCTAGGGCAGTGAAACTTTGATGAGCAAGAACGTGGTGTATCGTGAGTTTTAATCCAAGACTATTAGCATGTTAGAATTAGTGCAGCATGAGGAGTATTTTAGTACAAAAAGTTGCAAGAATTGTGAAGGTGCATCACTGTGGAATCTTGTGTACCATGGAGATTCTTGCTATCGGGTTAGGTGTTAGGGCTAGTTTCAATTAGAATTAATGCCATGATAGTGTTTAGCTTGAAAAAACAAGTGGATTAGTGTCTTAAAAAATGAAAATTGATGGAGGAATGAAGGAGAACGAGTGGCTGGAAAGTTGATGCAGGGAGCCTGTTTCACGAGCAGCCATGGGTGAAACCCTAGTCCATTGGAGAAGATGAGGTTACAGCCGTTAGATTAGCCTTAAGACCATTGACCAAAAACAAATCCAACGGACCAGGGTTGAATTAAAATTTGGAGGGAATCTGAAAGCAGCCAAAGCGCTGCGTTTCACTTAAACGCCACCCTGGGCCTGGATTACAATGCTAATCACACCACCCTCTCCAAGCCCAATGCATTTTGAACTAAAAACGCCTACTATTTGCACCGAATCTTTATTCTTTTTCTTTTATTTTTCAAATGATTTTCTGATTCAAACCTTGGGCTTAGGCGCCTTACTTTCCACACCCCTGATTTCTGGCCCATGGTTAATTTGCACTAAGCGCATTACTAGTTGCACCCCTCTCCCATTTCATTTCATTTTTTATTTCTTTTAATTTCTTCAATATTAAAAAATGCATATCAAATTGAAAATTTCATATTTTTAAATGGTTGTTTTTGCATCTTTTTCATATTTCTGTTAAGAAAATTGTCATATAATAAAATTAGCATTTTATTTTATTTTTGCATTTTTAGTATATTTTTCTTTTAAATAGGTTGTAAATAATGTTTAGTTTAATACTTGATATTGTTGATTTTAGTTTAGCTAGACCCTTGTATATTTTGGACCCATTCTTTTTAGAGTACTTCACTTAGGACTTTAATTTTCATATGAGATTTAATTCATGATTTTAGGAGTTAATTTTAGAGGGTTTGTTTAGGTATGATTAGGAGAATCAAAACTAGGGTTTAGAGATAACATAGGTGTAATAAATCATTTCTTTTAGGAGTTGTAGTTTGAATCTTGGGGTATGGGACTATAGGGGTATTATGGGTAGATGATAGATCCCTTAGAAAATATTAGGCTTCCCCTATGCTACTATTACTATTAGTATATTTCCTGTATTGACTTGATTGTGTGGTGTTGTCGCTACTGCGAAAATCGGCGCCGGCTGAACAGAAGAGTCGCCACCGTGCGTTATTTATCCCACGGGAGGGAAAGGAAACGCTCAGAGTAAACCTCGCACAACACGGGAAAGGTATGGTCGTCGCAACCAAAACCTGGATTCGGGAGTCGGTTACGCAAGGGGAAGGTATTAGCACCCCTCACGTCCGTCGTACTCGACGGGATCCACGCTTGTTTTCGGGTATGGATTGTTATTCTATCTAAACTATAGGTCAAGGGTTTAAAAGAGAAGAAAATGAAAACAAAATGACTCGGCAAAGTATCGCACTTTATGCCTACGTATTCTCGCCTGGAACGAGAAATCAGAGTCAACATAGTTCGCCTACCTACGGGAAAGGAGGGGAAGGTTGCTCGCTAGGATATCGCATCCTATGCCTACGTACTTTCATACAGCATGAAAGATCAGAGCAAACGTAGTTCGGGCCACGTACGACACAAGTCTGTCTTGATTGATTTTATTCCTTCTGAAAAAGGTTTTCTGATTAGCGGTCCAAGCGGACAAAAATGACGCTTTGATGAGTTCACATTCTTTTACGAAAGAAGTGTCTTTTATTGTGTTTGAAATCTTATTGTATTTTCCTGTTTGTTTTTGAGGAAGAAGAGATAGAACTCTAACCTATGGTTGCGAAGGGAAACAAACTAACCTAATGTTATCATGCATGGGTTAAGACCTAGTGTCTATCATGCTCCTCTCTTGCACAGAGAGAAACAGAGATCCTACGGGATAGGCAGAAACAGAAACAATATCAGATATATATACAGTAAAGCAGTAAAATGCATGGATGCAACAATACAAGCGAGGCAAGGGAGTCCCACTCAACCTCGAACCTAGAAAACAATAGGCGAAAGTGAACAGGCTTCACTTTCAACCCAGCAGGGTAAACAGCAAACAATACAGTTCAGAAAACCAATCAATACATCAGCAAATGAAATACAACAAAAAGAAACAGCATCAGCAGCTCTGAATCAACATCTGGCTTCAAGCAATCTCCAATCAGCTACAGGCTTCAACAAGCATCAATCTCCATCTTCAAGCCCTTCAGGCAAAGGCTTTGATCATCTGTCTTCCATCTGCAATGGCTTTTCTTCATGCTCAAACCTCCAGGATGAGGAATCAGTCACAAGAGTGAATTGGGTGTTAAGCAATCAGTTGACTACCAAGGGTGGTGAACAGACTGCTTCTAACACAAGAGACATTTTCTCTCAAGAGTTCTATCTCATAGACACTATCACCAAGCCTTCCAAAGGAAGGGGGTGAGTGTCTTAGAGAGACTCTGAATCACAGAGAAAAATGGATGCAGACAAGGCAATCCATGTTTGAGAAACAAGCTGTCTAATCTTGAGCTCTGCCTAGCTCCTAAACCCTAGTTCCTCAGCATCTGCTAGCAAGAAACTCCTCTCCAACTCTGACAGTTGATCTTCAATCTCTGGATCTCCAATGGTCTTCATCTTCACAAGTCTTCAGCTTCCCCAGGTCCCCAGACAAACCCAATACCCAAGCAAGCAAGCAATAATCCCCAGAGGGCACACCACACCAGTCAAACAGATATACAGACAGAGTATTAATAGCAGTAGGGGAATCCTGACTTTTCTAAGGGGATCTAATAAATACCCATAGCCCCTATAATCCCATAACTAATCTAGTCAAACCCTAAGTCCTAAGGGAAAGAATCAAACTTCCTAAGTCATCACCTAAAAAACCCTAATTTTATCCATGTTGTTCACACCTACACTAAGCCCCTAAATTTAATTTCTAAAAAAGGGAACTAAATTGTTTCTACAAGTTCAATATCTAATCTAAACAATATAAAAAGAATGAACAAAAAATATGAAAGCATTTAATAGAACAAAAATTAATAAAACCATGCATGAAATGAAGCTAATTAAAATGACATTTATTTAGAAAATATGGAAAAAATATGAAATGAAAATAAAAATGCAATTTTATTTTTCTATAATTTTCTACACATCCTAAAGAAAATGATGTAAAAAGAATGAAGTGAAAATGATTTTTTATGAATTTGTTATGAATTTATGAAAATTGGTAAAAATTAAAGTGAATTAAGAAATTAAATTGAATTAAAATGAGGGAGGGGGGTTAGAATAGAAACCACGCGCAGTTCAATTCAGGATGGGCCAAGCAGGGTAGGGTGCGCGTAGCAATTCATATCAGGCCCAGAATACTCAGCAACAATGAAAAATAAAAGAAACGCCAGGGGGTGAAAATAGCATCAGATATCACGTTGAAATTGATTTGGGCTCAAAATAGGGGGTGGAAATATCAACATAGCGCTCAGGCCCGCCCGTTTCAATTAATGAAACGGTGCGTTTTGGCCAACTCACTTCCCTCCAAAAATCAGATTAAACGAGAGCCCTAGGATCACTCTCCAAGTCAAAGGTCTTATACGAAATGAATGGACACGATTGTGTCTTCTTCCTTGGTTCTGAGAATTAGGGTTTCCCTCTCCCATGGCAGCCATGCACGAGCGACATTCAAGCTCTCAGTTCTCCATCTCCAGTCCATGAATCAACATGCTATAAACATGAAAATTACTCTACATTCTTCCCTCTACAAGCCTATGGTCTTGGATTATTCTGAAACTCAACAAATCAACAAACCCGCGCGCAACAAACTCTGGTTACTATGAAATTACTCTGAGATGCACCAACACAATTCTCCATCAAACTTGCACTAATCTAAACTATAACTAATGGTGATTAACCTGACCTATCAACCTAACATTCTAATGCACTAACCTAAGAGTTCTACCTCCTAACAGTTTCTACAACCTGCTAATCAACATCACCAAACCACTCCAAATTCATCCTAATTGCTCTACTAACCTTCTACATTACATCTAAACTAACAAAATCATGCTAACCTAATTGAATTAAGCTGTTTGAATGAAAACACACCTGGTGCTAAAGCTTGAAAACAGCAATGGAGACTTGTGAATCTGAGGCTTCCAAGGCTTGGATCTTGATCAATTAACTCAATACTCAATTCTGTATGCAATACTTTGATGATTCCTGGCTTGAATTGTGCTGTCCAATGGAGATTGCAGTTTTGATGTTCTTGAAGAAAGTGCACGAAAATGGATTCTAACCACCTTGTTCTTGATTGAATTATGATCTATGATGATGAAACAGTATAATGAAGTTGATCTTGATGATGATTTGGTGAAGAATTTGAGGAATTGGAGTGAAACTTCAAAGAGAAAGAATGAGAAAGTTTGTGAAATTCTTGGTGAAAATGAAGCCAACCCTTGATCAATCTACATTTCATGAATATATAGTGTGCACATGAACATTCTAGATCCATCTTACACATTCCCTTGCCTTCCAACTTTGATCCATTTTTGTTATGTTTCTTCAATTACAAGTAACCAAAGATATCTTTCTTTTTTCCTTCTAAACTCAAAAAAGTGTTTGAACCATTGTTCTTAGAATTGCTTTTCCATTCAAAATCATATATTGGAAGTCTCCATTTGGACTCATAAATCTCCCAAACCATTTTTCACTTTGAATTTCTTTGAATTATAAGCCATTTTAGTTCAACTTTTGACCAATTATGCAACTTCATGCTATGAGCTTTTCCAACAACTTGTGACCTTCTTTCTAGACTTAAAATCCAATTTGGAGCAAGTTTGATGTTGTAAATTTTCCATTTGAGGCCTCCTTGTATGAGTTTTGGACATAGGTTAAAATGACCTGTAATTCACAAATGCCCAAAATACCCTTTGCTTGCCAAGACCATAAGTTGAGTTCCACACATCATATGAAGGCATACTATACCATTCTAGAAAGCTAAGACAATGAGGAACAATTCTTATGTTGACTAAGAATTCATTTGAAATCTCCTTGAGGGGTAAAAATTGCTTGGAAGTCAAGTCACTTTCACAGACAAAAATTCAGATACCCCAGATGACCTGTAACTTGCAAGGACCATAACTTGAGTTCTATGAATCTCCTTGATGTCTTCCACCACTCAAATTAAAGGTCTTGAGACCCTCTACAAGTTTCATGTTGGCCAAGAAGCCATTTGAAGCTAGCATTTTGACTTATCTTGCTTGGAAATTTGACCTAAACTAGGGGATTTTACACAGAAACCCTACTTTAGAAACTCCTCTTCTCCTTGATTTCTCTTGAATTCTCCTTGGAATATCTCCATATCCTTCTTTATATGTCCAATGATGAACCCCCCATCTCTCCAATAGACTTGAATGCCCTTTAAATCAGTCAATTGACCTAGGGTTGACCTAGGGTTGACCCAGATGAAACCCTAGTTGACTGTCTTCAACTGTAGCTCTTGTGCTTTCCTCAATGACTTGTCTCCTTCTTTAAATGACTTTGTAAGTCTCTCATAATGTCTAGATACTCTCCATGCCTTCAACTCACAGCTCACAACCCTCTTGTTGGTCCTCAGATACCCTCAGTTAGGAGATAGATGAACTGCTTGATCCATTGAACTCTTTGCTTTCAAATTCTTTCCTGATGACTTGAATGAGATTGAATTGGGATAATAACCTCTTGATAGGCCTCTAGAGATGAGAATAATGATTGGTCCCCTGTTGAATGACTTGCTATGCTTATGCTATGCAGATGGTTAGTCTATGTACATGACTCTATATGCAAATGCTAATGATATTGAAACATAAACCCAGGGAGTAAGGTTGGGCAAATTTTAGGGTGCAACAGCTGCCCCTATTCAAGCGACTTGGACCCGATTGGGTGAAGAGCCCGGAGCCTTCAGACATTCGCGGTACGAGACGGTTGAATACTAGTGAAACCAGAAATTTGCCAACCGCAGAAATAAACTGCGCTCCTGCTTGAGGAACGACATTCATCAGCTGAATCTGACTGTTACAGCAGCCCACTGATCTCACGCGACCGTGCTGGGGGTTGTCTTCATCGTTCTGAAGAGGATTCTGTCATAACAGATTGCTTGCTTGTCCATGTTAGGACTCTGTCTGTCATCAATACGAAGAAATCTCGACTAAAACCGGTCCATGTTAGGACTCCATTTACTGTTAACCCAAAAAAATCTCGGCAACTCCGCTGGGGATAACTCGTCTGCATTTTCGTAAACTGAATCGTCCACGTTAGGAAATAAAATTCTTCCACGTCAGGAATAATCCATTTCTTTCCACGTCAGGAATCACATCGTCCACGTTAGGAGCAGCGCCTATCCACGTTAGGAATCATCTCTTCTGTATCTGTCCACGTCAGGACTAACCCTTTCATCTTTCCACGTCAGGAAGCAATCTTCTTTCCACATAAGGAGAACTATATCAATCTGTCCACGTAAGGACTCCAATACCACTTAACATGTCCGCGTCAGGACTCCAATCTTTCCGCGTAAGGAATTCAACTTTGGTTCTGAACCTGTCCACGTCAGGACTCAACTTTCCACGTAAGGAGTACATCATTCTTGATACGTCCGCGTGAGGACTCAATCTTTCCACGTAAGGAATAAACTCGTCTTTCCACGTAAGGAAACCATTTTTCTTCCCCGTAAGGGATGCTCTTGATATGTCCACGTTAGGACCCTGATCTTTCCACGTAAGGAATGCCAACTTCTTCTCGATTTGTCCGCGTCAGGACTCATTTTTCCACGTAAGGAATGCCATCTTAATCTGTCCACGTAAGGATTTTACTCTTTCCGCATTAGGAATCACCTCTTTTGATATGCCCGCGTAAGGACTACATCGTCCACGTTAGGACCCATTTCTCCGCGTTAGGAACAATAATTTCTTTGATTTGTCCGCGTCAGGACTCTGATCTCGTCTGGATTTGTCCACGTTAGGACTCAGGCGTCTTCGACCCGCTGAGGAAATAAGACTTGTCCACGTAAGGACTCACATCCTTGTCTGATCTGTCCGCGTCAGGACACCAATACAAAGAATAATTACTTTTGTCACCGTCATGACCTCCCATTCCACTAATTTCGAGAAACCGAATCTGCCCACGATAGGACTAACACAACTCACCAATCCAGGGAAATAAACCTGTCCGCGTTAGGACGCCCACTTCTGAAGAAATCCCGTCAATCTAGGAGTAAATTGTCCGCGTCAGGACTTAGTTCTCCACTGATCCCAACTCACAAACTTCTTAGCACTGACGTGACAGCGACTTTGAGATGAACTCTACTGGGGATGTTTGGAAACCAAACTACCGGATGCCTGCTCTGATAACCGGCGGTGGCCTCTGAAATTCTGATTCATGAAACCTGATGACAACTAGTTCTGCTTGGGGATAAGGAGACACTTATCCTGGCAACCCTGGTGGGAAAAATAAGAGACATTTGCATAAATGACTCTGTTAGAGACAAAGAGAATCTCTTCATGCTAACTCTGTGGGGGGAATACTGCCGAAACTGACATTGGATGCCCCATACCGAGATCTTGATTGTTTGGTAGTTTATTTGAGCAAGAGCTCTCTCCACCTGAACTGCTAGAGTACAGAAACTGCTTCAGCAAGATAAATGCTAAAGATATAATGCCGACTCCGCCGGGGATAGCCAGATGCTACAGAATTATTCCAGCAAAATAAATGCTGGAAAAGTGAAGTCGACTCAGCTGGGAAATTAGGAACTCAAACCAAACGCCTTGTTGAAGTAAACCCCTGCTGGGGAATAGCAGATGCATAGTTCGATCGGACTTTCTGCTGGAACGTGAACTGATATCACCAGTATCTCTGACAAAATAAATGACAGGTACCACGATCAACTCTGCTTGGGAGAGTTATAATCTTCGAATTCCACTGGAAGGAAAGAACACTTGCTGAAAAGAGAAATCCGCTGGGGATGGGATGATTCTCTCGGGGAAAATCCACTGGCTCCGCTGGGGGAGAGCGCATGACCCTGCGGGGAAAGATGAACCTGTCTGAATACAGCCTTATGATCTTGGAATCGCCAAACTCTGTTGAGGACGAATAACTTTTCTGGAGCACGTCCTTCGGATAAGCTACGGCTAGCTGGGGAATTCTATCCTTCTTCAGGAATAACACGCATGACCTGCGTGGGGACTGAGTCGTTCGTTATCGCAATCTTTTGATCACCTTCCTCGTATGGTTATGAAACCTGCAACAACACAAGCAAGACACGACAAGCCTATGCAATCAAATCAATTCAGGTTAGTGACGTTATTTTCAGTTAATTCAAAGCTTTAGCAACTGTTGGCAAGGGCCAGTGATGTTATACTCATGCTAGCTTCACTAAACTTAGGCGTTTTATCATGCACAAAACAGTAAAGAACCAGCATCAAGTACTGAATAACATATTTTCATTGATCGGGCCCCTGAATGGGCGGAGTTTTTGTACACGGGATGTAACTCCTGAAAAGAGGAAGCTACGCAAAGCAAATACATAAGTATGCACAAGAAGCATGAATATTTTGACAAATTAAATTTTGTACACATGTCGGCAACGGGATGCAGATGAACACCACGAACTGATCCTCCCATGACTCGTCCGACTCTAATACTTTCCCGGTATCCCCACTTCTGAAGAGATTGTATCCGATAACTAACTCCCCAAATGTATTCTCCCGCATTGATGCTCATTGCGATATCAAATTCGGACCGCAGTCATTTGCTTCTCACATCCCTAACTTTTGCGTGAACCGCCCTTTACGGGTTTTCAGTTCACCGGGATACCCCTTTTTGCCGAAGTCGCCCAGTGTAGGTTTTCAACTTCGCGGGTGTACATTTTTTCAATATATCCCTAATTTTTGCCCGAACCTTTCATTCTGTTTTTGGTTCGCCAGGATGCCCCATTTTTGCCTGGACTCTCTTTTTTTTTTTGTCCAGCGGGTCTATTTCAAGCAAAGTATTTTTTAACTGCGTCCGAATTCACAGGTGACGCAAAGTCTTCTCCGTCCATGGTGGACAACAACAACGCTCCTCCTGAAAAGACCTTACTGACAACGTACGGCCCTTCGTAGTTGGGGGTCCACTTGCCCCTGTGATCTGCTTGCGGCGGGAGAATCCTTTTCAGCACAAGGTCGCCCGTCTGAAAGCTTCGCGGAATTATCTTCTTGTCGTACGCTTTCTTCATTCGTCTTTGGTACAAACGACCGTATGCTAGAGAAGCTAGCCTCTTCTCATCCATCAAACTCAGTTGGTTCAATCTATTCGTTACCCATTCTGCCTCGTCCAGCTGAACGTCTCGCAATACCCTCAGAGAAGGGATCTCAACTTCCAATGGTAATACCGCTTCCATTCCGTATACCAACGAGAACGGAGTTGCCCCGGTTGATGTGCGTACCGTCGTACGATAACCGTGCAAAGAAAAAGGTAGCATTTCATGCCAGTCTTTATAAGTCACCACCATTTTCTGGACGATTTTCTTGATATTCTTATTGGCCGCTTCGACAGCGCCATTCATCTTGGGTCGGTAAGGGGAAGAGTTGTGATGTTCGATCTTGAAATTCTGACAGAGCTCCTTCATCATTTTGTTATTCAGATTAGAACCATTATCCGTGATTATCCGCTCGGGAATCCCATATCGGCAAATGATATCTCTCTTGATGAATCTAGCCACCACTTGCTTCGTTACATTTGCGTAAGACGCCGCTTCCACCCACTTGGTGAAATAATCGATTGCTACTAGGATGAACCGATGCCCGTTAGAAGCCGTCGGCTCGATCTTTCCAATCATATCGATTCCCCACATCGAGAATGGCCATGGCGATGACATCACATTCAGAGGACTCGGAGGCACGTGTATCTTGTCAGCATAGATTTGGCACTTGTGGCACTTCCTTGCGAACTTGAAACAATCAGTTTCCATCGTCAGCCAAAAGTAACCTGCCCGCAGCAGCTTTCTCGTCATAGCATGCCCACCAGCATGCGTACCAAATGTACCTTCGTGAATTTCCTCCATGAGAAGCTTTGCCTCTTTCTCGTCTACGCAACGCAACAACACCAAATCGTGGTTTCTTCTGTACAAGATGCCATCTGGGTTCAAATAGAAATTACCCGCTAATCTCCTGAGAGTCTTCTGATCTTGACTGGATGCCCCAGCCGGATACTCTTTATTCTTCAGGAAATTAAGGATATCAGAATACCACGGTTTGTCATCAGACGCTTCATCAATAGCAAATACATAAGCTGGCCTGTCCAACCGAGAGATAGTGATTTGGGGAGCTTCGTTCCAGAAGTTGACCTTGTACATGGAAGACAAAGTGGCAAGGGCGTCAGCCATTTGATTTTCTGCCCGCGGCACGTGATGCAATTCAACCTTGTCAAAGAAAGGCAACAATCTCCTTGCATAATTCATGTAATGTATCAAATTAGGCTGCCGTGTCTCCCATTCCCCTTTTATCTGATTCACTACCAGAGCCGAGTCTCCGTATACGTCTAGATGTTTGATTCGCAAATCAATGGCTTCTTCAAGCCCCATTATACAAGCTTCGTATTCGGCCTCATTGTTGGTAACGGCAAAGGTCAATCGGGCAGTAAACGGGATGTGCGACCCGTGCGGCGTAGTGATAATTGCCCCTATTCCGCTACCGTAAGCATTCACAGCTCCGTCAAAAATCATCTTCCACTGGGACCCCAACTCTGGCCCCTCGTCTGGCAATGGCTCTTCGCAATCTTTCATCTTTAAGTACATGATATCCTCGTCAGGAAAATCGAATCTCATCGATTGGTACTCTTCAATAGGCTGCTCCGCCAGAAACTCAGACAGCACACTCCCCTTTATAGCCTTTTGCGAGACGTATTGGATATCATATTCAGTCAAGACCATCTGCCACCGGGCAATTCTACCTGACAACGCCTGCTTTTCGAATATATATTTGATTGGATCCATCTTCGAGATGAGCATGGTTGTATGATTCAGCATGTACTGCCTCAAACGCTTGGCGGCCCAGGCTAGCGCGCAACAAGTTTTCTCCAGCATTGAATACCGAGATTCGCAGTCTGTAAATTTCTTACTCAAGTAATAGATTGCATGCTCTTTTCTCCCTGTCTCGTCGTGTTGACCGAGAACACAACCCATGCTTCCCTCAAGAACCGTCAAATACATTATCAAGGGTCTCCCTGCCACTGGGGGTATCAAAATAGGAGGCTCCTGCAGATATTTCTTTATTTTGTCGAACGCCTTTTGACAATTTTCGTTCCACGTTACAGCTTGATCTTTCTTTAGCAACTTGAATAATGGTTCGCACGTAGCCGTTAGGTGAGATATGAACCGGGCAATGTAGTTCAACCTCCCTAAAAACCCGCGCACCTCTTTCTCTGTTTTAGGCGTCGGCATTTCTTGAATCGCTTTTATTTTAGCAGGATCGACCTCTATTCCTCTTTCGCTTACGATAAACCCCAGCAGTTTACCCGATCTCACCCCGAAGGTGCACTTATTAGGGTTCAGCCTCAGCCTGAACTTCCTAAGTCTTTTAAACAACTTCAACAGATTCACCAGATGCTCTTCCTCCGTCTGGGATTTGGCAATCATATCGTCAACATAAACTTCGATCTCTTTATGCATCATGTCATGAAAGAGAGTCGTCATCGCACGTTGATATGTTGCCCCAGCATTTTTCAAACCAAAGGGCATCACTTTGTAGCAAAATGTTCCCCATGGCGTTATGAAAGTAGTCTTCTCCATATCCTCTGGCGCCATTTTAATCTGGTTATAGCCTGAAAAGCCATCCATGAAGGAGAATACAGAGTACTGAGCAGTATTATCAACTAATACGTCAATGTGAGGAAGTGGAAAATCGTCTTTTGGGCTTGCTTTATTCAAATCTCTATAATCCACGCACATTCGAACCTTGCCATCTTTCTTTGGCACCGGTACGATGTTAGCAACCCATGAAGGATACTTCGTCACAGCCAGGAAACCAGCGTCCCACTGTTTCTGAACCTCCTCTTTGATCTTCATTGCCATATCTGGTCGAGTTCTGCGAAGTTTTTGTTTGACCGGCGGGCAATCTTCTTTCAGTGGCAGGCGATGCACAACCATATCTGTATCGAGCCCTGGCATATCTTCATATGACCAAGCGAATACATCATTATGCTCTCGGAGCATTTCAACCAGTTTTCGCTTGATATCACTCTGCAGTGCGGCTCCGATACGAATATTCTTCTCAACCCCTTCCGACCCCAAATTGATAATTTCGATGACCTCGTCGTGAGGCAGAATGGCTCTTTCCTCTTGCTTCACCAACCAAGACAGTTCTTCAGGAACGTCGCTATCTTCGACAACCTCTTCTTCGGTCTGGAATACCGGGTGATCGAAGTCGGGACGAGTCATAGGTGGTTCAAGGATGTCATCTGAAAATGTTATCCTGCAAAAGGAATGGTTAAGTGCTTCAAAAGGCGTATAAAACAGATAACCGCGTTGCCATTTTATTGAAAAATACAAAACAAGAAAGACAGGGATTACGGTATCTGCACATGAAAAACACCATTTATTTAATGATTAACACGCAATGTTTATAACAACACAGCCCTAAGCAAATCCTGATGCCCCGGGCAAGACATCAGATTATTCAACAATTAATAAAGCAAAGCATTACTGTTTAAAAGTCACAGGAACAAGCTCCTGAATAGACCAGTTGCACAGTCCTTCTCCTGGCGTGCTTGGCTGAATCCAGGCATCCATATCACAGTCGCTGTCCCCTTCATCAGACTCTGAAGCAGCGTTGACAGTTTCATGACATACTCCACTGGCAGAGATGGTGATTGACTTTCTGAAATGGGGGGCCCCCACGGGAGGAGTTGATGACGACGGTCGGTACCCCAGCCCGAACCGGTCCATCTTTACAGGAATGTCCAGCACTTTGCCCCAGCCCTTGGCTTCTCCTGCTTCCACTAGCGCTTGAGCTTCTTTATACGATGAGACAGCTATCTCTGGCACTTTGCTCGGCCCGGGACCTTTGTCCTTGATGCGCAAACCTTCGAATGCCTGGCATGGCGTCTCGTGGATCTCCCCGTCGACTTCCACATATTTAAACGAAGACAGATGGCTGACCAGGATGTCTTCTTCTCCGCACACGGTGACTACGCTGTCTCCGACCATATATTTTAACTTCTGATGCAGGGTAGACGTGACTGCCCCTGCCCCATGAATCCAGGGTCTTCCCAGCAAGCAACTGTACGCAGGCTGTATATCCATTATATAAAACTCAGTTGCAAACACTTCCGGCCCCACTTGCAGAGGCAAGGTAATTGATCCGAAGACTGTTCTCCGCGTGCCGTCAAATGCTCTGACTACCAAATCACTGGGTGTACACAAAATTCCCCGAACATCCAGCTTCATCATTGCCTTCTTAGGCAGCACATTCAAAGATGATCCGGTGTCAACCAATACGTGCGACATTACTGATCCCCTACATTCAACAGATACGTGTAATGCCATATTATGATCCCTCCCTTTCGGAGTCAAGTCAAAATCAGTAAAGCCCAGACTGTGGCCTGCATTCACATGTGCCAATACTCCTTCTAGCTGATTTACGGAGACATCCTGGGGTACAAAAGAAGTGTCCAGGACTTTCAGCAAAGCGTTTCGGTGAGCTTCCGAACACAACAGCAATGACAAGATAGATATTTTGGACGGCGTCTGCTGCAGATGCTCCACAATCTTATAATCACTTTTCCGAATTAAGCGCATGAATTCTTCCACATCCTTCGATGCTGCTTCTTTTTCATTTGCTTGTACCGGAACATTCTCAACCGCTTTCCCTTTTCCTTTCGCTAGCCTTTCAGCCTCCACTTCGGGAGATATAAAGATCCTGCCACTCCTCGTCATGCCTCCTGAGCCAACAACATTGTCCACAATCTCCACTGGCTGCTTGTTAACGTCGATCTTAATCCCATCACAATACACCTCTAGCCCATATGACCATGGGACTGCTTTCGTGTTCTCATACGGGATTGGCCCGGCCTTAGTTATGGTAATCGGTGGTCGCTGAGCTGGTGCTGCAATAGTGATCGTCTTCCGCGGAATCGTCACCGTGGCCACGTCACTCCGATTATCCACTACTGCCCCTGCAGGCTCATCAGTTGCCGCTCGATCAAACTGCAATATACCTTCATCAATCAAAGCCTGGATGCCTTTCTTCAAATCCTCACACCCCCCAGCTAGGGTCCAACAATCTAAGCAATACTCGTTACAACCTGGGTAAACACCTCCTTGTAACAGTCGGCTCTTTATCTCGCTCAGCGGCGTCTTCAAATCTTCAACATTCATAATCAGATTCAACCCTTCCTCAATCAGAACGGCGTTCGCCCCATGATTAGGCATGGGTTTCTGGACTATATTCGGACCTGCCGTTCCGAAATTGATAGTCTTGTTGTCTAAGAGATCCTGCACAACGTGCTTAAAAGCATGACAACCTTCTATATCGTGGCCCGGGGCCCCAGAATGAAACTCACAGTGCCTATTTGCATCGTAGTCGAACGGGGGAGTTCCCGTTATCGGTGCCAGGGTTCTTTTCTCTACCAGATTCAATCCCAACAATGTCTGCAATAAATCAGCATAGGTTGAGGGAGGTTTCTCAAACACCCTTCTCGGCTTATTACCCTGGAATCTTCGTTGAGCTTGCTGTGCCCCCTGCTGAGGCTGCTGCTGCTGTGGCATTGGTTGCTGCTGAACCGGTTGTTGTTGCTGGATTGGTTGTTGCTGATAGGGAATAGTAACACTCGACACCTGCTGCGGCTGACGATATTGACCTCTTCCCCTGCCTCGGCCTCGGCCTCGGCCTCGGCCTCCAAATACCGCGCTTGCCTCGCCCTGACGGCGCCCTCCATAAGCTTTCCTATTACTGCCAGACGCAGCTGATTCCTCTACTTGGAACTTTCCTTGCTTAATATTACGCTCAATCTTTTCCCCCATCAGAATCAGGTCTGAAAAACTGGCCAGAGATGTGTGAAACAGCATATCATGAAACAACCCGGTGAATGTGCCGACAAACATATCATTCATTTCCTTATCTTCCACAGGAGGACGGACCCTGGCAGCCATATCGCGCCACCTTTGCGCATACTCCTTAAAACTCTCCCCCTTCTTCTGCGAAAGCCCGGCCAACTGGACCCGATTGGGTGCCAGGTCGCTATTATACTTGTAATGGGCTACAAACGCCTCCGCCAATTGCTTCCAGGTCTTGATATCAGTTGGCTCCAACCCCATGTACCACTCTAAGGAAGGGCCCGACAGACTATCCTGAAAGAAATGCATTAGCATTCTTTCGTCAGTAGAGTATGCAGACATCTTTCTGTAATAAGCTCGCACATGCACTTTCGGACATGTGTCTCCTTTATACTTGTCGAACGCAGGCGCCTTGAATTTAATTGGCACCCTCAAGCCAGGTACCAAGCCCATGGTTGCCATGTCCAATCCCACAGCACTTTGATTTAGGACTCCCTTCATCTGCTCCTCCAGCATTCTAATCTTTTGGGAATCATCCATCGGTCCTTCAAAACCTCCTCCGGAGAAGGCGTCTTCCTGCTGATCCTCTTGCCACATACCATTTCCAGCCCCGTACCCATCATATGCATTATTACGTCCAGCTCTGATCTGATTCATCCCCGGACCTCGGCCTCTGTTGCCGTACCCTTGAACACCTCCAGCAGGACCAAAACCCATAAATCCAGTACCATTTCCGTTTCCAAAGCCTCCGTAACCCTGATTGACCATACCATAACCATCTTGCCCAAAGCCTTGAGCATTAAAGCCATACTTGCCAGTGTTATCGAATCCCTGATCGTTGAATCCGAACCCAGTATTGACAAAGCCATTGCCTCCTAGATTATCTCCCACATTGACATCACCCAGCCCAACATTATGGACAGCAGTCTCATTCCCCACTCCGACGTTACCATTCACAGCAGCGGTAGCGTTGTTGACGTTAGCAGCAGTCATATTGATTACGGGCGGAGCCACTGGCGTGGGAGTGCCGTCTCCATGAGCGGTATCAACCCGGACAGACTGATGATCTTCATTACCATGACCAGCGTTGCGAGCCAACAGAGGCTGGACCATGGCCTGCAAGTTCTCTTGCCCTTTTGCTATAGCTTCCATGGTCTGCATGAAGAGGGCGAGCTTTTCGCGCACATCCTGCATCTCGTTCTGAATCTGGTCCATGATTTTCCGACAATTGGAGCGTGTAGAATAGCGGTGCGGATGTTGATCTGGAATCCTGTTAAGTACCTGGTACAGAGCAGGAAGTAAGACACCATTCAAAGATTACCTGTTATGCAATATGAATATGAATGCAATGCAATGTGTCTGTGCATTAGGGAAGTTCATTCCCCCAGTTCTAGTGCGAAGGTGCCGGTGCAGTGACAGTGTTGACAATAGGAATATCGGAGCTGAATCATAGAAAGCCTCATATATTGCAGAGAGAATCAATAAGCCCAGGGTACAATATCACTGAGAGTACAAAGAAGGAATGACCTCAACCAGCAATCCTGGTGATGGTCAGCACTATGCAAATAAAGCATACAAGTAACTACATGAAATGATCAAATCCTCCCAAAAGTCTGGTACTCCTCTATCAACTTCCTGGTCTCCGGATGGCTTGGTCGACCAAGCAGCCCTTCAACAAGCTGGTTTCTCCTCTTAAGGACACGGCGTACGTCTTCAGCAGTTTCTTCCCATGTTGCTTCTCCGAAGCAATCTTCTAACTTTCGCTTCTGAGACACTGCTTCATCTCTGGATTTGATTGCCTTGTTTAGTGCATGCTGGACACTATACCGGGTCATCACTTCTTCCTCACACTTCTTGATGCTAGACTTCAACTTCTCTTCGAGGTCGGAGATTTGCTGCTTCAGCTTATCTTCCCTCTTCTTGTTGTTAGTGAGTGTAGCATTCCAAGTCTTATTGCAAGAAGATATCTCTCGGTGTGCTGCGTCGAGCGCCTTCTTTTTGGCCTCCAGCATGTCATGGGAACTTCTGAACTCTTGCCCCAGACGTTCACGCTTTTTCTTTTCCTCGGTCAACTCAGCTCCTAACCTGTTTACCAGCTCGATCTGTTGTTGGAAAGCATATACGGCCTTATTTTTCTCGCTGCGTGCCTGGGCTAACTCTTGCTCTAACCCTTCATTAATCTTCATCAAGGCTTCTTTTTCCTTCACAACTTGCTCATAGACTTCTCTAGAAACAGTAGTTGGCTCTTCTGCCGGAATAAGAGCGAGGATTGGTGCGTCTGGAAATGGCATCTTCAACTGACTTGCTCGTTCCTGGATCCAAACCCTGTAAGGTGCATAGGCCTGACAGTCATTCTTTCCTAACAACGGCTTTCCTTTGCGGTTAATACGGGTCCAGGCATGCTGTAGCTTGGCCAATAATTCTCCCTTCAAATCACCTGTGAAGTACAGAGATTCCTGTACTTCTTCCTCCTGAGGTGGATTCTTCAGTGCATATCCGAACTGGCGAATGAATAGAGAAGGGTTGTAATTGATACACCCTTTCCTTCCTATCAACGGCACACTAGGGTACCCAAAACAGCTGAATATGAGCTCGGATCCCAACAAATCTCGATCAAACCATACAACGTCTTCGGAAGATAGCCTCATCAGGCGCTCTGGCCAACCAGCTGGAACTGTAGTCTCTGCAGCAGATCTTCTCTTAGGCAGGTGACTTTCAAACCACATACTCAACAAGGGTACACAAAGATGAACATTCTTTCCTCTTCCCTTCTCATTCTTGTAATGCAGTGAGTGGTAGAGATCTCCGAGTAAGGTAGGTACAGGATTACCAGCGGCGAATAAGTAGAAGGCGTCAAAGTCCACAAAATCCGGTATATTGGGGAACAGTACTATGCCATAAATGCACAAGGCCAACACAGCGTTGAAAGCAACCCAGCACCCGCTCTTAGCATACTCTTGGGCTTTACCAACTAAGAACTGAAGTGAGAAGCCTGGAACTCCACGGGAAACAGTAGTCACAAGTTCAGAAGCATCAATATGCAAGGCTTTTGCCAAATCCTCCGGCTTGGGCTTGGAGCCATAATGAATGAATGGAACCTGGTTCTGCACGGGCAGCTCAACATACTCAGCGTATTCCTCCAGGGTTGGTCCCATAATAAAGTCAGAGAACGTAAAGCACCTCAAAGCAGGGTCGTAGAATTGCATCAAAGCATACAACCCATCTAACTCTACCTCTGTAGGTTTGCACACCAATCTCAGTAGTCTACCATAGCTCATCCGGAAACTCCTACGAACACCCTCATCAGCAAGAGAGATCAACCCAAGTAAAGGAACAATATCAGGCGTAGGCAATTTGTAAGCAACTGTTCTCCTTAAGCTAGTCATGATCAAACACTCAGAAGTCTGGGCACTAGAACTAGGGAAATGCAAATGCACCTGCAGCACAGACACACGTTAGTGAAATGCAAATGGTAATGGATATGCAGTAATGCAATGCAAGCGACATGCAACAGGGACCAAAGCTGCAGCTGAATAGCCTAAACCCAATCAAGAAAGGTCTCAGATAGACCATCCAGAAGTCATCAAACCCTGGTCTCAGATAGACCTAAAATAAAACTCCAACACTGGTCTCTGACAGACCTCAAACCATAACTCCAACTGGTCTCTGATAGACCTCAAATCACATCTCCAACTGGTCTCTGATAGACCTCAAATCACATCTCTAATTGGTCTCTGACAGACCTCAAAACACATCTCCAAATGGTCTCTGACAGACCTCAGAACACATCTCCAAAATGGTCTCTGACAGACCTCAGAACATATCTCCAAATGGTCTCTGACAGACCTCATAACTCTCCAAATGGTCTCTGACAGACCTCATAACTCTCCAAATGGTCTCTGACAGACCTCATAACTCTCCAAATGGTCTCTGACAGACCTCATAACTCTCCATAAATAACCAGGATCTCTGATCAAGAAATAACCGGTATCTGAAGGTCTAGTTACCTGCATAACCCTGAATCCCCTCACAGGTGGGTGGCCCTATAACTGGCACAAGGTACGGCATCCTATGCGGTCGTCGGCGTCACAGACTTTCAGGGTTGATGATACGATTCCCAGAAGGAGTGGCATCATCAATCCCTGAAGAGGCCTCACTTAGCCAACTTCCAAATGATCGGTCCCCAGAGTCGACAATCCAACTAACCAGCAACCCACGCCAACCAAAGGAAGGGGCAGGAGGCCAACCAGAGGAACCTCGTCTGAGTGTAGATTTCATGGGACACCAAAGCAAGCAAAGCAAGCGGGCGCCCACTAATTTCTACTCTAATTCTAGGTGCACTCAAGCCCAGGTCCGGCTTATCTCTCAATATCAGAACACCCGTCACACCCCAGATACAGCAACAATAATCAATATATAAAGCTGAAAATACAAGGTTAGAAATATAAAATAACTCCATACAAAATCCTCGACGGGAAAACAAGCGTTAGGATTGACTCTCTCAAGGGACGTTGGATCCCAAATGCATAAGAACCATCGCAGTCCTTAGCAGCCAGGGGACGTTGGGTCCCCAGCAGAGTCGCCAGCTGTCGCTACTGCGAAAATCGGCGCCGGCTGAACAGAAGAGTCGCCACCGTGCGTTATTTATCCCACGGGAGGGAAAGGAAACGCTCAGAGTAAACCTCGCACAACACGGGAAAGGTATGGTCGTCGCAACCAAAACCTGGATTCGGGAGTCGGTTACGCAAGGGGAAGGTATTAGCACCCCTCACGTCCGTCGTACTCGACGGGATTCACGCTTGTTTTCGGGTATGGATTGTTATTCTATCTAAACTATAGGTCAAGGGTTTAAAAGAGAAGAAAATGAAAACAAAATGACTCGGCAAAGTATCGCACTTTATGCCTACGTATTCTCGCCTGGAACGAGAAATCAGAGTCAACGTAGTTCGCCTACCTACGGGAAAGGAGGGGAAGGTTGCTCGCTAGGATATCGCATCCTATGCCTACGTACTTTCATACAGCATGAAAGATCAGAGCAAACGTAGTTCGGGCCACGTACGACACAAGTCTGTCTTGATTGATTTTATTCCTTCTGAAAAAGGTTTTCTGATTAGCGGTCCAAGCGGACAAAAATGACGCTTTGATGAGTTCACATTCTTTTACGAAAGAAGTGTCTTTTATTGTGTTTGAAATCTTATTGTATTTTCCTGTTTGTTTTTGAGGAAGAAGAGATAGAACTCTAACCTATGGTTGCGAAGGGAAACAAACTAACCTAATGTTATCATGCATGGGTTAAGACCTAGTGTCTATCATGCTCCTCTCTTGCACAGAGAGAAACAGAGATCCTACGGGATAGGCAGAAACAGAAACAATATCAGATATATATACAGTAAAGCAGTAAAATGCATGGATGCAACAATACAAGCGAGGCAAGGGAGTCCCACTCAACCTCGAACCTAGAAAACAATAGGCGAAAGTGAACAGGCTTCACTTTCAACCCAGCAGGGTAAACAGCAAACAATACAGTTCAGAAAACCAATCAATACATCAGCAAATGAAATACAACAAAAAGAAACAGCATCAGCAGCTCTGAATCAACATCTGGCTTCAAGCAATCTCCAATCAGCTACAGGCTTCAACAAGCATCAATCTCCATCTTCAAGCCCTTCAGGCAAAGGCTTTGATCATCTGTCTTCCATCTGCAATGGCTTTTCTTCATGCTCAAACCTCCAGGATGAGGAATCAGTCACAAGAGTGAATTGGGTGTTAAGCAATCAGTTGACTACCAAGGGTGGTGAACAGACTACTTCTAACACAAGAGACATTTTCTCTCAAGAGTTCTATCTCATAGACACTATCACCAAGCCTTCCAAAGGAAGGGGGTGAGTGTCTTAGAGAGACTCTGAATCACAGAGAAAAACGGATGCAGACAAGGCAATCCATGTTTGAGAAACAAGCTGTCTAATCTTGAGCTCTGCCTAGCTCCTAAACCCTAGTTCCTCAGCATCTGCTAGCAAGAAACTCCTCTCCAACTCTGACAGTTGATCTTCAATCTCTGGATCTCCAATGGTCTTCATCTTCACAAGTCTTCAGCTTCCCCAGGTCCCCAGACAAACCCAATACCCAAGCAAGCAAGCAATAATCCCCAGAGGGCACACCACACCAGTCAAACAGATATACAGACAGAGTATTAATAGCAGTAGGGGAATCCTGACTTTTCTAAGGGGATCTAATAAATACCCATAGCCCCTATAATCCCATAACTAATCTAGTCAAACCCTAAGTCCTAAGGGAAAGAATCAAACTTCCTAAGTCATCACCTAAAAAACCCTAATTTTATCCATGTTGTTCACACCTACACTAAGCCCCTAAATTTAATTTCTAAAAAAGGGAACTAAATTGTTTCTACAAGTTCAATATCTAATCTAAACAATATAAAAAGAATGAACAAAAAATATGAAAGCATTTAATAGAACAAAAATTAATAAAACCATGCATGAAATGAAGCTAATTAAAATGACATTTATTTAGAAAATATGGAAAAAATATGAAATGAAAATAAAAATGCAATTTTATTTTTCTATAATTTTCTACACATCCTAAAGAAAATGATGTAAAAAGAATGAAGTGAAAATGATTTTTTATGAATTTGTTATGAATTTATGAAAATTGGTAAAAATTAAAGTGAATTAAGAAATTAAATTGAATTAAAATGAGGGAGGGGGGTTAGAATAGAAACCACGCGCAGTTCAATTCAGGATGGGCCAAGCAGGGTAGGGTGCGCGTAGCAATTCATATCAGGCCCAGAATACTCAGCAACAATGAAAAATAAAAGAAACGCCAGGGGGTGAAAATAGCATCAGATATCACGTTGAAATTGATTTGGGCTCAAAATAGGGGGTGGAAATATCAACATAGCGCTCAGGCCCGCCCGTTTCAATTAATGAAACGGTGCGTTTTGGCCAACTCACTTCCCTCCAAAAATCAGATTAAACGAGAGCCCTAGGATCACTCTCCAAGTCAAAGGTCTTATACGAAATGAATGGACACGATTGTGTCTTCTTCCTTGGTTCTGAGAATTAGGGTTTCCCTCTCCCATGGCAGCCATGCACGAGCGACATTCAAGCTCTCAGTTCTCCATCTCCAGTCCATGAATCAACATGCTATAAACATGAAAATTACTCTACATTCTTCCCTCTACAAGCCTATGGTCTTGGATTATTCTGAAACTCAACAAATCAACAAACCCGCGCGCAACAAACTCTGGTTACTATGAAATTACTCTGAGATGCACCAACACAATTCTCCATCAAACTTGCACTAATCTAAACTATAACTAATGGTGATTAACCTGACCTATCAACCTAACATTCTAATGCACTAACCTAAGAGTTCTACCTCCTAACAGTTTCTACAACCTGCTAATCAACATCACCAAACCACTCCAAATTCATCCTAATTGCTCTACTAACCTTCTACATTACATCTAAACTAACAAAATCATGCTAACCTAATTGAATTAAGCTGTTTGAATGAAAACACACCTGGTGCAAAAGCTTGAAAACAGCAATGGAGACTTGTGAATCTGAGGCTTCCAAGGCTTGGATCTTGATCAATTAACTCAATACTCAATTCTGTATGCAATACTTTGATGATTCCTGGCTTGAATTGTGCTGTCCAATGGAGATTGCAGTTTTGATGTTCTTGAAGAAAGTGCACGAAAATGGATTCTAACCACCTTGTTCTTGATTGAATTATGATCTATGATGATGAAACAGTATAATGAAGTTGATCTTGATGATGATTTGGTGAAGAATTTGAGGAATTGGAGTGAAACTTCAAAGAGAAAGAATGAGAAAGTTTGTGAAATTCTTGGTGAAAATGAAGCCAACCCTTGATCAATCTACATTTCATGAATATATAGTGTGCACATGAACATTCTAGATCCATCTTACACATTCCCTTGCCTTCCAACTTTGATCCATTTTTGTTATGTTTCTTCAATTACAAGTAACCAAAGATATCTTTCTTTTTTCCTTCTAAACTCAAAAAAGTGTTTGAACCATTGTTCTTAGAATTGCTTTTCCATTCAAAATCATATATTGGAAGTCTCCATTTGGACTCATAAATCTCCCAAACCATTTTTCACTTTGAATTTCTTTGAATTATAAGCCATTTTAGTTCAACTTTTGACCAATTATGCAACTTCATGCTATGAGCTTTTCCAACAACTTGTGACCTTCTTTCTAGACTTAAAATCCCATTTGGAGCAAGTTTGATGTTGTAAGTTTTTCCATTTGAGGCCTCCTTGTATGAGTTTTGGACATAGGTTAAAATGACCTGTAATTCACAAATGCCCAAAATACCCTTTGCTTGCCAAGACCATAAGTTGAGTTCCACACATCATATGAAGGCATACTATACCATTCTAGAAAGCTAAGACAATGAGGAACAATTCTTATGTTTACCAAGAATTCATTTGAAATCTCCTTGAGGGGTAAAAATTGCTTGGAAGTCAAGTCACTTTCACAGACAAAAATTCAGATACCCCAGATGACCTGTAACTTGCAAGGACCATAACTTGAGTTCTATGAATCTCCTTGATGTCTTCCACCACTAAAATTAAAGGTCTTGAGACCCTCTACAAGTTTCATGTTGTCCAAGAAGCCATTTGAAGCTAGAATTTTGACTTATCTTGCTTGGAAATTTGACCTAAACTAGGGGATTTTACACAGAAACCCTACTTTAGAAACTCCTCTTCTCCTTGATTTCTCTTGAATTCTCCTTGGCATATCTCCATATCCTTCTTTATATGTCCAATGATGAACCCCCCATCTCTCCAATAGACTTGAATGCCCTTTAAATCAGTCAATTGACCTAGGGTTGACCTAGGGTTGACCCAGATGAAACCCTAGTTGACTGTCTTCAACTGTAGCTCTTGTGCTTTCCTCAATGACTTGTCTCCTTCTTTAAATGACTTTGTAAGTCTCTCATAATGTCTAGATACTCTCCATGCCTTCAACTCACAGCTCAAAACCCTCTTGTTGGTCCTCAGATACCCTCAGTTAGGAGATAGATGAACTGCTTGATCCATTGAACTCTTTGCTTTCAAATTCTTTCCTGATGACTTGAATGAGATTGAATTGGGATAATAACCTCTTGATAGGCCTCTAGAGATGAGAATAATGATTGGTCCCCTGTTGAATGACTTGCTATGCTTATGCTATGCAGATGGTTAGTCTATGTACATGACTCTATATGCAAATGCTAATGATATTGAAACATAAACCCAGGGAGTAAGGTTGGGCAAATTTTAGGGTGCAACAGGTGTGCCCTCTCTAGGGTTATTATCTGACTGTGTGGGGTATTGGGTTTGTTTGGGGCTTGGGTTTGAGCTGAAGACTGTGCTGATGAGGCCCATTGAAGATCAAGAGAATGAAGACCAATTTCCAGAGTTGAGGAAGAGCATCTTGCTGGCAGCTGTTGAAGGTTATAGGGTTTAGGAGCTAGGCAGAGCTCTAGAGTAGAAAACTTGATTCATAAACATGGAAGGTCTTGTCTGCCTCCATTCTTTCTCTATGATTCAAAGTCTCTTTTAAATATCCACCTCTTTCCTTTGGAAGGATTAGTAAACGTATTTAAAAGATAGAACTTTTGAGGGAAAACTGTTAGTATCATGTTAACAGTCAGTAGGCCACCCTTGGTAGGCAACTGACTGCTTAACATCTAATTCATCTTGTTGACTGCTGCTCATCTTGGAGAGTGAGACTTGAAGAAAGGCCATTGAAAGATTGAAGATAGAGACCTTGCTTGAAGACAGGTGTTGATGAATCTTGTTGTGCAGAGCTGATGTTTGCTGTTTATTCTTTTGCTGTTTATAATTTTTGATGTATTGTTTGAATTTCCCTGACTGTATTGCTTGCCATTTAACCTGTTAGGTTGAAAGCGAATTTTGTTCGCTTTTTCCTGTTGCTTTCTAGGTTCGAGGTTGAGTGGGACTCCCTTGCCTCGCTTGTATTGCTGCATCCATGCATTTTACTGCTTTATTGTATATTTGCTTTTGTTTCTGTTTCTGTTTATCCCTTAGGATCTCTGTTTCTCTCTGCGCAAGAGAGGAGCATGATAGACATTAGGTCTTAACCCATGCATGATAACATTAGGTTAGTTTGATTCCCTTTTCAACCGTAGGTTAGAGTTTTGTCTCTTATTTCTCAAAACAAACAGAAAAACATAATAAGATTTCAAACACAATAAAAGACACTTCTTCCGTAAAAGAATGTGAACTCATCAAAACGTCAATTTTTGTCCGCTTGGACCAGTAATCTGAAAAACCCTTTTTTAGAAGGAGATAAAAGCAATCAAAACAAATTTGTGTCGTACGTGGCCCGAACTACGTTTGCTCTGATCTTTCACGCTGTATGAAAGTACGTAGGCATAGGATGTGATATCCTAGCGAGCAATCTTCCCCTCCTTTCCCGTAGGTAGGCGAACTACGTTGACTCTGATTTCTCGTTTCCGACGGGAATACGTAGGCATAAAGTGCGATACTTTGCCGAGTCATTTTATTTTCTTTTAACCCCATACCTGTAGAGTAGATAGAATAACAATCCGTACTAGAAAACAAGCGTGGATCCCGTCGAGTACGATGGACATGAGGGGTGCTAATACCTTCCCCTTGCGTAACCGACTCCCGAATCCAGGATTTGGTTGCGATGACCATTCCTTTCCCGTTTTGCGTTAGGTTTACTCTGAGCGTTTCCTTTCCCTCCTTTGGGATAAATAACGCACGGTGGCGACTCTTCTGTTCAGCCGGCGCCGATTTTCGCAGTAGCGACAGCTGGCGACTCTACTGGGGATCCAACGTTCCTTAAGCGAGTTAATCCTAGCGCTTGTTTTCCCGTCGAGGATTTTGTATGGATTTACTTTTTCTGTCATTTACTTTCAGCATTATATTATTATTATTATTGCTGTATTGGGGTGTGACGGGTGTTCTATGATTGAGAGATAAGTCGGACCTGGGCTTGAGTGCACATAGAATTATAGTAGAAAGTAGTGGGCGCGTGCCGGCTTTGCTTGCATTAGTGTCCCACGAAATCTACACTCGGATGAGGTTCTTCTGGTTGACTTCTTTTTCTACCCTTTGGGTCGAAGGGGTTGTTGGTTAGCTGAATTGTCGACTCCGGGAACCGATCATTTGGAAGTTGGCTAAGTGAGGCCCCTTCAGGAATTGATGATGCCACTCCTTCCGGGAATCGTATCATCAACCCTGAAAGTCTGTGACGCCAACGACCGCATAGGATGTCATACCTTTGTCAGTTACTAGGACACCTACCTATGAGATGGGGTTTTGGGGTTATGCAGGTAACTAGACCTTCAGATACCTGTTTGTTCCTTGATCTGAGATTTTGGGTATTTATGGTCAGTTGAGAGGTCTATCAGAGACCTGTTGGAGTTATGATGTGGCGTCTGTCAGAGACCAGTCAGAGTTATGTTATGGGGGTCTATCAGAGACCGGTGTCAGAGCTTTGTATTGGGTCTATCTGAGACCAGGGTTTGAGGAATTTTGGAGGGTCTATCTGAGACTTCTGATATGGTTCAGGCTTCTCAGCTATGGCATTTGGTCCCTGTTGCATGTATTTGCATTGCATTGTTTGCATAACCATTATCATTGCATCCCATTAACGTGTGTCTGTGCTGCAGGTGCATTTGCATATTCCCTGGTTCTAGTGCCCAGACTTCTGCTTACTGATCATGGCTGGTTTAAGAAAGACAGTTGCATATAAGTTACCTACACCTGACATTACTCCCTTACTTGGTCTGATGCCCCTTGCTGATGAGGAGGTTAGGAGAAGTTTCAGGATGAGTCATGGAAGATTGTTGAGACTAGTCTGCAAGCCAACTGCTGTTGAGATGAATGGGCTGTACACCCTGATGCAATTCTATGACCCTGCTTTGAGATGCTTCACATTCGCTGACTTCATTTTGGGGCCTACCATTGAAGAGTATGTAGAGTTTACTGAGCTGCCAGTACAGAATAAAGTTCCCTTTATTCACTCTGCCGCTGAGCCCAAGTTGGAGGACTTGGCTAAGGCCTTGCACATGAACGCTGCCGAACTATTAATGACTTCTTGGCTTGGGGTTCCAGGTTTCTCCCTTGATTTTTTTGGTTGGCAAGGCTCAAGAGTATGCCAAGAGTGGGTGCTGGATAGTCTTTAATGCTATCTTGGCTCTATGCATCTACGGAATAGTGTTGTTTCCCAACTTACCCAATTTTGTGGACTTGGACGCTTTCCATCTGTTTGCTGCTGGCAACCCGGTACCCACTTTGATTGGAGATCTCTATCATTCATTGCACTACAAAAATGAAAACAGAAGGGGAAAGACTGTTTACTGTTGTGCGCCGCTGTTGAACATGTGGTTTAAGAGCCATCTTCCCCTGAAGGGACCTTTCGTGGATAGTGCAACTACAGCTGACTGGCCAGAGCGCCTGATGAGACTATCTTCTGAAGACATTGAGTGGTTTGACCGAGACTTGTTGGGGTCTGAGCTTATTTTCAGTTGTTCTGGGTACCCTAATATTCCGTTGATAGGAAGAAAATGGTGTATCAATTACAACCCATCTCTGCTTGTTCTCCAGTTTGGATACGCGTTGAAGAACCCACCTCAGGAAGAAGAAGTACAGGAATCTCTATACTTCACCGACGATTTGAATGGAGAGTTACTCGCCAAGCTTCAGCACGCATGGATGCGTATCAACAAAAGGGGGAAACCACTGTTGGGGAAGAATGATTGTCAGGCTTATGCACCCTACAAAGTTTGGATCCAAGAGAGAGCAAGACAGTTACTGATGCCATTTCCAGCTGCACCGGTCCCTGTTCATATTCCGGTGGAAGAACCAACCACTGTCACTATGGAGGCCTACGAGCGAGTTGTAAAAGAAAAGGAAGCCTTGATGAAGATTAATGAAGGGTTAGAACAGGAACTGGCCCAGATGCGTAGTGAGAAGAACAAGGCTGTGCATTCTTTCCAACAGCAGATCGAACTAGTAAACAGGCTAGGTGCTGAATTGACTGAAGAGAAAAAGAAGCGTGAATGACTAGGGAAAGAGTTCAGAAGCTCTCATGACATGTTGGAGTCCAAAAAGAAAGCACTCGACGCCGCCCACCGGGAAATCTCTTCTTGTAACAAGACATGGAATGCTACGCTAACCAACAACAAAAAGAGGGAAGACAAATTGAAGCAGCAAATTTCTGAACTCGAAGAGCAGTTGAAGGCTAGCATTAAGAAGCATGAAGAGGAGGTGATGACCAGGTATAGTCTCCAGAATGCATTGAACAAGGCCATCAAAGGCAAGAACGAAGCTGTGTCTCAGAAGCGGAAGCTAGAGGATCGCTTCGGAGAAGGGGAATGGGAGGAAACCGCTGGTGACGTGCGACGTGTTCTCAAGCGAAGAAATCAACTTGTTGAGGGTCTGCTTACCCGACCAAGTCATCCAGAGACTAAGAAGTTACTAGAAGAGTACCAGGCATATGGGAGTACTTGATCATTTCATGTATTAATGTGTATGCTTTATTTGCATAGCGCTGACCATCACCAGGATTGTTGGATGAGGTCATGCCTTCTTATTGTACACTCAGTGATATTGTATTCTTGGCTTAATGGATTTCTCTGCAATATATGAGGTGTTTTCTATGATTCGTCTCCGATCACCGTGTTGCTAGCACTGTCACTGCACTGGCACATTCGCACTAGAATCGGGGAATGATAGTCCCTAATGCACTGACACATATTGCATTACAGGTGATTATTGAACGGTATCTCATTTCTTGCACTGTACCGGGTCTTTTTCAGGATTGAAGGTCAGCGCCCGCACCGATACTCCACTCGTACCAACTGCCGAAGAATTATGGATCAAATGCATAATGAAATGCAAGACATGCGTGAGAAGCTGGAGCTCTTCATGCAGACCATGGAGACCATTGCGAAAGACCAAGAGAATTTGCAAGCTTTGGCACAGCCTCTGTTGGTAAGAAATGCTGGGCACGGAGATGAGGATCATCAGTCTGTGCGAGTCGACACTATTCACGGGGATGGTACTCCCACACCAGTGGCTCCACCTGTGGTAAACATACTTGCTGTCAATGTGAGCAACGGCGCTGCTGCCGGGAACGGTAACGTTGGAATTGGGAACGAGACTGTCGTCAACAACGTTGGACTCGGAGATGTCAACCTGGGTGATAATATGAGAGGTAATGGCTTTGGCAATAATGGATTTGGCTTCAATGACCAGGGGTTTGATCATGCTGGGAAGTACGGCTTCAATACTCAAGGCTTCGGACAGGACGGATTTGGTATGACTACTCAGGGTTATGGCGGATTCGGAAATGGAAATGGCGCTGGGTTAATGGCTTTTAGACCTGCTGGGGTCGCTCCGGGGTATGGCAACAGGGGGCGAGGCCCTGCAATGAATCAGGCTAGATTTGACCGTAACAACGGGTACGACGGATACGGAACTGGGAATGGTAATTGGCAAGAGGATCAGCAAGAGGATTCTTTCTCTGGTGGAGGTTTCGAAGGTCCCATGGATGAATCTCAGAGAATCAGGATGCTCGAGGAGCAGATGAAGGGGGTCGTGAATCAAAGCGTTGTTGGCTTAGATATGTCAACAATGGGTCTGGTGCCCGGCCTGAGGGTACCAATAAAATTCAAAGCTCCCACATTCGACAAGTATAAGGGGGACACCTGTCCAAAGGTGCACGTGCGGTCATATTACAGAAGGATGTCGGCGTACTCAAATGATGAGAGGATGCTGATGCATTTATTTCAAGATAGCTTGTCTGGTCCTTCCCTCGAGTGGTATATGGGATTGGAACCAACTCATATAAAGACATGGAAGCAGCTGGCTGAAGCATTTGTGGCTCACTATAAGTACAACAGTGACTTGGCACCCAACCGGGTCCAATTGCAGGGGTTGTCCCAGAAGAAGGGCGAGAGCTTCAAAGAGTATGCGCAGAGATGGCGCGACATGGCTGCTCGAGTTCATCCTCCTTTGGAGGACAAAGAAATGAATGATATGTTCATAAGAACATTCACTGGCATGTTTTATGACAAGTTGTTTCATACCTCTTTGGGCAGTTTCTCAGACTTAATCCTGATGGGAGAGAAGATTGAAAGCAACATTAAACAGGGAAGATTCCAAGCTGAGGAATCCACTTCAGCTAACAGTAACAGAAGGGCTTTCGGTGGGCGCCGTCAAGGTGATGCAAGCGCGGTGTTTGGGGGCCGAGGCCGAGGCCGGGGCAGAGGTCGAAACCAGTACAATCAGCCGCAGCAGATGGCAAGCGTTACTATTCCGTTTCAGCAACAACTGTTTCAGCAACAACCATTCCAACAACAACAACAACAACAGCAACCACAACAGGGGGCACATACTGCTCAGCGCAGATTCTAGGGGGGCAAACCAAGGAGGGTGTTTGAAAAGCCTCCTTCAACGTATGCAGAATTGCTGCAGACGTTACTAGGTTTGAACTTGGTGGAGAAGAGAACTCTGGCGCCAATAACAGGCACTCCTCCATACGGTTACGATGCAAGCAGGCACTGCGAATTCCACTCCGGGGCTCCTGGCCACGATGTAGAGGGTTGCCACGCGTTCAAGCATGTGGTGCAGGATCTATTGGATAGTAAGGCTATCAATTTTGGACAGGAGGGTCCGAACATAGTGCAAAAGCCCATGCCCAATCATGGGGTAAACGCCATTTTAACCGAGGAGGGTTTGAACTTGATTATGAATGTCGACGACCTAAAGACACCGTTGTGCGAGATAAAGAGCAGATTATTGCAAGGGGGTGTGTATCCAGGTTGCGACGAGTATTGCTTAGAGTGTTGGACCCAAGCTGGGGGGTGTACTGACTTAAAGAAAGGTATTCAGGCTTTAATAGATGGAGGCACATTGCAATTCGACAGAGCGGCAGTTGAAGAACCTGCAGAGATATTAGCAGACAAGCAAAGTGATGTGGCTACTGTGACGATTCCCCGTGACTCTCAAACAATAATACTTTGTTTTCTTAATTGTTGAACAATCTGGTGTCTTACCCGAGGCATCGTGATTTGCTTAGGGTTGTGTTGTTATATACATTGCGTGTTTAATCATTAAATAAAAGGCGTTTTTTCATGTACAAATATTGTGATCTCTGTTGTTCCTGTTTTGTGTTTTACAATAAAATGGCAACGTGGTTATTCGCTTTATACGCATTTTGAAGCATTTAACCGTTCCTTTTGCAGGATAACATTTTCAGATGACATCATTGAACCACCTATGACTCGTCTCAACTTTGAGCACCCGGTATTTCAGGCCGAAGAAGAGATTGTTGAAGATGGTGACGTGCCCGAAGAATTGTCTTGGTTGGTAAAGCAAGAAGAACGAGTCATTCTGCCTCATGAGGAGGTCATCGAGATTATTAACCTGGGGTCGGAAGGGGTTGAAAAGAACATTCGTATCGGAGCCGCGCTGCAGAGCGACGTCAAGCGAAGACTGGTTGAAATGCTCAGAGAGTATAGTGATGTGTTCGCTTGGTCGTATGAAGATATGCCTGGGCTTGATACAGATATGGTCGTGCACCGTCTGTCGTTAAAAGAAGAATGCCCGCCGGTTAAGCAGAAGCTTTGCAGAACTAGACCTGATATGGCATTGAAGATTAAGGAGGAGGTTCAAAAGCAATGGGACGCAGGTTTCCTAGCTGTTACGAAATATCCCTCATGGGTCGCTAACATTGTACCAGTGCCAAAGAAAGACGGTAAAGTGAGAATGTGCGTAGATTACCGTGATTTAAATAAAGCGAGCCCGAAAGATGATTTTCCACTTCCTCACATCGATGTGCTGGTTGACAACACTGCCGAATTCTCCGTATTCTCCTTCATGGATGGCTTCTCGGGCTATAATCAGATTAAAATGGCGCCAGAAGACATGGAGAAGACTACCTTCATAACGCCTTGGGGAACATTTTGTTACAAAGTGATGCCCTTCAGACTAAAGAATGCTGGGGCAACGTATCAGCGTGCAATGACGACTCTTTTCCATGATATGATGCATAAGGAGATCGAGGTTTATGTTGACGATATGATTGCCAAATCCCAGACGGAGGAAGAGCATTTGGTGAATCTGCTGAAGTTATTCAAAAGGCTTAGGAAGTTCAGGCTGAGACTGAACCCTAACAAGTGCACCTTCGGGGTAAGATCGGGTAAACTGCTGGGGTTTATCGTGAGTGAAAAAGGAATAGAGGTCGATCCTGCAAAAATAAAAGCAATACAAGAGATGCCGACGCCTAGAACAGAGAAAGAGGTGCGCGGGTTTTTAGGGAGGTTGAACTACATCGCCCGGTTCATATCTCACCTAACGGCTACGTGTGAACCATTATTCAAGCTGTTGAAAAAAGACCAGGCTGTAACGTGGAATGAAAATTGTCAAAAGGCGTTCGATAAAATAAAACAGTATTTGCAGGAGCCTCCTATTTTGATACCCCCAGTGGCAGGGAGACCCTTGATTATGTATTTGACAGTTCTTGAGGGAAGTATGGGTTGTGTTCTCGGTCAACACGACGAGACAGGAAGAAAAGAGCATGCGATCTACTACTTGAGTAAGAAATTTACTGAATGTGAATCTCGATATTCAATGCTCGAAAAAACTTGTTGCGCGCTAGCCTGGGCCGCCAAGCGTTTGAGGCAATACATGCTGAATCATACAACCATGCTCATCTCGAAGATGGATCCTATCGAATATGTATTCGAAAAGCAGGCGTTATCAGGGAGAATTTCCCGTTGGCAGATGGTTTTGACCGAATACGACATCCAGTATGTCTCGCAGAAGGCTATAAAGGGGAGTGTACTGTCTGAGTACTTGGCAGAGCAGCCTATTGAGGATTACCAATCGATGAGGTTTGATTTTCCTGACGAGGACATCATGTACCTAAAGATGAAAGATTGTGAAGAGCCGTTGCCAGACGAAGGACCAGAATTGGGTTCCAAATGGAAGTTGATATTTGACGGAGCTGTAAACGCCTATGGTAGCGGAATAGGGGCAATCATCACTACTCCACACGGGTCGCACATCCCGTTTACTGCCCGATTGACCTTTCCAGTTACCAATAATGAAGCCGAATACGAAGCTTGTATAATGGGGCTTGAAGAAGCCATTGATTTGCGAATCAAAAATCTGGATGTATACGGAGACTCAGCTCTGGTGGTGAATCAAATAAAAGGAGAATGGGAGACACGTCAGCCTAATCTGATACCGTACATGAATTATGCGAGGAGATTGTTGCCTTTCTTTGACAAGGTTGAATTGCATCATGTACCGCGAGCAGAGAATCAGATGGATGACGCCCTGGCCACATTGTCTTCCATGTATAATGTCAACTTCTGGAACGAGGCTCCCAGAATTGTTATCTCTCGGCTTAACAGACCTGCCTTCGTATTTGCCATCGACGAAGCATCCGATGATAAACCATGGTATTTTCATATCCTTAACTTCCTGAAGAATAAAGAGTATCCGGCTGGGGCATCCAGTCACGATCGGAAGACTCTCAGGAGGTTGGCGGGTAATTTCTATCTGAATCCGGACGGTGTCTTATACAGAAGAAATCACGATTTGGTGCTGCTACGCTGTGTAGACGAAAAGGAGGCGAAGCTGCTCATGGAGGAAATACATGAAGGTACATTTGGTACGCATGCTGGTGGGCATGCTATGACGAGGAAGCTGCTGCGGGCAGGTTATTTTTGGCTAACTATGGAAACTGATTGTTTCAAGTTTGCGAAGAAATGTCATAAGTGCCAAATCTACGCGGATAAGATCCATGTGCCTCCGAGTCCTCTGAACGTGATGTCGTCACCATGGCCATTCTCGATGTGGGGAATTGATATGATTGGAAAGATCGAGCCGACGGCCTCTAATGAACACCGTTTCATTCTAGTAGCAATCGATTATTTCACCAAATGGGTGGAAGTGGCGTCTTATGCAAATGTGACTAAGCAGGTGGTAGCCAAATTCATCAAGAGAGATATCATTTACAGATATGGAATCCCCGAGCGGATAATCACCGACAATGGTTCAAACCTGAACAACAAAATGATGAAGGAGCTCTGTCAGAGTTTTAAGATCGAGCATCACAACTCCTCCCCTTACCGACCCAAGATGAATGGCGCTGTTGAAGCGGCCAATAAGAATATTAAGAAGATTGTTCAGAAGATGGTGGTGACCTATAAGGATTGGCATGAGATGCTACCTTTTGCCTTGCACGGTTATCGTACGACGGTACGCACATCAACCGGGGCAACCCCGTTCTCGCTGGTATACGGAATGGAAGCAGTGCTACCACTGGAAGTTGAGATCCCTTCCCTGAGAGTACTACGAGATATCCAACTAGACGAGGCAGAATGGGTGAAAGACAGGTTGAACCAGCTAAGTTTAATGGATGAGAAGAGGCTAGCTTCTCTAGCATACGGTCGTTTGTACCAGAGCCGAATGAAGAAAGCATATGATAAGAAGATACATCCTCGGAGCTTTCAGACGGGCGACCTTGTGCTGAAAAGGATTCTCCCGCCGCAGGCAGATCACAGGGGGAAGTGGACCCCAACTACGAAGGGCCATATGTTGTCAGAAAAGTCTTTTCAGGAGGGGCTTTATTGTTGTCCACCATGGACGGTGAAGACTTTACGTCGCCTGTGAATTCGGACGCAGTTAAAAAATACTTTGCTTAAAATTGACCCGCTGGACAAAAAAAAGAGAGTCCAGGCAAAAATGGGGCATCCTGGCGAGCCAAAAACAGAACGAAAGGTTCGGGCAAAAGTTAGGGATAAAATTGAAAAAAATGTACACCCGCGAAGTTGAAAACCTACACTGGGCGGCTTCGGCAAAAAAGGGTATCCCGGTGAACTGAAAACCCGTAAAGGGCGGTTCACGCAAAAGTTAGGGATTTGAAAAGCAAATGACTACGGTCCGAATTTGATACTGCGTTGAGCTTTGGTGCGGGAGAATATACTCGAGGGGGCGATTATCAGATACAATCTCTTCGGAAGTGTGAATACCAGGAAAGCATTAGAGTCGGGCGAGTCATAGGAGGATCAGTTCATGATGTTCGTCTGCATCCCGTTGCCGACATGTGTACAAATTTGATTTGTCATTATATTTATGCTTCTTGTGTATACTCGTATATTCGATGTGCGTAGCTTCCTCTTTTCAGGAGTTACATCCCGTGTACAAAACTCTGCCCATTCAGGGGCCCAATCAATAAAATATGATATTCAGTATTTGATGCTGATTCTTTATTGTTTTGTGCATGATAAACGCCTAGGTTTAATGAAACTAGCAAGTGCACAACGTCGCTGGCCCTTGCCAATAATTGTTAAAACGTTGAATTAACTGAAAATGATGTCAAGAACGCTAACCTGAATAGATTTGGTTGCGTAGACCTGTCTTGTCTTGTTTGTGGTGTTACAGGGTTCATAGCCGTATGAAGTGGATGATCAAAAGATTGCAGTATGGGCCAGAAGCTCGTAACGAAGGACTCGATCCCCACGCAGGTCGCGCTTCCAAGATAGCAATGTTCCTTACTGAAGAAGGATCGAATTCCCCAGCTAGTCGTAGCTTATCCAAAGGACATTCTCCAGCAAAGTCGTTTACCCTCAGCCGAGTTTGGCGATTCCCAGATCAAAGGCTGTATTCAGACAATATGGTGTCCCCCAGAAGGATTTCCCCATCCTGAGCAGAGTGGTTTAGCTTCAGAAGATTAATATTTCCAACTTGTGAGCTGCACTCAGGCAGACTACCCTTTCCAGTAGGGTCATTTACTCTCCCCCAGCGGAGTCAGTTGATTTTCCCCAAGAGAATTGTTCCATCCCCAGCGGAGCTCTCTTTTCAGCAGGCGTTCTCTTCCCTCCCAGTGGAACTCGAAGATTAAAACTCTTCCCGACAGAGTTGGTTGTGTGTCCTGGCATATATTTTGTCGGAATACCGTGTGATACCCGTTCACTCCCCAGCAAAAGTCCAATTTTCATTGGCACGGGTGAGCTCTCCAGCAGAAGTCCAATCATGATTGGCGTATTCAGTTATTCCTCAGCGAAGCGGGCTTCACTCTTCCAGCATTTATTTTGCTGGAATAATTCTGTAACACCTGGTTATCCCCAACGGAGTTGGCGTTGTCTTCAGCATTTATTTTGCTGAAGCGGTTTTCTGTATCCCAGCAGTTCGAGCTTGCATCTGCATTGGCATATAGTGTCATATTTGCATCTACCAAATAAAAACGCATAACATTTCCATGTCAAATGGAGCATTGCGTCATTGTCAAACATATGCATTCTGAAAAATAAACCAGGTTGGTTAACCGTTTGTTTTCAAGTGTTGTTTCCCTTGCAGGTGGAGGGAGCTCTTGCTCAAATGAATTACCAAGCATTCAAGATCTTGGCGTGAGACATTCAACGATAATGTCAGTTTTGGGCATTATTCCCCACAGAGTTGTTAGGTTAAGTTTCTCTTTGTCCCCGAGCAGAGTTATTTGCTTAAATTTCTTTTGTTTTCCCCGCCAGAGTTGCTTGTTGAAGTTCTCTAGTCCGGCCAGCGGATTATTTTCTTCAAATTTGTTGTTACGTCAGCATCAAAGGGTTTCATGAATCAGAATTTCAGAGGCTGCCGCCGGTTATCAGAACAGTCGTCCGGTAGTTTGGTTTCCAAATATCCCCAGTAGAGTCCGCCTCAAAGTCGTTGTCACGTCAGTGCTAAAAGGTTTGTGGGTTGGGACCAATGGAGTTAGTTACTGTGGAGATAAGCAGAGAAACTGTATTCAGGGTATCTTCCCGTAGGAACAGACGGATGTATTTTCTTACTGGTTGACAGGAGTATTTCCCCGGAGTCGTCAAAATTTTATTGCCTATATTGATAGGATTTCCTCGCGTTGACGAAATATGAGTCCTGACGTGGACAATGTATTCCTATATTGACGAGATTTCTTCGTGCTAGAAAAATGGGTGTCCTAACATGGACAGATTTATTTCCTCGGGTTGGCGAGATGTGCTAGTCCTAACGTGGACAGATTCGAGTTCTTCGTATTGATTGAATGTGAAGTCTTGACGTGGACAAAATTGATTACTCTTCGTGTTGGTGTCCTGACGTGGACCACTTATTCCCAACAGATATCTTTCTTCGTAATGGCAAAATGTGTGTCCTGACGTGGACAAGTTTACAGTTCCTCGGGTTGACAAGATGCGCGAGTCCTGACGTGGACAAATTTATCTTTCTTCGTGTTGGTAAAGCGTGAGTCCTGACATGGACAAGTTCTATTTCCTCAGCGGGTCGAAGATGTGAGTCCTAACGTGGGCGATGTATTCCTAACGTGGAAAGTTTAGTCCTAACATGGACGATGTATTCCTAACGTGGAAAGTTTAGTCCTAACATGGACGATGTATTCCTAACGTGGAAAGTTTAGTCCTAACGTGGACGATGTATTCCTAACGTGGAAAGTTTAGTCCTAACGTGGACGATGTATTCCTAACGTGGAAAGTTTAGTCCTAACGTGGACGATGTATTCCTAACGTGGAAAGTTTAGTCCTAACGTGGACGATGTATTCCTAACGTGGAAAGTTTAGTCCTAACATGGACGATGTTATTCCTAACGTGGAAAGGTTATTCCTAACGTGGAAAGTTTATTCCTAATGTGGACAGTGTATTCCTAACGTGGAAAGTTTATTCCTAACGTGGACGATGTTATTCCTAACGTGGAAAGGTTATTCCTAACGTGGAAAGTTTATTCCTAACGTGGGTGATTTATTCCTGACGTGGACAATTTATTCCTATGTTGATAGGATCCTCTCGTGCTGACGAAATGCAGACGATTCATCCCCAGCGAAGTCGCCGAGTTTTTTCCGTGTTGACGGCAGGTGGAGTCCTGACGTGGACAAGTTTTAGTTGAGATTTCTTCGTGTTGACGAAACAGGCGTCCTAACATGGACAAAGTTCTATCCCTGCGATGATAGAATCTTTTTCAGGCTGATGAAAATAATCCCCAGCACGGTCGCTAATGGATCAGTTTGTTGCCGTAACGACCAGATCCAGTCAGCAGATGTTGTTATTCAAGCAGTTTGTGCAGTTTATTTCTGCGGTTGGCAAATTTCTGGGTTCTTAGTATTCAACCGTCTCGTACCTCGAATGTTTGAAGGCCGTTTGCTCTTCACCCAATCGAGTCCAAGTCGCTTGAATAGGGGCAGCTGTTGCACCCTAAAATTTGCTCAACCTATTTCACTTTGTTTATGTTTCAATTACATTAGCATTTGCATATAAAGTCATGTACATAGTCTAATCATCTGCATAGCATAGCATAGCAAGTTATCCAACAAGGGACCAAGTACTATTCTCATCTCTATGAGCCTATCAAGAGGTTATTGTTCAAATTCAGGCCTATCTAAGTCATCAGAAAGAAATTGAAATCTGAGAAGTTAGTAGACCAAGCAGTGGATTTATCTCCTATCTTGAGGGTATTTGAAGACCATCAAAGAAGTTGTGAGCTGTGAATTGAGGTCATGGAGGGTATACAGACATCATGGAGGACCTAGAGGGTCATGTTGAAAGAGAGGCAAGTCATTGATAAGGTCACAAGAGTTGCAGTTGAAGACAGTCAACTAGGGTTTCATCTGGGTCAACCCTAGGTCAACCCTAGGTCAAATGATTGATTGAAAGGCATTAAGGTCTATTTGAGAGATGTGGGGTTCATCATTTGGCATGTAAATATGTATGTGGTGTTGTGGCAAGGATAAATCAAGAGAAATCAAGAAGAAGAGGAGTTTCTAAATTAGGGTTTCTGTGTAAAATCCCCTGATTTAGGTCAAACTTCCAAGCAAGATAAGTCAAAATGCAAGCTTCAAATGGATCCTTGGCCAACATGAAACTTGTAGAGGATCTTAAGACCTTTAATTTGAGTGGTGGAAGACATCAAGGAGATTCATAGAACTCAAGTTATGGTCCTTGCAATTTACAGGTTATCTGAGGTATCTGAAATTTTGTCTATGCAAGTTACCTGTCTTCCAAGCAACTTTTACCCCTCAAGGAGATTTCAAATGAATTTCTAGTCAACATAAGAGTTGTTCCGAATTGTCTTAGATTTCTAGAAAGGTATGGTATGCCTTCATATGATTTGTGGAACTCTACTTATGATCTTGGCAAGCAAAGGGTATTATTGGTCATTTGAGAATTACAGGTCATTTCAAGCCTATGCCCAAAACTCATACAAGGAAGCTTCAAATGAAAAACTTCACAACATCAAACTTGCTCCAAATGACATTTTAAGTTTAGAAAAGTGATCATAAAAGTTTGGAGATTCTCATAGCTCAAGTTTTCAAATTTGGTCATTTAAAAGGTGAATTTAATGAATAAAAGTGACCTAAAAATGAGATTTTTCATAACATGGCCAAATGGGATGAAATTATAGGTCATTTTGATTGGAAAGAAGGTTTTAAGAACATTGGAAAAAGTAGATTTTTGAATTTGGTTCAAAGTTTGGAAGTTATGCTAGTTGGCTTACAAAGGAAGTAACATATCCAAAATTCAAGGGAATTGTGCACAAGAAGTTTCTACCAAGTTCTAGAGTGTTCCATGAGTGTCTATATATTGAGTAGAGTGGCTTCATTCAGGGGTTGGTGATTCATTTTGGTTGAAACTCATAGTTTCATCTCATTCCTCAAGTTTGCAAATTCATTCCAAACTCTATCAAATCTTCATCATTCTCCAAAATTCTTGATCCTATCATCATCTACATCCATCATAGATCAAATTTCCATCAAGATCTGTTTGAGTTGAAGTGGAATTCATGCTATCCAAGTGTATCATCCAAATTGCAAAAGGAAGTGGTTACAAAAATCCAAGGGGTTTGAGCAAGAACTACTGCATACAGAATCAAGATCTTGGTTAATTGATTGCCATTGGAGCATTGCTGAGCTTGAAGTGGTGATTTCCTCCATCTGTTTTCAACTTTAAACCAGGTTGGTGTTTTCTTCGAATTAGCATAGATTAGTTAGCATGATGAATAATCTTTAGGTTAGAATTGTTAGGGATAAGTAGAGGATTAGTTTCAGAGAATTAGGGCTCCATTGATGAAGTTTGATCCTAGCGCAGTGAAACTTTGATGAGCAAGAACGTGGTGTATTGTGAGTTTTAATCCAAGACTATTAGCATGTTAGAATCAGTGCAGCATGAGGAGTATTTTAGTACAAAAAGTTGCAAGAATTGTGAAGGTGCATCACTGTGGAATCTTGTGTACCATGGAGGTTCTTGCTATCGGGTTAGGTGTTAGGGCTAGTTTCAATTAGAATTAATGCCATGATAGTGTTTAGCTTGAAAAAACAAGTGGGTTAGTGTCTTAAAAAATGACAATTGATGGAGGAATGAAGGAGAACGGGTGGCTGGAAAGTTGATGCAGGGAGCCTGTTTCACGAGCAGTCATGGGTGAAACCCTAGTCCATTGGAGAAGATGAGGTTACAGCCGTTAGATTAGCCTTAAGACCATTGACCAAAAACAAATCCAACGGACCAGGTTTGAATTAAAATTTGGAGGGAATCTGAAAGCAGCCAAAGCGCTGCGTTTCACTTAAACGCCACCCTGGGCCTGGATTACAATGCTAATCACACCACCCTCTCCAAGCCCAATGCATTTTGAACTAAAAACGCCTACTATTTGCACCGAATCTTTATTCTTTTTCTTTTATTTTTCAAATGATTTTCTGATTCAAACCTTGGGCTTAGGCGCCTTACTTTCCACACCCCTGATTTCTGGCCCATGGTTAATTTGCACTAAGCGCATTACTAGTTACACCCCTCTCCCATTTCATTTCATTTTTTATTTCTTTTAATTTCTTCAATATTAAAAAATGCATATCAAATTGAAAATTTCATATTTTTAAATGGTTGTTTTTGCATCTTTTTCATATTTCTGTTAAGAAAATTGTCATATAATAAAATTAGCATTTTATTTTATTTTTGCATTTTTAGTATATTTTTCTTTTAAATAGGTTGTAAATAATGTTTAGTTTAATACTTGATATTGTTGATTTTAGTTTAGCTAGACCCTTGTATATTTTGGACCCATTCTTTTTAGAGTACTTCACTTAGGACTTTAATTTTCATATGAGATTTAATTCATGATTTTAGGAGTTAATTTTAGAGGGTTTGTTTAGGTATGATTAGGAGAATCAAAACTAGGGTTTAGAGATAACATAGGTGTAATAAATCATTTCTTTTAGGAGTTGTAGTTTGAATCTTGGGGTATGGGACTATAGGGGTATTATGGGTAGATGATAGATCCCTTAGAAAATATTAGGCTTCCCCTATGCTACTATTACTATTAGTATATTTCCTGTATTGACTTGATTGTGTGGTGTGCCCTCTCTAGGGTTATTATCTGACTGTGTGGGGTATTGGGTTTGTTTGGGGCTTGGGTTTGAGTTGAAGACTGTGCTGATGAGGCCCATTGAAGATCAAGAGAATGAAGACCAATTTCCAGAGTTGAGGAAAAGCATCTTGCTGGCAGCTATTGAAGGTTATAGGGTTTAGGAGCTAGGCAGAGCTCTAGAGTAGAAAACTTGATTCACAAACATGGAAGGTCTTGTCTGCCTCCATTCTTTCTCTATGATTCAAAGTCACTTTTAAATATCCACCTCCTTCCTTTGGAAGGATTAGTGAACGTATTTAAAAGATAGAACTTTTGAGGGAAAACTGTTAGTATCATGTTAACAGTCAGTAGGCCACCCTTGGTAGGCAACTGACTGCTTAACATCCAATTCATCTTGTTGACTGCTGCTCATCTTGGAGAGTGAGACTTGAAGAAATGCCATTGAAAGATTGAAGATAGAGACCTTGCTTGAAGACAGGTGTTGATGAATCTTGCTGTGCAGAGCTGATGTTTGCTGTTTATTCTTTTGCTGTTTATAATTTTTGATGTATTGTTTGAATTTCCCTGACTGTATTGCTTGCCATTTAACCTGTTAGGTTGAAAGCGAATTTTGTTCTCTTTTGCATGTTGCTTTCTAGGTTCGAGGTTGAGTGGGACTCCCTTGCCTCGCTTGTATTGCTGCATCCATGCATTTTACTGCTTTATTGTATATTTGCTTTTGTTTCTGTTTTTGTTTATCCCTTAGGATCTCTGTTTCTCTCTGTGCAAGAGAGGAGCATGATAGACATTAGGTCTTAACCCATGCATGATAACATTAGGTTAGTTTGATTCCCTTTTCAACCGTAGGTTAGAGTTCTGTCTCTTCTTTCTCAAAACAAACAGAAAAACATAATAAGATTTCAAACACAATAAAAGACACTTCTTCCGTAAAAGAATGTGAACTCATCAAAACGTCAATTTTTGTCCGCTTGGACCAGTAATCTGAAAAACCCTTTTTTAGAAGGAGATAAAAGCAATCAAAACAGATTTGTGTCGTACGTGGCCCGAACTACGTTTGCTCTGATCTTTCACGCTGTATGAAAGTACGTAGGCATAGGATGCGATATCCTAGCGAGCAACCTTCCCCTCCATAAAGTGTGATACTTTTCCGAGTCATTTTATTTTCTTTTAACCCCAGACTTGTAGAGTAGATAGAATAAAAATCCGTACTAGAAAACAAGCGTGGATCCCATCGAGTACGACGGACGTGAGGGGTGCTAATACCTTCCCCTTGCGTAACCGACTCCCGAATCCAGGATTTGGTTGCGATGACCATTCCTTTCCCGTTTTGCGTTAGGTTTACTCTGAGCGTTTCCTTTCCCTCCTTTGGGATAAATAACGCACAGTAGCGACTCTTCTGTTCAGCCGGCGCCGATTTTTGCAGTAGCGACACTTACTACCCATGGATACAGAAAAGGAGGAATAAACAAGACCCTTTTTGCTAACAATGAGGATGGCAAACTCATGATTTCTCAGATCTATGTGGATGACATAGTCTATGGTGGGATGTCTGAGAAGTTGGTAAAACAATATCTTAATCAGATACAAACTGAGTCTGAGATGAGTCTGTATGTAAAATCAACCTACTTTCTTGGGATACAAGGCAAGAAAATGGAGGACCTTATGTTTCTCTCAGGAAAAAAGGTTGGGTTGGACAATGCTGGCCACAAAAGAACACCTGCACCTACTCATCTGAAGCTGTCAAAATATGGTTAAAGCTTGTACAAGAGCTTGATAGGAAGCCTTTTGTATCGAACAGCCAGCAGACTTGACATTGCTTTTGCTGGTGGTATATGTGCTAAGCATCAAGCAAACCCTAAGATAAGTCACATGAATCAAGTGAAAAGGATTCTCAAATATGTGAATGGAATCTGTGACTATGGCATACTCTACTCTCATGGGTATGATCCTATCTTGTCTGGGTATTGTGATGTTGATTGGACTGGTAGTGCTGATGATAGAAAGAGCACATCTGGTGCATGTTTCTTCTTAGGGAACAACGTAATATCTTGGTTCAGCAAGAAGCAAAATTGTGTCTCACTGTCCACTGCTGAAGCTGAATACATAGCAGCTGGTAGCAGCTGTTCTCAGCTGGTCTGGATGAAGCAAATGTTAACTGAGTACAATGTCACTTAGGACGTCATGACATTATACTGTTACAATCTTAGTGCTATTAATATTTCCAAAAACCCAATCCAGCACAGCAGAACTAAGCACATTGATATAAGACATCACTTCATAAGAGACCTTGTGGAAGATAAAGTGGTTTCCTTAGAGCATGTGTCCACTAAACTCCAGCTAGCTGACATCTTTACAAAGGCTCTAGATGTTGCTCAATTTGAAAATCTTAGAGGAAAGTTGGGTATTTGCATATATGAGGATGCATAGCAGTTAATGGCACGTGAGAGTTTTAAAACTTCAATACATTCCAAGACCTTGACCAATAAAGCTCTCTATTCCACACAAACGTGTCTCTCCACCCCCATTACCTTCCAAAATCTCTCTCAGAGCTTCGCTCTCAACAACAACATGTCTTATTATGAAGGATATTCATCTAAGACCAACCCCAAACGCTTCAAAGATGCTCCTCTCTCTCGTAAAGAACGAAGGCGCATGTATCCTCCTCCCACTGATGAAGAACTTAAGAAGAACTCAGCCTACATGGGTAAGTCAATTGAGGAAATTGTTGATGAGATATTCAAGAAAAGGCTGGTCTTCAGAGGCATCACTATTCCATTGGCTCGCAGGGACCTACCTCATGATTCTGACAAGCTAGAAGAAGATTAAGGTAACAGTCTAGTATGTGACTGGATTGCTTGTCTGCGCACTTCAGTGCTTTGGTTTCCTTTCAGAACGCATTTTTCTGATGCTCTTCAAAGAGCAGTTTGCTTGTAATGTAACCCCAAACATCTATATTGGTACACTTTATGATCTATGCTAATAGTTGGTTGGATCTTAATTTGTGGCTAAAAAGGGGGAGAGTGTGATAGAGAACAGCAGGTATAGCAGGTGGAAGAACAGGTTGAAGACTTGCTAGAGCATATGTACCATTGAGCATATGATAGTATACTTGCATGCTTGCAGGTATTCCCACAGGTGCTGCTGATGAGATGTGTATGTGATAACAGCTGCTTGGGCTATTAGTAATGTGCTGTGAATTCCTAGCTTGAGTAGGAATGTTTTTTAGAACTAGGAGCTCTGTGCTGAAATAGATAGGAGCTAACCTTGTCACCCTTGTGTGTGACTTCAGAATTTCATTCTGAATGTCTAGACATCCACAGGATGGATGTCAGTATGTGTGATGGCTGGGTATGCAGGTGAAGTGTTCAGCTGATAAGTTGTTCAGTTGAGGGGGAGTAACTCTATATGTTACTTAGCAAAATGTGTCATTTGTAGTGGTAACTAACAGATGGTTAACAAGGTGAGTTATAACAGGGCTGAGAGCTAACTGTGAGGACTCTGAGAATATGTTGAGCTAGTGACTTTCCTGCATGATAGGACATATGTTAAGTCTTCTGCTGTGTGTAAATCTCTGGTATACAAAGTGTTTTAGCCAAAAATTTGCCAAAGGGGGAGTTTGTAAGTGCTCTTGATTGGCTGCATTTTGTGGCAAAACATTAGATTATGTATGGATGTCATGTCTGATGTTGCTACATACATAATGTGAACTGTGTAGGGTAAGTTAACTTAGTTAACTATAAGTTAAGTTGGATGTCATACTCAATGTTATGACTTGGGTCATATGACATCAAGCACAGGTTTGTTATTCTGGTAGCTAGAACTCAGGAAACAAATCAGAAGCTCAAGCTGGAAGTAAGGAAACATTTTAGAAGCCCTAGGCGGACTAAAATGTCCCTGAATTAATTGGCAAGCGTGCAGAATATTAAAGAGAGGTTTTGTTATGGATAAAACCTAATTTATGCACCAATGGCCCAAAGGACTTAAAGCTGCTATAAATATCAGAAGGAGCAATCCTAGAAGAGCAACTCTTGACAAAAGATTAGAGAGTGCAAATCAAGAGTCCTTGTGGGTGAAGAAGGCTAGTCTTCACGTGTAAAGTGTGTCTTTGGAATACTTGTAATCCAAGCAATTGTCTGGTGGATGATTGCATTGGCTAGGTAGATTTTAGGTTGTGTCTCACTCAAAGCTGTTAAGCAAGAGCGTGTGTTCCTTGGTCAAAGCTGTAAAGCAAGACCAAGGTGTGTATGAAGTGTTTCTTTATATTAATTTTGCAATTGTGAATTGTATATCACTGTGGTGATTGAGGGGGAGTGAGTGGGTATACTCAGGTCTAGAGTGTCTCTAGGTTGAAGTGTCATTGGGTAGAGATTAAGTGAAAAGTGCAAACTAGTTTTTGACTTTGAATTGATTCTGCTAATAGTGAATTTCCTCCCTGGCTTGGTAGCCCCAGTGTAGGTGTTGTTGAAACTGAACTGGGTGAACAATTGCTGTGTTATTTACTGTTTTCATTTACAGTCTAATTAGTTAGTGCAATAGTCAATGTCACAGTGGATGTTATAACTTTGGTAATAACATCCATCGCGTGCTTGCCAGAATTTTCAAAGCTATTGTATGGAATGACAATTTTCAGAGAGCTTTTGATAAAATAAAAGACTTTCTACAATAACCACCGATCTTGATGCCTCTAGTTCCAGGATGAACTTTGATCATGTACCTAACTGTGTTAGGAGGATCCATGGGATACGTATTGGGTCAGCATGATGAAACTGGTAGGAAAGAACATGAAATCTACTACCTCAACAAAAAACTATACAACTATGAAATGAGATATTCAATGCTCGAAAAGAAGTGATGTGCATTAGCTTAGGCTGCAAAGCGCCTAAGGCAATATATGCTAACTCATACAACTCTGCTGATTTCCAAGATGGATCCCGTCAAATACATATTTAAGAAGCCTGCTCTCACCGGACGAGTGGCTCGTTGTGAAATGGTACTAATAGAGTATGACATCCAGTATGTCACACGGAAGGCCATCAAAGGAAGTATGCTATCTGACTATCTTGCCCACCAACCTGTGGATGATTACCAATCTACGCGCTTCAATTTTCCTGACAAAGACGTCATGTTTTCCAGAGACTATACAATACCCGACCCAAACGATAGACTTGAACCAAGATTGTGATGGATGCTCGTGTTCAATGGTTCCGCAAATGCTAAAGGCTGTGGAATTGGGGCAATAATTACTTCCCTAACTAGATTTCATTTACCATTCACTACCAGATTGTGATTCAAATGTACTAATAACATGGCTGAGTATGAAGCTTGTATCCTAAGGATTGAAGCTACCATTGATAATAGAATCAAAATTCTAGATTTCTATGGAGATTCTGCTCTTGTCATATGCCAAATTAAAGGGGAATGCGAAACACTTGATATCAAGATGATCCCTTACATAGATCATGTCTTAAAGCTAATTCCATACTTTGATGAGATCACTTTTCACCATATTCCCAGAGCAGACAACAAATTGGCAGATGCTCTAGAAACATTAGCATCCATGTTCTAAGTCAAGTGGAAGAATGAGGCACCGACCATTCGTTTAGAGTACCTTGACAAACCTACTTATTTCCTGGAAACTGACGCCGTAGAGCTTAAAGTTGATGATAACCCTTGGTTCTATGATATTAAGCGGTGTCTAGAAACACAAGAATATCTATAAGGCATCACCATCACTAACAAGAAATATCTTAGGAAGCTTTCATCAAAGTTCTTCCTCAGCGGTGATGTGCTATACAAGAGGAACTATGATTTGGTTCTGCTCAGATGTATGGATAGACACAAAGTAGAACGTATCATAAACAAAGTTCATGAAGGGTCTTTTGGGACACATGTCAGTGGCCACACAATGGTTAAAAAGACCTTGAGGGCAGGATACTACTGGATGACAATGGAAACAGACTGTTATCATCATGTCCAGACATGTCACAAATGCCAAATCTATGCAGACAAAGTACATGCTTCACCATTTCCTTTGAATGTGTTGACTTTGCCTTGGCCTTTCGCCATGCGGGGCATAGATGTAATTGAACGTATCGAGCAAACTGCCTCCAACAAACAACGTTTCATCTTAGTGACCATTGATTATTTTACCAAATGGGTGGAAGTCATATCTTACGCCAATGTCACTAAGCAAGTGGTGACCCGTTTCATTAAGAAAGAGATTATCTGCCAATATGGAGTTCCGAATAAAATCATTATTGATAATGGTTTGAACTTCAACAATAAGATGATGAAGGAGTTGTACGATAGCTTCAAGATCGAGCACCAAAAATCGACACCTTATCGCCCAAAGATGAATGGAGTTGTTGAGGTGGCGAATAAAAACATCAAAAAAATCATCCAGAAGATGGTGAAAACATATAAAGACTGGCACGAGATGTTTCCATTTTCCTTGAATGGCTACCGCACTTCAGTGCACACTTCTACTAGGGAAGCCCCACTCTCTCTCGTGTATGGAATGGAAATCGTGCTACCTATTGAAGTAGAGATTCCTTCCTTGAGGATTTTAGTAGACGATAGGCTAGACGAAGCTGAATGGGTGCAAGCAAGACTTGACCAACTTAATCTCATTCATGGGAAGCGAATGACAGCCATCTGTCATGGTCAATTATACCAAAAACGGTTGAAGAGAGCCTTCGACAAGAAAGTTCACCCGCGACACATTGAAGCAGAAGATCTGTGCTTGAGGAAAATTCAGCCAATTCACACCGATCTATGAAGGTCCATATTGGTGAAAAAGGTTTTCTCTGGTGGAGCCTTGATTCTCTCGACCATGGACGGTGATGATCTTCCATCCCCTGTGAAACCATATGCAATTAAAAAATATTATGCCTAAAAGATAGACCCAGTGGACCAAAAAGAAAACCCACGCAAAAAATGGGCGTTCTGGTGGACCATGTAAAAAGAAGAAGGTCCAAGCAAAAATTAGGAAAAAACAAACAAATGAAATACCCCCCTAAGTTAAAAAACCATAAAGGTAACTTAGGCAAAAAGGGGTATCCCGGTAGGCTAAAAAACCGAGAAGGGCAGTCTAGGAAAAAATTAGGGATTCAAAAGGCAAAAACTACATTCTGAGAGGACGTGTGAACTTTCCTCCTTGATCATTAAACTCTAATTGGGAAGGATCAATGCAATCATTGTGCTCAAAAGCAAGGCATAAAGGGTCTTCAGAGAGATATGGGTCATAGCAGAATTAAAAATCGATGGAAACCGATTTCAACATTGCCATTGCTATTTTTTATCCATTTTATTTCAAAGTGATTACCCCTTTTAGGAATTGCCTCCTCTTGTAATTTGCCCGTTTATGGATCTTCATCAATACAAATTTTTTTCATCAAAAAGTTTTCTCTTCTAATTCTTACCATGTGATTGCAAAACTTGTTTTATCTCTCATAAGCATTGCATTTGAATTTTAGGGATGACAATATTGTGGTGGAAAGAAAGTTTGAGATTACTTCTCCTCTTAGGGTGTCTATAGGGTGACCATGACCCCAAGAAACATGAAAAAACACCATTTAAACCACAAAGTGACTTGGCCGAGACAATAACCATCTAGCCCAGGGGAAACTGGCACGAAAATTAAGAGTCCTAGCATCTCTAAAACTTGATTGCATCATGAAGAAGATGTGTCGGGAAGTCAAGCTCGTTCCCCATCCAGCCCAAAGCCCAATCATATTTGGCACCTTTTGGTTGTAAAGCCGCTTTTGGCTGGCACTTCCTTGTAAAACCACCTCTGACTTGTACCTTTCACCTTAGATATCCCTTTTTCCCCAGCAAGCCCAACTACACTTGGCACAATTATTACCCATTCCAGACTCTCATATCCCTAGCATTTTGCGTACATTTCGGCATCATTTGTATATTTTTTAAGCTATTCTTATGTAGGGTAGGGCATTCCTATGGACATTGTCTCTTTCATCAATTACTTTTTACAACTCCATCCGTACCTTTTGGCACAATTTATTTTAACCTTACCTTTCGTAAGGGATTTCATTGCCTTTCACGCGAAATTTTATGCTTTTCCTTTTCTTTTGTAAGCATTCTCATTCTCTTTTACACACGACAAAACTTCGTATTAGGGATCATCGATCAATTGAGCGTTTGATGCCTATTTGGCCAAGAACTGAATGGTCACTACACAAAGAGTGTCATCTCCATCGCTGTGCCTGTGAGGTTAATGTTATTTTGATACATAATACAGGGGTGGTGTTTACCGTGTATTTTGGTAAACAACCTCTGGTCTATCAATTTGGTGTCAAATTGACTAACTTGCAGGATTGACCATACGAAATCCTAGGACATGTGCTAAAGGGTATTTCTATTTGAACCTATCTAAAAAAATGTGTTTCGATAATACCAAGAAGAAGTAATTTAAAAGAGCAGAACTATCCACTACGTTTAAAAGAAGGAAGGAGGAAGAATTACAAGAAGGAAAAGAGATAAAGGTTTTTTGGGAGAGAAAGACTTAGTCGAAGTAGTAATGGTGAACAAAAGGAAAGACGAAATAAATAAGTAAAAGTACTTGACAAAAGTAAAGAAAACAAAGTAACTTCATTGAAAAGATAAAGGATGGTGTGTTTACATCACATACATTCTCTATAATACTCTCTTTCTCTACACTCGGATACTTGCAGTAATTTTAAGAGTAACTTGTACAACAGTAAATTACAACACACTTAAGTGTATGTCTAAGACTCCTATTTATAATAATAATAATAGTAACTACTAATAATCTCCTTAGACCATCTATTTCTGAGAAGTGTCACACCGCATGCAGTCCTTTGTCCAATGAGCGCCACTTATCCTTCTTAGTCATAAGAAAATATAACTACTCCCTCCAATATTTAAATTTCAAAACTCAATTCGTCCCCACTTCCAAATTTCGGTCGAAGGCTAATTCGCTACTTAGGTCGATATGTCTAGTTCCAAGACTTCAATTTTTCTAAGTCCTTGGAGGACCTGTAGGTCCTTTAACAAGCTGAAATAACCTAAAAATATGGGTCGTCGAATTGGCGAGCTAAAAAATTTCCCCCCCAAAATGTAGTTTTCGACACTACCAAAAGTACATTTTTTGACAGCATCCAATTTCGACGCCGTTTACCTTCGACTGTATCCTGAGTGTTGACCCACTTCAACTGCTTCGTGCTTAGGAAGCTGAAGGGTAATGGGAAAGGACATATCCAAACTCTCACGCAAAAAAGAACTGTTACGCCACCTTGATGCACGATCTCTGACGTCATGAACATCATGGCAAATTTCTCGGGAATCACCAAAATCGTGAGCCATCATTACTCCTACAAAGCATAGGTTACAACTGCCACCCCTACTAACTCATCCTGAGTATACACGTGGCCCACTAACCCCAGCCACTTATGAGAAGAAAAAAAACTCTTGATTTTCCTCTTTCACTTATAAATAACTTTTCAAAACGTCTTTTTTACTTTTACCTCCTCAATCTTTTTACAACATTTCCTTGCATTTTCTTCCCACAATCTTTTATTCCAAGAACACTCCTCCAACTCTCATCATGGTTGAACTAAGATCCCAGAAACAAAAAACCCAGTCTCACAAACAAACCTCTTCTTCCATCCTTCCCCCTTTTGCTGCTCTGAGCGGCCCGAAGGTGGCGAAAACTCAGCAACTCGTTCGTGAGCCTTTACTAGAGGAGAAACGCCCTATCTACGAATCCCAGGTAATCATACCCGTTACTGTTGCGAATAAACCATTGGCTATGTCTGGGCCTCTATCTCCCTTAGGTTTAAACTACTCCCATTTGAATGAGTTTTTTCCTTCTTACCGAAAAACCAAACCTCTAGGGCAAAAAGACTCCCAAAAGGTTCCCTTGGATAATCCATATAGCTTGGATGTTTACAATGTGGATCTCAAGTACCTCCATGATGGCGCAAGATTATTTAGGGCTACGCCATATTTCAAGGATTCTGAACTCTACCTCAACTAGTTGAAGAAGGTAGAACAGGCAAAAGCTCAAGACTGGAAAGACATGGGCATCTACGACCTTATTATGATGTCGAAAGTAGGTCCCAACTACTGCCCCCTAATGTTGGCTGCGTCTCTAATCTTTTGGGACAACACGCATTACACTTTTCATCTTCCATGTGGGATGATGACGCCTACTTTGTTCGACGTTGCTGCTATTGTAGGGCTGAAACCCCATGGGCTGGTTTACGACCCTGAAGTTGATAGCCAAGACACCATTGGTTTCTCAACCACCAAACACACTTACACTCATTTCATCAATCATTATCCTGATAAGAATAATGCCGCTGTTAGAAACGAGGAACATATAGCCTTTTTGGCCATGTGGTTGTCTCGTTGTATTTTCTGTACTAAATCCTTGCAGGTGGCACAAAAATACTTAACACTGGCGAACCAGCTGCATAAAAAGAGAGAAATATGTTTGAGTGAAATGATTCTTTCAAGTCTATACGAAGCTTTAAGCGAAAGTGCCGGCAAACTAAAGAACCCTGAGAATAACGGCAACTTAGTAATGTCGGGGCCGTTTTGGTTACTTCAATTGTGGTTAAACGCCACCTTTGAAGGCAGCCTACCAAATAAGGGTGAAGTCGATGAAGGGTCTCCTTCGATCTCTGGAAGGCAAATCGAATGGCCTCGCTTAGTTCAGCTTACTCCCAGCGAAGAAGGGCAGACACTTCGAGCCAACCTCTCAGGCTTCGTCCAGATGTTCGCGAAGCGCTATGTCTTCACACCTGGGATGGCTCCCTTCGCAGAACGGAAATGCGGCCCTGAATGGTTCACTAGGCCTTTCCCAGCTTTGCTCAAGAGACAGGAAGAAGAATCGAAGCTGATTTGGGAGCGATTCCTTATGCCTCGACTGCTTGTCCACAAGCCCAATCTGACAAAAGGGCAAGCTTCCTTGATAGCCTATCAACCAAATCTGGTGTCGAGACAGTTTAGGCTTATCCAAACTCTGCCTAGGTGTTTATACGAGAAAAAGTCTCATATTATGTTTCCACTCCACATCATTAACCCCATCGAATGTTCAAACCAATTGGCGCGCCATGCCCATAAATCCTCACTTGCCCCACTCTATTTTGCACCTTCTTATTTCTGTTCCCCAGAATTTTATAACTGGTGGTCCAGACATTATTCTTCTGAATTTCTTGATGCTGCCAGTCTTACTCGAATGATTGATCAAGCTTTCGTTGATGTGCAGGAAAAAACCAAGAAAGGTAGGTCCACTCACATAAAGGAGATACAAGCCTTCTAAAAATACTTTGAAAATGCTTATCGACCGGATGATATTAGTCGAACTGTCCGCGAGGCTGCTGTCACTTTGAGGAAAAAATTTCTAAAAAAGATGGAGTATTTAAAAATTCCTTCATCCATCCCCCATGAGAAACGGTATGAGATGGCTTTCAAATTATTTCCCCCTAAGATTCCTCGATTTCCACCTGCTGATTTTGGAGTGGCCCTTGCCCCTCCATTTCCAGATTGGTTCATCTGTGAGGATCCTATAAAAATCCTTAGACAGCAGTCGAAGCCTAAAGCACAGTGGGTGGTTCCGACTAAACATACCGTCGATGCTTTCATAGGGAACCTTCATATTAATATCGAAGATGTTCGCATTGAATCCGAAATTCTCGAAGGTCGACTCTTCTTCGTTTTAGACTTCTTAAACAAAGCTTTATCGTTACTAACGGATGGCACTGTCATTTGTCTTTTACAACTGCTCCCAAAAAGACTGCCATTTCGGCGAAGACTGAAAGTTCCGTCGAGGGTCAGAAGGTAATATTAATGCACCATCTTAATCCTTTCAACATTCTGGGTTTAAAACCTAACACTTTCCTAATGCTTTTTTAGGTAAGCCAGAAACCACCTACCCCTCAGAAAAAATTAAAGAGGGGTGCCACCCTAGTCATCGTTGACTCAGAAGATGAAGATGGTTCTCCTCGAGAGGAGGTTCCAATGAAAAGGCGGCGAAGGGTTGTCCGCGGTCTCGACACCACTGACTCAGATCCTCCATCGACTCAAATCCCTGAATCACAAGATCATTGTGCAGACCTTGGTAAGGCTCCTGTCGAAGGTACCCCAATTCCCTAAACTGCTGCTGTTGAAAGCGACAACTCCAGTCCGACTGATGAAGGCCCTTAAGGTCCAACTCCTATCTTCGACTGCTTTCTGTCTGAATTTCAAACTGCTTTTGGATTCTTTTTCTCATGTTTAGATTCTTTCTTTTCAGACTGACGTTGTGATGACAGAAAGCATCCCGACTACATCTCTTCTTGAGGCTTATCCTTTGAACAGTCGAGGTGAGCCCACCTATCGTCCTTCTTCGGACTTAGGTTCTGGTGTGAGTTCACTTGGGGAAATCAATAAACCTGAGATTCTTGTGGTTCCCCTGCCTTCTCCTTTAAAAGTTGTCACCCAATAATCTCAAACCGATGGGTCTGATCATGACGAGGGGAACAATTCCCAGAATCCCATCGAAGCAAGTGAAGAAGAGAACTTTTTGGATGAGGGCGTAAATCCTGCTGATAGTTCGCCTCAGGGTACCACAATGGAGTTTGATGACAAACCCGTGGAGGAAAAGGTTACGGCAGATGGAGCCATGCATCAATCTGAGTTGGAAAAGTCTAGTGAGGAAGACGTCGTAGAAGACGAGGAAGAGGATACTACCAATGTTGTCCCAATTAAAGAAACTGTTGTCGAGAGTCCTCCCATCAAGCAAGCTAAGCTTGTTGAAACAACTCCAATTGCTCCTGCCAACACCCCCGCAAAAGCGGAAGCAATGCCTGCCAAGAGTGCGACAGATCTTACTGCGGCAGAACTTGAGGCTCTAAAAGCCTCCGACCGTCGACAATACATCCAACTCCTCCTCCGTAAGCGAAATAGTTCCTCAGGCAAATCCCAAAGCACTTCGACCTCTGAAGGTCCAACTTCAACTCCAATCAACAGTGCTCTTGAGAAAGTAAAGAACAAGATTTTCAAAGGGGACCTCTTTTCTCTCTTGCAAATGGGTCCAGTCCATTACCTTTCTTTGAAAGCTCTCCTACAGCAAGTGGACCTTCATTCGATCTCCACTGAGGCTGCGGCCGTAATCCAAGAAATTGGGACATTGATTGACCAGGTTCATACTGACTTTGGGCTCTTGCCTCAGCTCGAAAAGGATATATCTGAGAAGTCAGGTAGTGAGGCTGCTGCTTGGACTGCCGTTGCAGATTGTGAGGACAAAATTGCAGCGCTGGAGGAGCAAAAGGCCAAGAATCAAAAGGAGATTACTGAGAACGAAACGAGCATCGCTTGTTGGGAGCGTAAGATCAGAAAACTTCGCAGCAAGATAGCCAAAGCTCAAAAGAGAAATGTTGAGCTGTCTTCCTTCGATGATTCTTCCTTGTCGATAGAGCTTGATCATGCCGTTCTTTTTGCCGAGGAGGCTCGACAACTTGAAGCTGAGATTGCGCAAATGAAAACCGGCAGAGCCTCTTGCCAGAATCGTCTCGACGCTCAGAAGGCAAGCTACCTCAAGATGAAGGCCAACCTTCCTTTTTAGATTTCTGAAATGTTTAATGTTTATTTTCTGGCCTTTCTAAGTCATGTTTCTATTGTTGTATTTGGAAAGACTAAGCCATTTTTGGCACATTTTATTGATGCCATTTATGGCCCTACTTATTAGCTTTATATTACTCTGTTGAAATGTTTACCTCTCGAAGCGTTGTTTTGTATTTTTTCAAATACTTACCGTTTACTTTTAAGATTCGTTTATCATTGCTAAGTTCCTCAACTTCGTATGCCCCATTCAAGAAGACTTTTGAGATTTGAAACGGTCCTTCCCACTTCGGGGACCATTTTCCTAATGTCCTGACCTTTCGATCCATTGGCAGGATTACCCTCCAAACTAAATCTCCAATCAAAAAGGTATTTGCTTTGACTCTCTTGTTATAGGATTTCTCCACTCTTTTCTTTTGCCTTCTCAAGAGTTCCAATGCTCTTAACCTTTCCTCGTCCAAATCCACTAGCTCGTCGAGCATCATGTCCCAATAGATTTCGGGAGGAATTCCGTGATGCCTCTGAATCCTGGCCGACTGCACAAGAATTTCGACTGGTAATACTGCATCATGGCCAAAGGTCAGTCGATAAGGTGTAGTGTTGGTAGCTTCTTTGGGGGATGTTTGACATGCCCATAGGACCTGATCTAGGGTTTTATGCCAGTTTTTTGGCTTACCCCCTACATGCTTTTTTATCATTCCAATTACTACCTTATTTGTTGCCTCGACCTGGCCATTGGCTTAGGCGTAGTAAGGGGTCGAAGTAAGGAGTTTGAATCCCATTTCTCTGGCAAACTCTTGCGTTTTCCGACCAGTAAAGACTGATCCTTGATCTGTTGTTATCGTTTCTGGCAGACCAAATCTAAAGATAATGTATTTTTGAATAAATTCAATCACATCGTCTTGGTCTACTTTCGGCAGGGGTACCGCCTCGACCCATTTGGTGAAGTAGTCTATCCCCACCAAGATGAATTTCTGGTTTTTCGAGGACGCGGGTCGAATTTCTCCTATTAGGTCCAAAGCCCATCCTCTAAATGGCCACTGCTTAATTATGGAGTGTAACTCGCTTGCTGGAACATGCTGTATACCAGCGTGTATTTGGCACTCCTAGCAGCCTTTGGCAAATTCGATACAATCTTTCAACATTGTAGGCCAATATAGACCTTGGCGAAATAGTAGCCATTTCATCTTCTGGCCTACCTGGTGTGCCCCACATGCTCCACTATGAACTGATGATAATGCTAGATACGCCTCAGATTCACTTAGACACTTAAGCAAAACTCCCTCAAGAGTTCTTTTGAATAATTCGTTTCCTAGGAGGACATAGCTCAGTGCTTAGTATTTTATTTTTCGCTCTGTGGTGCTTGAAGGATTTTGGAGGTATTCGACCAACAGTCTTCTCCAGTCCCCATCCGACATCGATTCGATTGTAAAGATCTCAAAGGTTTCTTCGTCGGTGAAACCGAACTTTGCAGCCCTCAAATCTGATGGCTGCAGTGCCACAGCTACTACCTTGCTTCTGACTTGGATTACTTCTTGCAGGTCTTCGCAGAACACCTTGTATCCTGATGCTATTTGGGCCAAATCGTTGGCCACCTGATTTCGTAGTCGTGGTATATGTCGAATAATAGTCTCTTCGAATTTCTTTAATAGCCTATTTGCTACTACAAAGTACACGATGAGGCTTTCTTTGACGCACTTGTATTCTTTTGTCAATTGTCTTATGACTAACTCTGAGTCTCCCATTATTTCGACTCTAGTTGCCCCCAATTCCAACAGAATTTTAAGTCCAGCTATTAAAGCCTCGTATTCCGCCTCATTGTTGGAGCATGGCTCACCTATTCTATACTTGAATTGTGTTGGACCTTTGTCAGGAGAAATAATAAGCATGCCTATGCAAGTTCCCTTCTTATGGCTGGAACCATCGAAGTACAACTCCCAAGGTTCTAGTTCGATCATATTTAAAGTGTTTGTATCTACGGAGTGGTCGACAATAAAGTCTGCCACTATTTGCCCTTTAATTGCTTTCAATGGTTTATATGTTAAGGAAAATTTTGTTAACGCTAATGCCCATTTACCTATTCGACTATGCAAAATAGGTTTAGACAACATATGCTTTATAACATCAAAATGCGAAGAGACACAAACATCAACAGGCTTTATATATTGTTTTAATTTTGTACATGAGAAATATAAACATAGGCATAGCTTTTCTACTTCGCTATATCTAGTCTTTGCATCATTTAGGACTCTACTAAGGTAGTAAATGGCTCTTTCTGTGCCATTTTCGTCCTCTTGAGCTAACATGCTTCCCAGAGTCTTGTGTGACGCAGCTATGTACAACCTCATGCTCTTGTGTCGACAAGGTGGAGAGAGGATTGGTTAAATAACTTTTGATTTTGTCGAAAGCTTCTTGTTGTTCCTTCCTCCATTCATACCCTTCTTTGGTGACTCGAAGCAACGGCGAGAAAGCTTGTGTTTTGCCGCTTAGGTTTGATATGAACCTCCTTAAGAAATTAATCTTTCCCAACAGGGATTGTAATTCCTTTTTATTTGACGGCGCCTTGGTCTCCATAATGGCCTTCGTCTTGTTTTGGTTTATTTCGATGCCCTTTTTGTGGACTACGAAACCCAAGAAGTCACCCGCCTGCACAAAGAACGCACATTTTAGAGGGTTCATTTTGAGGCCAAACTTCCTCATCCTTAAGAAGGATTGTCGAAGATGATCTATATGATCTTTGCCTGATACAGATTTAACCATAATGTCATCAATATATATCTGCATAAAAGATTCTATATTGTCATGGAAGATTGAATTCATTGCTCGTTGGTATGTTGCCCCAGCATTTTTTAGGCCAAAAGGCATCACTACCAATTCGTAGGTGCCTATGGCCCCTGGACAACGAAACACTGTTTTGGAAACATCGTCCTCGGCAATGAAGATTTGGTTATAACCAGAATAACCATCTAACATACTAAGATATTCGTGGTCGGCGACTGAATCGACTAGCATTTCTGCCACGAGCATCAAATATTCATCCTTAGGAGTTGCTGAGTTTAAGTCCCTAAAGTCTATGCAGACTCTCAAGGAGCCATTTTTCTTAATAACTGGCACAATATTAGCAAGCCATTCGACATACCTGGTTGTGCGAATGAATTTGCATCGCAGAAGTCTTTCGATTTCCGCTTTTATTTTTGATAGAACCTCTAGAGCAAAACGCCTTGGGCTCTGTTTGATTGGTTTCTTGCCAGGCTTGATTGGCAGTCTATGTCCCACCAACTCTCTTTTTAATCCTGGCATTTCATCATAATCTCAGGCAAAACAGCCTCTATATTCTCGCAACAACTAGATAACCTCACCTTTGAATTGAGTGTCGAGGTTGGCACTAATATAAGTTGGCCTTTTGATAACGCCATCTCCTAAGTCCACTTCCTCTATTGGGTCCTGCGTAAGCATCTTGGCATCCTCTGCCAAGGGATCTTTCTCGAAACCCAAAGGCTCGTCGTCATCGATAGCGTCAAGCCTTTTGCTTTCTTGATGGGTTTCATCAGATAATTCCATGTCGAAGCCTTCCTTGTAGCCTCTCTGAAGAACTTCTTTATTGGCCTCTGTGGCCATTTCGCTTTTGACAGCCTCCGAGGCCGTTTGTAGTCTAGTTTCGACCACATAAGCCGAAATCCTTCGAAGCGCATTGGCTTCAGTCATTATTACTGAAATCACTTCCCCATCCCGTGGGGTCCACTGGAAAGGTTCCAAGGTATGAAAGCCTTTCAACTGGCACCTCTCTGTCCCAACAGAAACCGTCTACAGGATGTAAGTATAACGAGCAATATACTTCGTCATCTGGCTTGAAACCGAAGTCCGCTGGTCCACAAGGACCTATACCAGCCAAGTGTTTGTTGAAGTGCCTTTGATCGACATAGTTGTTGGGTGCCTTAAAATACCCTTGATCAGCTTCAATATTTTCCACGATGCCATCTGGCCTCCAAATTGCAATTCTTTGGTGCATCGAGGATGGCACTGCCCCCACACCATGAATCCATTCGCGTCCAAGTAACAAATTGTAATTGGCTGTAGTTTCTACAACCATGAATATCGTTGGCCGCGTTACCGTTCCAACAGTGACATCTTCCTGGATTACCCCCCTGGTCGAGCCTACCTTGCCTTCATAGTTGGACAGGACCATGTTTTGTGGCTTGGTGTCAGCATCACACTTCCCGGTTTTGTTTAATAGAAGATGTGGCATCAAATTCACAGTTGCACCACAGTCCACCAGAATTTTGTTAACTAGGGTATTTTCTACTTTTGACGTAATATAGAGTGGCTTCAAATGGTTCCTCATCTCCTTAGTGGGTTGTTCGAAGAAAGCATTCTTCTCTTCGACACAGCCGTTGTTCATCACATAATAGCAGACGGGTTTGTGTGCTGCCATTTCACAGTCTGCATTAGTGTCGCAGTTTTCGACCATGGATACTCTGTCATATTCTTTTGGCATCACTGACACTACGTTCACCAACAAATTTAGTGAATCGTCAGAATCTGATTCGAACTTGTCCGTCATTTCGTCATCGACCCCAGTGATCCCCTTCTGACTTCTAACCTGGTCAGAGAACAACTTCCTGCCCACTGGAGGTTTTGCCGATATCTTCGACGGCTCTCTCTGATTTTTTGTTGGGAGATTAGTACTAGATTCGGCCTTGTCCTTCGACGCCGCTTCTCTAAGAGCTTTTCTTTTCTGTTGTTCCCGCCTCCACTGTGATCGAGACATGGGGGTTTTCCCCTTATAATTCTCGGATACATGGGCCATCTTTGAAGACTGGAATTCTTTTCGATAGGTAACTCAGGACCCCCTGTTCACTTCGAAATTCTTCCATTTTTGTTGGCCTTGTCGTCTATCCTCGTTTGGTTTCATCCACCTACCATCGGCGTTTCTAACAGCAGTTTTGAAACTAGTAGGCCTTGTTTTGGGGGCTCTGATGCGGGGTTCAGATCTTTTCAGCAAGCTGCTTCGTTCATCGTATTCAGCCATTTCCCTATTTTGCTTGAGCCTTCGTGTTCCCTCAAGTCTCTGGGCAACCTTTTTGTCGAAAATCGTGCTGCATCGTGGGTATAACATCACACTGGAACCCTTTCCCTGGCATCTGTGAAGAAAATCCACAATTGTTTCCTCTTGCTTCGGGTAAGCCTCCTTAGTGATTTCCTCTTGGTTGTTCGACTCACTATCCCATTTACCTTCTTGTTTGGTAACTTCCATCATGTTGATCTCAACCTCCTCGACCAAATTCAAATCCTTTAAACTTAGACCCAAACCTTCAGTAGCCTGGTCCATTTTAACGAAGTTGTCAGCCATCTCCTTGGTCACCATTTCCCATCTTGGATTGTCTGCTACCCATCGGTGTTGCTAGCATCCATCTCTCCTTCACTGCCTTGACCAAAGCCCATTATGACCTTTGTCATCACAACATTCTTGATGAAGTCATCAGTAACTTCTGTCATGCTTTTTGAGAAGTCGCGGCCTTCAGTGACCTCGATCATGTTGGCTTCTAATGGCTCTGTGTAGTGAGCGTCTGTCACTTGTAGAGGGTCTGTGTCGACCTTCATTTGGCTAGTGGCTTTCTCCCCAAACTTCAAGCGTCCCTCCTGGATTGCGTTCTGAACAAGATCCCTGAAAAGAAAACATTGAGATGTTTTATGAGCCAAAAAATTATGGTACTTACAAAAACCTCTATTTTTTCTTTGCTCTAGCAATGGCAATTTAGCGCCAGGTGGCACTATCATTTTGCCCATCTTTTACCAACAAATCGAAAATTTCATCACATTTGGTGATGTCGAAGGTATATGTTTTCTTTGGGAATCTATCATTCCTTTCTGATTCGACAAAACCCTTCCCCTGTGGGGGTGCTAATACTTTACAAGAATAAGGGGGACCTTGTTTAAGTTCAGCGAGGTCCACTTCATTTTCGTCGAGGTTCAAAGAATCCTCGCAGGCCCTTTCGATATTGTCATCAATTTCGACAAAGGCCACTTTCTTACTCTTGTTAAATCTAGTTTTATCGTCTTTCAAACGTTCGAGTTGTCAAACTCTGTCAGCCAATTGAGCCATATCTCTTAAGTATTGGGTGTCTAACTTCTTTCGAATGGAATAATCAAGGCCTCCAGCGGCCATTTCGACCAGTTCGTGTTCCGAAACTTGCGTGAAACACTTGGCCTTGAGTAGTTGAAACTTATTAAGGTACTCTTTGATTGGCTCCGAAAACTTACGTTTTACGCTGGCCAGTTCTTTCAAACTAATTTTGGTCTGGCCCATGTAAAACTGCTCATGAAACAAGCGTTCAAGTTGGGCCCAACTACATATGGTATTAGGTGCTAGCATTGTGAACCAAGTGAAAGCATTTTTTGTGAGGGAACTTGGAAAGTATTTTATCCTAAGGCTCTCATCATTCGCTATTTCCCCAGCTTCTATCACATAATGAGCCACATGTTTGACAGTAGATTCTGTCGTATCCCCTGAGAATTTAGTAAATTTTGGTACTTTCATCCTAGGAGGTAACCCTGTTTGAAGGATGTAATCTACTATCGAGGATGTAAAGTTTGGCCGAGTAAAACCAGTGTTTACTCCATTTCGAGCCATAATCCTTTCGACCATGGCCGCTAGATTGTTGTCAATGGCTATGTTATTGTGTCGAACTTCCTGGACCACATGATCCGCATCCTGGTTTCGATTTATCATGACCACTCCTTGGTTTCCTTCGTCTAGAACATGGCCTGGTTCATTTGATTTTCTCTTATTGGTTCAACTAGAGGAGGTTTAACTCTAACCTGGTTTTCCAAGTGTATTTCCCTTGCGTTTCTTACGTCCTGTCGAGGGACGTTCGCTATTGGGTTTTGATTTCTGGGTACAAGGGGTACTCCCATGAACTCAGCCAATCGTGTCAACTGCAGCGTCAATTGTTGGTTGGTTTGGGTTGTGTTATGGATCAATGGCTGGAAGATTTCGGCCATAGTCTGGGACAAAGTCTGAACCATTTGCATGTTGCTCTCGTCCATCTGTTGCCTTAAGCATGCGACTGAGGTATTGGTCAAGTTGGGGCCTTGCGTCGAATATCCCAGACTTTGGCCCTGGAATCTTCGACCAATGTTCACACCAGATCCTGATCCTTGCAGCGGAGAAGTCATAGGGTTATCTGAAAAGATGCGGGGAGCATTTTGAAGCCCCTGCATCAGAGTTGTAGGCATTCCATATGTTGGATTCCTGGGTATATGTACCAACCGAGGAAGAGGATTTTGTCTAGGCAATGGGCTTCCTCCTAATGGTGTTTGAGGATTGGACACTTGGGGCCCGATATATTCCAATACTGGCTGACTATAGGGTCTTATTACAGTCGACCCAGTCCCTAGTATTGAAGGTGTTGGTACATGCCTTACCGGGAGCCCTACTTGCTCTCCAGTCGGTATTGAAGACGATGCTCTGTCGTTTCTTGTTTCTTCACTAGAGCCATTTTGTTGGCCATTTGGTTGAAAAGATTTCGTCGCCATATTCCTAGTGTTACGTCTTACTAAACTTTCTTCGTTTACAGTGGTTATTCTGCCACTTCTTAGTAACATAAAATGTATTTTGAAGACAAGTTGATAAGGCTTATATTTCTAAAGTTTTATGATCTCAAAACTTTCTTTGTTTAGCACCGTCCCAATGGCCGTGCCATTTTGTTTACTGTGTTTTTTGGTAAACAACCTCTAGTCTATCAATTTGGTGTCAAATTGACTAACTTGCAGGATTGACCATACGAAATCCTAGGACATGTGCTAAAGGGTATTTCTATTTGAACCTATCTAAAAAAATGTGTTTCGATCATACCAAGAAGAAGTAATTTAAAAGAGAAGAACTATCCACTACGTTTAAAATAAGGAAGGAGGAAGAATTACAAGAAGGAAAAGAGATAAAGGTTTTTTGGGAGAGAAAGACTTAGTCGAAGTAGTAATGGTGAACAAAAGGAAAGACGAAATAAATAAGTAAAAGTACTTGACAAAAGTAAAGAAAACAAAGTAACTTCATTGAAAAGATAAAGGATGGTGTGTTTACATCACATACATTCTCTATAATACTCTCTTTCTCTACACTCGGATACTTGGAGTAATTTTAAGAGTGACTCGTACAACAGTAAATTACAACACACTTAAGTCTATGTCTAAGACTCCTATTTATAATAATAATAGTAACTACTAATAACCTCCTTAGGCCATCTATTTCTGACAAGTGTCACACCGCATGCAGTCCTTTGTCCAATGAACACCACTTGTCCTTCTTAGTCATAAGAAAATATAACTACTCCCTCCAATATTTAAATTTCAAAACTCAATTCGTCCCCACTTCCAAATTTCGGTCGAAGGCTAATTCGCTACTTAGGTCAATATGTCTAGTTCCAAGACTTCAAATTTTCTAAGTCCTTGGAGGACCTGTAGGTCCTTTAACAAGCTGAAATAGCCTCAAAATATGGGTCTTTGAATTGTAAGACTTTTGGCATGTGAATTTTGCACCTTTCCATCCCCGGCTGTGCCTTTTGCAAAATATCCTCAACAGTTCGTCTTTGTGTATTATGTTTTTCTCCGCATAGAGTATCCTACCTTTTGTAGACCTATGCCTTTGAACCTTTTGTTCTGGTGTCTTTTTCTACCTTTCGTAGAAGAAATTTGTTTCCTCGAACCTTTTGTTCTGGTGTCTTTCTCTACCTTTCGTAGAAGAAATTTGTTTCCCCAAACCTTTTGTTCTGGTGTCTTTCTCTACCTTTCGTAGAAGAAATTTGTTTCCCCTAACCTTTTCTTCTGGAGTCCTCTCTACCTTTTGTTGAAGGAATTAGTTTCCAAGCCTTTTGTTCTGGAGTCATCACTACCTTTCGTAGGAGTAGTTTTGTCCTAGCCATTGCTCGGGAGTTTTTTCTGTTTATTACAGAAATTTTTACGATCATTTCTTCCCAAACGAAATATCCTTTACTTGTTATAGTGAGACCGTTTTCAGCAAACCTTTTGTTCTGGGGTTCTTTCTATCTTTCGTAGAAGGAAGTTGTCTCCAAGCCTTTTGCATTGGAGTCTTCGCTACCTTTGTAGGAGGAATTATCTCCCAACCTTTTGTTTAGGAGTCTTTTATGCTTTTGCAGAAATTTATTCGATCGTGTTCTCTAGAAGGGAGTTCCTCTATGTGATGTAGAAGGAATTTATCTTTTCTCCAAGCCTTTTGTTATGGAGTCCTTTTCACCTTTCGAATAAAGAATCTTTTCTCTAAAACTTTCTTTCTGGGGTCCTCTATGCCTTTGTAAAAAGGAATCTTTTCTCTAAACCTTACATTTTGGGGTCCTCTCTACCTTTTGTAGAAGGAATATCTCACTATTTGATTGTTAGGATCTCTACCTTTGGTAAGAGTTATTTCATTATATCCCCTGAGTCCTTACTACCTTTTGTGGAAGGAATATCTCACTATATACAGCTTGAGTCCTCCCTGCCTTTCGTAGGAGGAATATCTCTTAAACCTTAATTATTATCTATTACTACTGCATGAATGCTTCCCCTCTTCAGGACTGGCAAAACACTTGTGTTCTTTTGTGTTACATCTCGATCATATCATCATATATTCCTCATAACCAACCAATTCATCAAACTATCTTTTATCTTTTGATAAATGCCTTTTTTAAAGCCATCCTGTTATTCCATCCCGATACATTTCACCCCGGTTGGCTGAAAAGTTTGTCATACTCACTTTCAAGTCCAAGGAGATTAAAGAGGGGCATCTGTCACACCCTTTTTTTCACCCTAACCTTTAACCTCCATATCAATATCTTTAGCATTAGAATTTACATCTTCGTGAGTGCATGGTTCAAACTCTAGACAAGAGAACTCAAAGGATTTTGACTTGGCTCAAGAGTTAATTTTTCTCAAGGAAAGTTGAGTTTATTTCTGAAGCTTTTGGCTTCCTCAAGTCTCAAGGAATTCATGTTATCTTATAATACTTGAATCTCATCTAGATCATGGACAAGCATTGGAATCAACAACCTATTCCTTGAAGTTGTGGAATTAGGGTTTTTTGTCAATTGAGTACATAAATCCCATATGGGAAAGATCAATCAAGATATTTCATCATCATGAATCATATTCTATCTTTGGTGAAATATTCCTACATCATACTCAGAGGAATTTGAATTTAGAGCCTAGGTCATTTCTTTCTATCATTTGGGGCTAAAATTAGGGTTTTGCAATTGGTCAGTTTATTTCTGTTACGTGAAGAAAGAATTGAGCTTATGGTTGTATACATGTTCTAAAGTTCCTTTATGTATAATACTGGCCATCAATTTGATGTGGAAGGCTTTCAACTAATCAATAAATTGAAAATTAGGAATTTGGGGAAAAGTCAACTGAGTAGGGAAAAAGTCAACTCTTGACTTTTTGAGGTCAATTCCCAATACTTATTTTAAACATCATCAATGGACCAAAATTGATCAAGAAATGATAAAGGGATCATCAAAAAATCAAGATGTGCAAAGTTGCCATATTTAGAAAACTAGGGTTTTAGAGACTTTCCATTTCAGGAAAGTTTTCATCCATTTTCAGCCATCTTGCAAGGAAGTTTCCATCATGTTACAAGCTTCATTTCATTCCTGGCCAAACATGAAAGTTGTAGTACTCATCCTAAGCTTTCCAACCATATGAAGTATGGATCATTTTGGATCAAAACTCCTCAAGTTATGTGAATTCAAAGATTATGCTCCAAAGATGTCAAAGTTCAATGACTTAGAAAAATTTCTAAGTTGTTTAGGAAAGATTTTTGAATATAACTTCCACTCAATTTTTCTCATGCATCCAAGCTTCATTTCATCTTGCTTTGAACGTGAAAGTTGTTCATTATCCTTCCTAGTTTCAATTGAGCTCAAGACCTCACAATTTGAAGCAAAGCTCATCAAGATATGAGGATTCAAAGTTGATCATTTTGATTTGATCTTAAGCATGACATATGATTGTTTTTTTACCATGATTATGAATAAATGTTTTCAGCATGCCTATTGCCTTATATCACATGTATTTGTCATCACAAAACCTCACAAAACATTACCAAATCAAGCTAAACATGCACATGTTCCTTATGCACCACTTTTGGAAGTTTTGCCAAAATGGGCAAAGAACTTGCATAGCAAGAATGCTACCACTCCCCCACTTTCTGACCTCCCTCTCCACTCACTACACAACCATAATAATCAAAACAAACCCTCACATGTTGAACAACTCGTGCCATTCCCATTCTAACTCTCATTTTTTGAAAATATCATAAATCATCAACCATACCATTTAATCACAGTTACAAGACAAAACCCTAGAAGCAAAGGCAACAACCTCATTTTGCATAAAAAGCTCAGATCAAAAGGTTACAAGAGAAAAATTTCTCAACACGGGTTGCTCCTTTTCTCAAGGCTTCTTCTCATTTCTTGCTCTACTTATCCTCTCTAAAGATCTTTGAATCATTTGGTGGATGTTTTTGAAGCTCTTGCAGTTGTTTGAAGAGGCATTATACTCTCTCCACTAGGTATTTTATTCACCCTTTTTGCATTTTGAGCATTGTTCCTTAACCTATATTTTTCCCATCTTTTGTATTTGCTTAAGCATGTGTTTGAACTTATGTTTGCTTATTTTTTGGGATTTTATTTGAGTGTCTTGCTATTTTTGGTGGAAGCCTCTTTGAGCCATATGCCTAGTTTATTGATCCCTTGACCTAGTTAAGTTTGATTATAGTTTGTGAAATTTTGGCATATGATGACATACTTCCTTGAGGTTCTTCTTGCTTTGGATTCATGATTTTTGAACCTTTTTCCTATTTTTAGTTGATTTTACAAGTTTAGAATTATTTGAGTGTTTCACCTAACTACCTCTTGAGTTAGTCTTGTTTTGATACTTCCTTACATATGCTAGTTCAAGCTTGTTGATCCTTATATGTTTCATGTAAGATGTTTAGCTTGTTGGTCAATGTGCTTGTTCCCTCATTTCATGATCACATTATCTCAAACACACTTCACATGATCCTTTGTTCATTATGAGATTGCTTGACTTGTATTTTGTGGATGCTTTGGAGATTAATCTCATGTATTGCCTTGTTGATCTTTGATGATATGTGGATTAATTTAGTTGCTTCCCATATTGTTTTCATCTCATATATTGCATGTCTTGATCATTTCCTTCATGTTTACATGTTTATACATTTATGATCATTCATTGCTTATCTTGTTGAATTTGATCTTTTGTCTTGTTTTTTATGTTTCTTTTTTAGTGCATCTTTGTACATTCTTACTCATACCTTCCATGTATCATAAATCATCTCCCACCTTGGTCGGAACTATGTTAACCTCTCCTAATTTACAATGTAATAACTTAGTTTTCTTTTATGCTTGCTTGCTTGATTGTTAAGAAAGATAAAATGAATCTAAGTTAGAACACATTTTTAATAAAAGGGACAAATAAGACTTGATCCAATGTCAATTCATTTTCAAACTTATTTAACTTGGTTTGTATTTTAGGGTTCCACCTCTTCTCATCTCTCATTTCATGGTATTAACCCATCATAACCTTGTATGGGTTCCACCTTTGTAAGTCGATGGCTTCGCACATTGCCATCAACCTACCTTGATCTATTCGCCACCTTTTCTTTTCAAAACCCTTTCTCTATTTCTTTTGTCTCCTTGAGTCTAAAAACCTTGGTTTTGTACCAAATGCATTTTCAACCTCTATTCTCAATAAAACATGGATGGTTATGGAGTGGTTAGGCGAAGGCCTTGTCCTACCCCGAGTGCTTGACATTAGCTTTAGGGTTCACTATCTTAAAACACTTACCATTCAAAATTAAAACATCTTTAAAAAGAGAATAAGGTTCTCTTTGTATTGAACTAAATAGTGAGGATTAGGTGAAGACTTCTTGCTTTCCGAGTATTAGGATACTCACTTTAGAGTATGTGGTCTCGATACTCGTCTTTTAATGTGAAGACACGACTATATTCGCCATTCCATTTTCACAATAAATCTTTTGACATAAATGATTAGGTACTACCCGCAAGGGGTTATTATACGAGGACTTATTGCACCCCTAAAACCAACTGTCAACAAATCAAATGCGACATCTTGCCTTGATGGCGAACACTTTTCTTTTCCAAAGGACATCTTACGTCCATTCTACCGCAAACAGGTAATGCATAAGACTCCACAAGCGAGCCGCAATACACCTAACTGCTAGAATACGCACGTTAGCATCGTCCACTCAAACTTCTTGTTATTCACCCTTTGTCCGAACTACAGACCCTCTGATTCTTCACTTCTTTAAGTGAATAAACGTAGGCACAAGGGTGTCGCTACTGCGAAAATCGGCGCCGACAGAACAGAAGAGTCGCCACCGTGCGTTATTTATCCCAAAGGAGGGAAAGGAAACGCTCAGAGAAAACCTAACGCAAAAGGGAAAAGGAATGGTCATCGCAACCAAGTCCTGGATTCGGGAGTCGGTTACGCAAGGGGAAGGTATTAGCACCCCTCACGTCCATCGTACTCGATGGGATCCACGCTTGTTGTTTATCTCGAAGGGTTGATTAATACTATCTAGCTAAAGCTTAGGGACAAAAGAAAAGAAAAGTGACTCGGCAAAGTATCGCACTTTATGCCTACGTATTCCCGTCTGGAACGAGAAATCAGAGTCAATGTAGTTCGCCTAAATACGGGTAAAAGGGGGGAAGGTTGCTCGTCGAGATATCGCATCTCGTGCCTACGTACTTTCATCTGGTATGAAAGATCAGAGCAAACATAGTTCAGGCTTACTACGGGGAGACTAGTTTAATCCTAACGTTAACATGCCAAGTTCGTCCTAAGGTTGAAGCTTGCAAAGGGGAAAACTACCATAATGTTGTCATACATGGTTGCAAAGCCTAATGTCTATTGCATTCTACCTTGAACAAGGAAGAATGGAGATCCTAAGGGAAAGGCAAAGGAAGCAACAGAAAACAGATGAAGTAACAGCATACAGGAAATGCAGATTCATAACAGTAAACATGGAATGCAAGTGAGGGAGGCAGGTCATCTCAACCTCAAGCCCATAATGAATGGAAAATGTCCTATTATAAACATACAATCTTGGCCACAAGTGAATATAAAGAGATACGAGGCAATAAAACCTACAAATGACATACGTATACTACGATTTGGAATCATAACGCGCTATCACGGAAATATGGAACCTAATGGGCAATTATGTATGATAAAACCAGCCAATAAATGATATACCTATCCTATATAATGTCTATAACAAGCAATAAGAACCATAGCGTTCACCACACAAAAAATCGAGGCCGTTGCAGCCGAAAGAAAAGCAAAGTCCATTCGAATGTCCAAATTACAAGTCCGAATACAAAAATATAAGAAAAATAGAAAAAGTGCTAAAAAATTCAAATAAAAATCTCCAATGCCCTACATCAAGCCACAAACCAGGGGTGAGAGATACCACAAAAATATCCAAAGAGAAATGGCCAAACAAGTTTAAACTATGTCATGTGTACCAAAAAGAAACCAAACTAGCACATGGTAAAGAAAGACCTTCAAAACCCTTCAAAATGGTACCATAAAAATCAAGTAAAAATATATCTAGGTACCTCAATGTGTGTATGAATAACCTGCAAAATATTTGGAATTTAAATGATGTATTGGTAGGTCAAAGAAATTCAACAAAATGATAGCACCAACATTGGCCTTTTTATGAAGACCCAAATGTAAAAAATCCAAAGAAAATGTCAGAAAATGGTAAAATTATAATTCCAGTTTTATTAAATCCTAGACATCTAAAGATTCAGCACAAAAAAATGGGGATCAAAAAGACTAATTTTCCTATTTTTTATGATTATTTGAAGTCAGCATAAAAAACAAGAAAAACAAAAGAAAAATGCATAGAAAATAATATAACATAAGAAAATGTTGTGAATGAGCAAAACTGTGGCCAGGGGGAATCGAACTGGGGTTCTTGGACCCCCTGGGGCTGAGGTGGCGTACACGCTGCGTTGGCAGCTGACTGGGAGCCACGCGAGGCGCGACGTGGACGCAGTGGGAGGCGTTGGATCGGCATACCGCGATCAAGGATCCCGCCCGATCGGACGACAACTGCTTGTCCTGGCAAACGTCAAACGGAAACGGAGGGAGGGAGGAGCCCACGGTGGTCCGACATGCTCGTGGTGGCCAGAAACAATTCCGGTCATCTTCAACCTTTGGCAAAAATTCCCATTTCCTCATTTCTTAACCAAAATCACTTTTTCTTGAGCCAAACCTTATTATTTTTTCATGGGCATTCCAAATATAACATCAAACTTCACTTTTATCCATTACTTCCTTCAAATTGAATGCATCCAAGAAAACTTCAAGAACCAAAAATTGTCACAAAAATGATCTTTTTTGTACCAGAATTCAAATAGGAGATGAGAGGAGTGCAATGGTATAAAAATGGCGCAAGAAAGATGAATAAATCGTGAGATATCTTGAAATGTAAGTACCTCTGAAAATGGATCTCTAGAGCTTCAAATAATCACCAATTCTTTGAGAAAACTATATGGACACGTTCTATAATTGATGAGGAAGGTGTTTGGATGGGATGAAGGCCTTGAAATGGTGTAAAACAGAAAATCAATTTTCCATTTGGAGCTCACTTTAATGGAGTTGTGTAGCTTGGTTCATGCATCAATTATGGCCAAAAAATGGATGAATCAATTGTAAGAATGCTGTGGAAGTGATTTGCAATGGTGGAATGAACAAAAAATGGGAGAAAAATGGAATTGAAATTTTTGAGTTTTCAACTGTAAAAAATGTGGGAAAATGGAAAAAATGGTGAAGAGGAAAGTCAATTGCCTTGATTTTTAGTTTTTATATTCCTTGCATCATAAGGAAGGTTTAAGGCCCACAATAGTTCCTTGTTTCCAAGCCCAAGCCCAAGATCCTTTATGTTACTTGAATTGTAAGAAATCTCGAAATAGCTCATGATAAAATCCTCAAATGAAAAATGTAATAATGTCATTGTTCTTAAAACATGATTTCCATTCAAAATGAGTACAAATATGGATTGGTTTGGTTAAATTTTGACAAAATACTCAACTACGCCATTTCACATGTTTTCACCAAAGTGACTTTTATCAAACTTCCACCATGAGCTAGCCCATTAAAACCTTGAGGTTTAGTTGACCAAATGACCCCATTTTGAGCAACTTTCACGTTGGAAAAAAGTCCATTTGAGGTATGCAAAGTATTGAACTTGACCTGTAATTTTATGACCTGTAATCATAGTTTTCCAAGATGAACCCCACATAAGCATCTGAAATTCTCAAGGGCATGAACCACTTCCTGGTGACTTTAGTGATTCCTCAAGCTCGAATAAAACCTCTAAATAGGCCTCTCTCGATGTATATCACACTTGATCCCCTGCATAAATGCTAATGCAATGCTATGATAATGCTATGATGATGTTATGCTAATGCAAAAACAAGAAGGAAAAGGTTGGGAAAATTTTGGGGTGCAACAGCTGCCCCTATTCAAGCGACTTGGACCTGAATGAGTGAAAAGCAAACGGCTTTCAATGAATCAAGGTAAAAGACGGTTGAATACCGAAAGAACCCGGAAATTTGTCAACCGAAGAAATAAACTGCGAACTCTGGTTGGGATAGAATCTCCGAAGAAACTGAACATAATGAACATCTTGAACATCCCACCAAGGGAAAGAGAAACTTAATCAAGTAGCTCTGCTTCAGGAAACACGTAATTGTCCATGGGCTTAACACCATATAGGCCAAAGAAAAATCTTTCGAATCGTCGGAATCTGAATACTCAACGCACAATAGGGCCTCATCAAAATCTGTCAGAATCTGGATACTCAACGCACTTACCGGAGCCTGGATGCTCGACGTAACTGGTGATTTCACTGGGGATTTACCGGAGCCTGGATACTCGACGGACGAAGCAATACATCACAAACCGAACATTCACCGAAATCTGGACATTCAACGGAGAGAGAGTACTATCACAACACTTACTAAGATCTATATACCCAACTGCCTTTATCGGAGTCCGAACACTCAACGGACAAAGCAAAACGTTACAGATTGGAAATTTCACCGGAATCTGGATATTCAACGGAAGAGCCAGGGCTTGAACGCTTAACGTAACACATTGGAGTCTGAACACTCAACGCCGAAAAAACGGAGTCTGACAACTCAATGAAAACACACCGGAGCCTAAACACTCAACGCAACAAACCGGAGTCTGAACACTCAACGAAGCACACAAATCGGAGCCTAGATGCTCGACGAAAACACACCGGAGTTTGAACACTCAACGAAGCAGCAACCGGAGCCTGGATACTCGACGGACGAATACGCACCGGAGCCTGGATACTCAACAAAGCGACAAACCGGAGCCTGGATACTCGACGAAGCAACGAATCGGAGTCTGAACACTCAACGAAAACACACCGGAGTCTGAACACTCAACGAAGCAGCAAACCGGAGCCTAGATACTCGACGGACAAATATGCATCGGAGCCTGGATACTCAACGAAGCAACAAACCGGAGTCTGAACACTCAACGAAAACACACCGGAGCCTGGATACTCAACGAAAACACACCGGAGTCTGAACACTCAATGAAGTAGCAAATCGGAGTCTGAACACTCAACGCAACAAACCGGAGCCTGGATACTCTACGGACGAAGACGCACCGAAGTCTGGATACTCAATGAAGCATCAAATCGGAGCCTGAACACTCGACGAAGCAAACAAATCGGAGCCTGGATACTCGACGAAGTAAACCAATCGGAGCCTGGATACTCGACGAAGATACAAATTGGAAAGAGAATACTACAAATACTTATCAAGATCACCTTACAAAATCTTTACCGGAGTCTGGGTACTCGACGAGAGAAAGAAACAATACAAACTAGAGATTACCGGAGCCTGAATACTCGATGGAAGAAAGAATCAATACAAACTAGAGATTACCGGAGCCTGGATACTCGACGGAAGAAAGAATCAATACAAACTGGAGATTTACCGGAGCTCGGATACTCGACGGAATAGCCACGAACACTAATAGGGGTCTGGACCCTTGCTTGATTTTACCGGAGTCTGAAAACTCAACGTACTGACTGGAGCCTGAATACTCAATGTAAAAACTGATGTCTGAATACCACAACTCCATGCTGGGGAGAAAAACTCTGAACAACTTTGGAAGATACGATCACAACTCTGCTGAGGGACATACCAACAAACATGGAGTTACAAATTTTACTGGAGATGAACAGATCTCTACTGGGGATGAGCAACTCTTGCTGAGGGACGGAGTAAAGGTCCTGCATGACCTCCCTGGAACACACGTTATACTGTTGGGGTCACGAACGACCTGTCAGAGGATATTTCACCCATGCCTGGTGGAGAGAAATCTGATCTCGACTCGCTGGGGAACAAACCCATATTCGTACTCTGTGGGGATTAGAGGTACGCCTGACCAACTGCTGGGGAATGATCTTTGATTGTTGGAAAAATGAGCTTCATCCGAATCTCTCTGAGAAATCTCCCCAAGCGTAATGCCCCTACCCCAGTCTGATTCTTGGGAAGGTCTAAGCTGAGAAGAAAATAGCTTGCCATGAGACGACCCCGAGATGGCTTGCCCCAGGATCTGGACCGTGAGAGGATCCTTGGTTGAATAGTTCAGATAAGCTCTAGAGGTATGGAGAAGAACAAATTCTTTTCCTCATAGGGTGGCATGCCCCAGCCTTGTAATGGCTTTGCCTCTGATTGACTAGTTTGCGGAGCGGTACCCCCGATTGCGAGAGATTTACCAAATCTCGACCTGATTGCCCCAGATTAACTGATTCTTGGATGGCTGACCTTACTGGGGGTTACTTGATAATAGCTGGCCACAACTCAACGAAGTATTCAGGCGTTCTACATTCTATCCTGATCAAACTTTCCACTGTGGAAACTTTCCTGCGGTCGAGCGCTTACTCGCAAGTAAAACAAGTTGTTCTACATAAAAGATATATTAAATGCAATGCATATGACAGTTTTTTCTTCAAAACCCAATCCTGTTCACCGGAAAAATTTATGACATATAATGAACGAATCAATTATCAAAGTGTCAAAATTAATACAACGCTGTAAGAGGAATCCTTTTTGGAGTCAGTTTCGACGCGATCTTTACCGAAGTATGCTCCCGAACTAAACCTGTTTCAATTAGGACTTTTTCAGGTTGTAACGTGGTCAGGTTCACGGTTAACAAGGAAGGATATAAGGCTCAAAATTCATTTTAACCCACCCATTCTCCTTGATGTTCTCCAATCCTATGTTCAGCTAATTCGACCTTAGCGTTCACCTTTCAAAGGTGGAATGATAGGAGTGATGGTTCAGGAAATCACATGCTTTCTGAAGTGACAGTCATTCCCTTTCCGTCTTCGTAGTGCCTGGAGTCACACGATTTCGTTCTCGCTTGAGGATTTTTCACTTGTAATCCTTTTCGTTTTTTTTTGCTTTTTCTGTTCCTAATTTTTGCCTGGACTAACTCTTTTGAGTTTCTGATTTTGGAGTCCAGCAGGATACCCTGATTTTTGCCTAAGTCGCTTGTTCCCAAGATTCGACTTAGCGGGCTTTTTCTTTTGATTTTTTCTTTTTGAACAAATCATGTGACACTAGCTTGTCTGACTTGTTAAAAGAGATTGTGATTGTTTCACTCCTTATCGGCAAGGTTTAACCATTGTGGTCCTTTAGGCACGACCTATACATGTGTGATTTATCCCTGAACGGACACTCCTTTTGCAATTTGAATGCTTGATCAAATTAACTGACACCTACCCTGCCCCAGGTTAAGATTGAGGGTTTTTCATTTTCAGAAAGAAACTCCTACTACAAGGCTCAACGGGGTTGACAAGGGATTATCTTCCTTATATCTCCGGTGTTTATGGATTTGAAACAATGCCTGTATATCGTCAACAGGTTTTTCTATCCAAGAGCATACAATCGGCAGCTCATGCATTCTTCGATTTCGTCATCCTCCCCGGATTCCACTTAAACAAGCATTTGAAATAAAAGAAGCAATAAAGTGAACACGAATGGATTAATTCAAAACATGCATATTTATTTCATTTATCAATATCAATTGAAAACAACAAGCTTTACAAGTGAAATGTGCAATTAAACAGGAAAGAAACTACAAATGTAAAGCAATGACATGCAAAATGCAGATTGCCAGCTCCTGAGAACTGGGCTTCTTGTATCTTGACTTGTGGGCGACTCAGCCGCTTCTGGCTTGTCCGTGGTTTGGCAGAGGATTCTGTACCATGTTGGGCGCTTCATGCGAGAGGTTTATGGCTTTACTGTCAGTCAAATCTTGTAGCTTGTGCTTAAAAGCCTTACAATCGTCAATGTTGTGCCCAGGTGCCCCCGAGTGGAATTCGCAGCGGGCATTTGCATCGTAGCCAGGTGGTGGTCGGCCTGTCAGAGGGGCCAAGGTTCTCTTCTGGATTAACTTCAGTTGTAGTAACGTCTGAATCATCTGGGAGTACGACATTGGCGGCGTATCGAATACTCTATTCGCTCCCCTCGAATTCTGGAACTTCCTGTAGCCCTGTTGATTCTGCTGCTGTTGTGATTGTTGCGGTATCGGAATGATAACACTTGCAGCCTGATGATGATGACACTGATCTTGATATCTACCTCTGCCTCTACCCTGAGAGCTTGATACAGAATTAGCGTCGCCTTCACGCTTCTTATTTCCGAACACTTTCTTTCCTCCACCTGACGAAGGTACTTCTACGGCCTGAATTTTCCCAATCTTGATGTCGTTTTCTATACGCTCACCAGTGATGACAAGGTCAGAGAAACTCCCAGACATACAGTTGACGAGCTTTTCATAGTACATCCCAGATAACATCGATACAAACAAGTCAATCAACTCTCTCTACCATTGGAGGTTGCACTCTGGCTGCAAGCTCACGCCACCTCTGGGCGTACTCTTTGAAAGATTCCCCGCTATTCTGGACGACATTCTGAAGTTGGACCCTATTGGGAGAAAGGTCACTATTGTACTGGTAATGCTTCACGAATGCTTCAGCCAAACCCTTCCAACTGCAAACCTGAGAGGGTTCCAAACCCATATACCATTCGAGCGACGGCCCTGACAGGCTATCCTAGAAAAAGTGCATGAGCATCTTCTCATCATTTGAATAGGCTGACATTTTTCTGTAGTATGAACGTATGTACACCTTTGGGCAAGTGACACCTTTGTATTTATCGAAGGTAGGAACTTTGAACTTGTACGACACTCGTAAATCAGGGATCATCCCTAAATTGGCCATGTCGAGCCCCATGGAGTCCTGATTTGTTATGTTCCTCATCTGTTCCTCCAGCATCCTGAATCTACGATCAGCTTCAGCAGGCAGCTCTGCGCCCACATCCCTCATAGAGAACACGTCGTCCTGACGATCTTCATTCCATTGTTGGTCCCCATTGCCATACTCAGCATAGGCACCCTCCGGACCATAGACGTTTCGATTGACGGTTTAACCATACCCAGCGTTACCAATACCATGGTTAGCAGCACCAGGTCCAAACCCAGCATTATGAGTACCATTACCACAACCCAAGTTAACAGTATTACCAAGACCTGCGTTACCAGCATTACCCAAACCTGCATTACCAGTAGCATTACCCAGACCAGCGTGGCGGACGCCAACATCACTACCATTCCCGACCCCTGCAACAGTTGGGGTGCATCCGGTAGGAATAATAGTGGCGTTAGGAATTTATGTATCGTTGCGGGGAGTATTAGCAGCACTACCTCCGTGAAGAACTTCATTAAGATCAACCCTAGCTACCAGGGGCTGGACCATTATTCTCAGTTGCTCCTGTCCTTGAGCCATACCCTGCATGACTTCCATGAGCTGAGTCATGCGCTCCCTCATCTCTTGCATCTCAGTCTGAACGTGATCCATGGCTTTCTTGAGATTGTTTCTAGTAGGATATCGGTGAAGTCTCTGGTCAGCAATCTTGAAACAACTCTGAAAAGACAATAGGACATAAGAACGAGGCTTAAGAAGGTACCTGCAAACACAAAGAAAAATATGCAAAATGCTAACAATGTATATATGCATATGGAATATTTCCCTTGATTCTAGTTCCGGGTGAAACACATGACAATGGAAACCCCTCAGACAGCAATAGTAAAAAACTCCTCATATACAGATGGAAGACCACATAGGTAGTTACAAGCACAAGTATCTAAGCACGAATGACGGCAAGCGAGATAGCTAGAATCAAAGGGAATATGCACCTGCAATGTTAATGCAATGTCATGTAATCAATGCAGATGAGAAATGCAAAAATGCAAGGATGCTATAGGGGATCAAGGTAGCTGTGCTGTGCTGTAGCAATAATAATCAGAAGCTGATTATGCTGTAGCTTGAGAATAACTAGAGCTTCTCCTTTGCATAACATATATCACTGCATGACATAGATCACTGATACTGAAGACCTCTGATATCAAACCCAAAAGTTTACACTGTAGAAAAAACCGGGTGATCTGGAGCTATGGTTTCCTGCATAACCCAATCCCTCTCACATGTATGGACTTAATTCGCCGACGAGGTATGGCATCCTATACGGTCATCAGCGTCACAGACTTTCAAGAGCGATGATACGATACCTAGAAGGTGTGGCATCATCATCTCTTGAAGCGGCCTCACTCAGCTGAATCCCAAATGATCGGTCCCTAGAGTCGACAATCCTCCAAACCAACAACCCCTCAAGCCCAAAGGGCTGGAAAAGAAGTCAACCGGGAGAATCTCGTCTGAGCGTGGATTTTGTGAGACACTAGTACATGCAAAGCATGCACCCGCCCACTACTTTCCACAACTAATGCTAGGCACACTCAAGCCTGGGTCTGGCTTCTCACTCATCAGAATCAATCCCCTCCCACAATAGCATAATAGGGATATAATATAATGCTGAAAATAAACTGCGGGAAAATAAAATGCGGGAAAGTAAAGCTAAGGTACAACAGGTATGTACAAAACCCACAAGATAAACAAACAAGCGCTAGGACTGACTCGCCTAGTGGATGGGAAACGGTCCCAGCGTAGGGGATGGGAAAAGTTCTGAGCTGCCATTAGTCCCCAGCAGAGTCGCCAGCTATCGCTACTGCGGAAATCAGGGTCGGCAGAACAGAAGAGTCGCCACCGTGCGTTATTTATCCCAAAGGAGGGAAAGGAAACGCTCAGAGAAAACCTAACGCAAAAGGGAAAAGGAATGGTCTTTGCAACCAAGTCCTGGATTCGGGAGTCGATTACGCAAGGGGAAGGTATTAGCACCCCTCACGTCCATCGTACTCAATGGGATCCACGCTTGTTATTTATCTCGAAGGGTTGATTAATACTATCTAGCTAAAGCTTAGGGACAAAAGAAAAGAAAAGTGACTCGGCAAAGTATCGCACTTTATGCCTACGTATTCCCGTCTGGAACGAGAAATCAGAGTCAACGTAGTTCGCCTAACTACGGGTAAAAGGGGGGAAGGTTGCTCGCCGAGATATCACATCTCGTGCCTACGTACTTTCATCTGGTATGAAAGATCAGAGCAAACGTAGTTCGGGCTTACTACGGGGAGACTAGTTTAATCCTAACGTTAACATGCCAAGTTCGTCCTAAGGTTGAAGCTTGCAAAGGGGAAAACTACCATAATGTTGTCATACATGGTTGCAAAGCCTAATGTCTATTGCATTCTACCTTGAACAAGCAAGAATGGAGATCCTAAGGGAAAGGCAAAGGAAGCAACAGAAAACAGATGAAGTAACAGCATACAAGAAATGCAGATTCATAACAGTAAACATGGAATGCAAGTGAGGGAGGCAGGTCATCTCAACCTCAAGCCCATAATGAATGGAAAATGTGCTATTATAAACATACAATCTTGGCCACAAGTGAATATAAAGAGATACGAGGCAATAAAACCTACAAATGACATACGTATACTACGATTTGGAATCATAACGCGCTATCAGGGAAAAATGGAACCTAATGGGCAATTATGTATGATAAAACCAGCCAATAAATGATATACCTATCCTATATAATGTCTATAACAAGAAATAAGAACCCTAGAGTTCACCACACAAACAAATCGAGGCCGTTGGAGCCGAAAGAAAAGCAAATTCCGTTCGAATGTCCAAATTACAAGTCCGAATACAAAAATATAAGAAAAATAGAAAAAGTGCTAAAAAAATTCAAATAAAAATCTCCAATGCCCTACATCAAGCCACAAACCAGGGGTGAGAGATACCACAAAAATATCCAAAGAGAAATGGCCAAACAAGTTTAAACTATGTCATGTGTACCAAAAAGAAGCCAAACTAGCACATGGTAAAGAAAGACCTTCAAAACCCTTCAAAATGGTACCATAAAAATCAAGTAAAAATATATCTAGGTACCTCAATGTGTGTATGAATAACTTGCAAAAGATTTGGAATTTAAATGATGTATTGGTAGGTCAAAGAAATTCAACAAAATGATAGCACCAGCATTGGCCTTTTTATGACGAACCAAATGTAAAAAATCCAAAGAAAATGTCAGAAAATGGTAAAATTATAATTCCAGTTTTATTAAATCCTAGACATCTAAAGATCCAGCACAAAAAAATGGGGATCAAAAAGACTAATTTTCCTATTTTTTATGATTATTTGAAGTCAGCATATAAAACAAGAAAAACAAAAGAAAAATGCATAGAAAATAATATAACATAAGAAAATGCTGTGAATGAGCAAAAATGTGGCCTGGGGGAATCGAACTGGGGTTCTTGGACCCCCTGGGGCTGAGGTGGCGTACACGTTGCGTTGGCAGCTGACTGGGAGCCACGCGAGGCGCGACGTGGACGCAGTGGGAGGCGTTGGATCGGCATACCGCGGTCAAGGATCCCGCCCGATCGGACGACAACTGCTTGTCCTGGCAAACGTCAAACGTAAACGGAGGGAGGGAGGAGCCCACGGCGGTCCGACATGCTCGTGGTGGCCAGAAACAATTCCGACCATCTTCAACCTTTGGCAAAAATTCCCATTTCCTCATTTCTTAACCAAAATCACTTTTTCTTGAGCCAGACCTTATTATTTTTTCATGGGCATTCCAAATATAACATCAAACTTCACTTTTATCCATTACTTCCTTCAAATCGAATGCATCCAAGAAAACTTCAAGAACCAAAAATTGTCACAAAAATGATCTTTTTTGTACCAGAATTCAAATAGGAGATGAGAGGAGTGCAATGGTATAAAAATGGCGCAAGAAAGATGAATAAATCGTGAGATATCTTGAAATGTAAGTACCTCTGAAAATGGATCTCTAGAGCTTCAAATAATCACCAATTCTTTGAGAAAACTATATGGACACGTTCTATAATTGATGAGGAAGGTGTTTGGATGGGAAGAAGGCCTTGAAATGGTGTAAAACAGAAAATCAATTTTCCACTTGGAGCTCACTTTAATGGAGTTGTGTAGCTTGGTTCATGCATCAATTATGGCCAAAAAATGGATGAATCAATTGTAAGAATGATGTGGAAGTGATTTGCAATGGTGGAATGAACAAAAAAATGGGAGAAAAATGGAATTGAAATTTTTGAGTTTTCAAGTGTAAAAAATGTTGGAAAATGGAAAAAATGGTGAAGAGGAAAGTCAATTGCCTTGATTTTTAGTTTTTTATATTCCTTGCATCATAAGGAAGGTTTAAGGCCCACAATAGTTCCTTGTTTCCAAGCCCAAGCCCAAGATCCATTATGTTACTTGAATTGTAAGAAATCTCGAAATAGCTCATGATAAAATCCTCAAATGAAAAATGTAATAATGTCATTGTTCTTAAAACATGATTTCCATTCAAAATGAGTACAAATATGGATTAGTTTGGTTAAATTTTGACAAAATACCCAACTACGCCATTTCACATGTTTTCACCAAAGTGACTTTTATCAAACTTCCACCATGAGCTAGCCCATTAAAACCTTGAGGTTTAGTTGACCAAATGACCCCATTTGGAGCAACTTTCACGTTGGAAAAAAGTCCATTTGAGTTATGCAAAGTATTGAACTTGACCTGTAATCATAGTTTTCCAAGATGAACCCCACACAAGCATCTGAACTTCTCAAGGGCATGAACCACTTCCTGGTGACTTTAGTGATTCCTCAAGCTCGAATAAAACCTCTAGATAGGCCTCTCTCGATGTATATCACACTTGATCCCCTGCATAAATGCTAATGCAATGCTATGATAATGCTATGATGATGTTATGCTAATGCAAAAACAAGAAGGAAAAGGTTGGGCAAATCTTGGGGTGCAACAAAGGGCCCCAATCCTTGGCGAGCACACTTCCATCTTTTTCATATGTAGTCCTTCGAACAATGTTGACTCTGACTTTCTCATACCTTTTGAGAATATGTAAGCATAGGACCGCGAATTCCTACCGAGTCTCCTCCCCTTTTCTACCTTCTCTTTTCTCTCATTCTTTGTTTCCAACACTTCTCTCTTCCTCTTAAAACAATCTTAGAAAGCACTATCCTTTATCAAACATCCTTATATATAGACAAGTGAATAGTTCCCATCGAGTACGATGGATGTGAGGGGTGTTAATACCTTCCTTCGCATAACTGGCTTCCGAACCCTTTCTCTTGGTTGCGAGACTATCTTATCCATTTCCTTCTTGCGGTTTTCCCGATGTTTTTCCCTTTCCCTTTTGGGATAAATAAAGTTCGATGGCGAATCTCCTGTGTTCCTATTTTTCCTCGACGTTGTTGCATTTTTCCAGTAGCGATACGAGGTAGCTGTTGGAGTAGCTGACTTAGTTTCTTTATTTATACTGGTTCGAGTAGTGCTTTGATCATGTAACATTGAGATCGTTTCGATTTATGTTTGAGAGATACTTTATATACTCTACTTTATTTAGTTATTGATATTTGAATTATGTGAAGTATAAACTTTTATTCCTAAGTGATGATTATGAATGAGTTGATCATGAGGCTTTTATCATGTTAATTTATGATTGAAATAATTCTATTACTACCTGCTAAGTGAAAGTATATGAAAATCATGAATTTGTTTTAAGTGTTATAGAGCATGATAAGTATATGTGTGATGTTTTGAATTATATGTCACACCCTTATTTGAGATGCATGATAGCTTACTCTGATTACTTATATATTTTTTGTGGGGTTTAGAAGTCTTACGGTGAGAATAGGATATCAAATTATTGATTAAATTGAATCACAATCTAGATTTACAACTGGTCTTTGATTTATTCGAAGGAAAGGTTAAAGAAAGGAAAAACTTATTTTGCATTGTAAACACAATGCGAGGAGTGATCTAGGGTACGGGGGTTGGTTAAGCTTAGGGAAGGTATTAGCATCCTAAACTTCTGTAGTACTCTACAAGAACCTCTTGTATAAAATGTGATATTGCTAATGGTTATCTGTTAAAGGTATGCTAAAGGGTTAAAGGTAAAGAGAAGGACCTAAGGGGTTAGTCCTAAGTATATTCTCCAAGAAATTGCATCTTGTGCCTACGTATCCGAGGTAGGGGATGGAATCAGAATAATCGCAGTTCCCCTCAAAGAGGGAGAAAGAGGAACTTCTTGACTGTGGTCAAGGTTCCAAGGGGGAAGTAAACGTTCATATGGAAGCGCTTACGTGGAGTGCGGCGACTCCTTTTCTACATTGAGAGGTTGAGTTGAAAAATGGTGAGTAAGTATTCCACGGCAGGAACATACATGGAGTGCGGCGACTCCTGATCCTAAGGCTAGGATAAAGTAAAGAATGTCCACGGCGGGATGCCTATGCATGAGTACGGCGACTCAAATCCTAAGGTTAGGAAAAGATAAGGTATGTCCAAGGCGGGATGCTAAGCATGAGTATGACGACTCGGATCCTAAGGCCAGATGGGGTGAGGGTGAAGGCATTGACACGGCGGTCAAACAGAATATCTTTCCTTCGTAAAACGGTTCATAAGGGAAAATGAGAAGCAGCGATAAATATAATTGATAAGAATGAGATATTGAAATGCAAATATTGTACAATAAGCATGATTGGAGGTTAAGTTTGAGTGGAAATCAATGAGAGACAGTTAGATATGGATTAGAAGGAACATGATTTAAATAAATTGGTGAATCAGCAATGAAGAATTTAATTGTTTTTGTGGTTTTTGTTTGAAAATTATTAAGTGAAAATAAAAAAAAAAGTTTAGTTAATGAAATTAGACCTAACTTATTTTGAAATTAGTTAAATTAAAGAGCTTTAAAATAATTAAAAAAAATTTATTGTTTTATTAAATGGATTAGGTGGAAATTAGGAGAGAATTAATTAAAAAAGTAAATTAATTAACTTAAATTCCAAAAATTCTAGATTTATCTAAGAAGTTAAATTAATTAGATTTGAAAATGTTTTTGAGTTTTTATTAGATTTAAAAATATATATATATATTTTAGTTTTAAATTTAAAGAAGAAAACAACCATTATAAAATAAAAGTTAAAAAAAAACTTTTTATAAAAAACTAATCTAATTATTTTAATTATTATTTTTTTATTAAATAAAGTTAAATTCTAACTATTATTATTTAATATACTTCTGATTTTATATTTATTATTTAATATTGTTAGTTTTAGTTAGTTTTTTTAATTATTTTATAATATTACAAACTAAATAAAAACTAAATAAAAGCTGAAAAAAAGAAAACAAGAAAAAAAAACATAAAAATGGGTTGGACCGGTGGCTGTGAGCTCACCGGACCCAACTCAGTCCGGTTTAAAAAAGGGGGAAGGGAGAAAGGGAGTTGAAAATCCTAATTCTGGGTTTGTGACTTCAAACGGCGCCACTCCCATTTCTTTTCCTCTTTCTTCTCTCTGACTTCTCTTCTTCGTTCTCTTCCTTCTTCACACGACAATCCCCTCTCTCTTCCTTCTTCATGCGACCATCTCCTATCTCTTTCTCGCTCGCTTTCTCACGAATTCCCTCTATATCTCTTGCTCCGATTGCTGAAAAAAAACACAAAAACAAACCAAAACGTTATATATGAGGCTTACGGTGTGGGTTTGTTGCATGTTGACGATGATGTTAATGGTGGCTTCCGACGATGATGAAAATGAACCCTTCTGGTTGTGATTTTCTGAGCCGGTTCATGCTTGCGAGATTTGTTGGTGGTTATGGGTTTCGTTCGTTTTCGGTGGCTTGATGTTATCAATCGAAAAAAAGGATAAGTTTTCTTTTCACGACTTTAGGATTTTCAGATTTCAGAGGATTTATGATGATTTTCTGAGATTCGGATTCTTCTGTCTGTGGATTCGCAAATCCCAGTGTTGTGTCGTTGATGTTGTGGGGTTTGTAACCTATTATGGATTCTAAATTTTTGCTCGTGAATCCCTTCCGGTTCTGTGGATTTTTTTCGCCCCCTCTGTGAGTTTCTTCTTCTTCTTTTTATAGCCTGATGTGAATTGAAAGACTTAAAGACTTTCCTTTTTTTTGGCAAGTGACGCTGATCTTTTGGACAAGGCCCAATGATGATCTTATTTGATCTGAGGGCATTTAATATTTTCTGTTTTTAAAAAAACGTGTTTTGATGTGTTTAGAAACAAATTAAGATTCGTCTCTCTGTCTGAATGTTGAAAATCAAATGGTTTAAGCCTTTCATTTTCGGTTTTGGAAAGTGATGATGGATTACCATCTGAAACTATTTTGTCTGAACTTGTTTTTTTTCATTATTCTGTTGGAGGAAGTTTGGTAGAGGATTACGTTGCCCTTCCCTTTCCCAGTGATGATCTTTTGAATCTGAGGGCTATAAACTCTACTTTTGTTCTTAGATTCTTTGCTTTGCTCTAATTTCTGATAGTTTTACTGTGACATTTTGCAGGCGTGAATGGTGATACCCTTATGGCTGAAAAAATTCTACTGGATCATTTGAGTCAGAAATTCAGTTTTATGGTCTCATATTTCAGGTATCATCCAAGCAATGTCAACATTTGACCGAGCGACAATTTCATAAATTTTAAATTCATGGCGGAACAAGATGTCGCATGTACTGTTTTATACTCATGATTTCGACTTCTCGTGGACTTGTAACCTTAGGATTGTACGTAGACTCTCAACATTTGTACCATATAAAGTCATTAGGTTATTCTCATGGTTTTGTACGGATTTTTGTAGACTTCATAAACTTGATGGAATATAAACTAAGTGTTGTGGTGAAAATTTGATATCAAGCTAGTAATTAACTTGAACCGTATTTCTTTTTACAACCGATCTTTAATTTATCCAAAGGAAAGGTCTCAAGAAAGAAAAACCTTTTTCACGATGTAACGACAACGCTTAAGAGATTCGGGGATCGGGGGTTAGTTATATCTAGGGAAGGTATTAGCACCCTAAATATCTGTAGTACTCTACAGGAACCTTTTGTTTAATTAATTGCTAAGTTTGTGAATTGTGCTATGGTTTAGGGATAAGATAAAAATAAATAAAGTCCTAAGTGATTCTCTAAGTTTGCTCGCAAAGGCATCGCACCTACTGCCTACGTATCCTGACTAGGATAGAATCAGAGCAATCGTAGTTCGCCTCACAAGGGAAAAGAACACTTGATGATGATCAAAGTTCAAAGGGGAACAAACATGACAATGTTTGTGTGGAGTTTGACAAAACTCCCTAATCTAAGTTGAAAGGGGAAAGTAAGAAGTCGTGACGATGATTCTTACACAGAGTTGACGAACTCTTTCCTAGGGTTCTAGTTGAAGAACACTCCTAGTATGGGTGGGTTTCTTAGACTTCAAGCAAAGTCTAAAGGCTTCTAATCTAGGGTTGAGGTGACTTAACAAAGTCAAGAGGGTTAAGATTTTGGTCCAAGACATTGACAGTCAAGTGGACAGACATTCCTTTGGAGGGACAAATGATTGGTAATTGGATGAAAGCTGGCCAGCTTCATGATCTTTGGGATAAAAATAAAATACAAACATCATACAAAAGCATTCATGGTCACAACCAATGAAAAATATTAAGGAGGAAAAAGCAATGATGACAATCAAAGCAGATGATTAGTACGAAAACTGTGACGACAGATCGCACCTGGAGTACAGTTAACAAACAGATGAAATGAACATGATAATAATTCAAAGTAAAAATCCTAACATGTTAACCAACATGTATAGGAATGAGAACAATCAGTTTTCACAAAGAAAAACAAGTGGAACCCTTTTAACTTTCATCTGCAACAGATTAGGGTTAGCACTGTCAACGCACGAATCGCACATGGTCAAACATGATAAAAAATTAATCAAACATGGAAAATAAATACATGACATGAAAGTACACATTAAAACAAACACAATGAAAAAATAATGGGTGAAAAATGATAAAAAATGAGAGAGTTATGATTTTTGGAAGTTCATGTGAAAAAAAATAAGAAAAAGTGGCAACAAGGGTTATCACAAGGGATCGAACCCATGCCAAGTATAATGTGCGTGTAAAGTCTCAACCGCTGGGGCGGCCATACGTCCATTAACCAAAGTGAAACAATAAATATACAAGGCTTGTTTGGTTGGTTTCCTGGGCAAAAACAAAAGGATTTTATGATTTTGCAAAATGGTCATAACTTTCTCATTTTTTGTCTTTTTCTACAAACTTTATATGCTTTTGGGGTAGAATCATCTGAGGATTAAGATGGTGGTGTTGGTTTTCAAAAATACTCTTCCTAGTGAAAAACCCGATAGGGGTTATGTTTATGTTCAAAAAATTGCAAAATGACATGCACAGCTTGGTACAATCCTTCTTAACTCTAACTAAACATCCACACATATCACTTATATGATTTTCAAGCAAACTAAAACATTCCCATGGCCAGAATCACACAATTATGAAGAATCACAATTAATTTGCAAATGAACAAAGACAAAGATGCATGACAGTTGGGCATTCTGTGTTCCAAGGCAATAGGGATCAAAGAAATCTTGTAGACACATTCAATACATGATTTCAAGTGTGTGTATGTGAAAAAACAGGAACTGGAACAATTGTGTGGTGGTGTGGCTCTCAAAGTGCTTTTCTTGAGTATTATGTGCATGAAGTGGTACAGGTTTATGTTCAGGTAGTTTTGATGCATCTTGATTACACAAAGATATTTCAAATTACCAATGCAAGCTGTTAGATCAAATAATTCCACTTAAAACAAGCTGAGGCAAGAATTGGTGTGTGACATGCTATTTGGTGAAGAAAGTGAGCAATTCAGGAATGAATTTTTGATGCAGTGGTTTTCAATGCAAGATGAATATACAAGCATGTCATAAATGACTATTATGAGGTGTTTGTGAAGTGAGTTTAATGAAAAGTGGATTTGTGTCAAAAATGACATGTTGTGTAACTTGTGATCTTTTACAAAATGGTTTGCAACATGAAACTTTAAAATAACAGTTTGGTGGCCAAAACAATTGTGTCAACATCTTCCAAATGAAATTTATAAGATGTTCAAAGTGAGATTTTGGTGTAAAAACTAGTTTGTACAAGTATTGGCAAGTTGTGTGACTTGTGAAATTTGCAAAAATGATTTGATACATGAAAAACAGTTGTGCTAACATACTTTAAATGGTAAATGTGACATGCTCAACATGAGATTTTGGTGTAAAGAATCAGTTTGTGCAGGATGATGGTGTGAGTGATTCAGTTCAGAATGATGATACAAATATATGTCAAGCATGATATGAGATGACAAAAGGATGTAAACTTGTCAACAGCAGCTAGCATATCCAAAGTTCATATCAATATAAGACAAAATATGGATGCAAATACTTATGATCATTTGAGAGTCCTAACACAGGTTTGTCATGAATGCCATGATGCTGTTACTCACAATAGAAGCAGGTTTGCTTATTACAGATTAGCCAGACCAGAATGATCAAATTGGTTATGTTAACAACTCCCCTACTAGCAGCAAACTGAGTTATCCCATTAAAGCAAGTTCAAACAGCAGTATGAATGTTCAATGATTAATCCAAACCTCTCTCAAACAAAATGTTGTGAAACAAAACCTGCTATTTTCTTTGAAGATCAAACATGTTTTTCTCATGAATTCCAAACATAGTGTCATGAACAAAATAAGTTACAGCAGGACAAACAAAGAAACATTAGCATCAGGTTTTTGAATTTATGGCAGGGCAGCATTACCACATTGAGCAAGATGTTGGTTTGAACAAGGTATGAGCAAGACATAATGGATCAAAACATATCATACACATCAAGCATCAATGATCATTTCAATAGATCCAAGAATTTCACCCAAGATGAATCAAAACATACAGCACCAAATCCAAACCAACTTATGTTATGACAGCAAATTCAACAACTTTCAAAAAACATCTTTGACAGTATGCTAACCAATTCCAACTCATCATAATCAGATTTCAACATGAGCAAACCTTATGTTAACACTTGCAATGAACCACACATTTATCACATACCAAATATCATGAAAATTCACCAATTGTTCATAAGTTCAAAACACACCACAATGTCCAACAAGGCAAATACATAAAGAATGATGCAAGTGTTAATGAGAATTAGTTACATACCTGTTGATGATCCTTTTGAGAAATCCAAATAAGTTGAGAAGACCAGAGATCTTTATTCCACTTTTTGCCTTTTTGCACCTTGCTTCACACTTAAGAAACAAAACACTTATGATGCCAAAATGAGAATTATGAATCTCCAATGGTTGCTAAGGGTCTTGACAGCTGAGGTATGTTGTATGTGAGGTGTCTAAGTGATCACAACCTCAAGGAAAGGTTTAGAACTCACTTTGGTGGTTTTTGTAGCTTTTGGTCAAAGTAAGCTAGGTAGGACATTGACTTTTTGATTTCTTGAGGTTTTTGGTGGTTTTATGGATTGTACACCTTCTATGTGTTATTTAGAAGGTGTGTGGATGGTTTTTGGAGTGTTAGAAATGGTAGAAATGATTTTGAGCAAATTTTACTTCATGACCATTTTTGGTGTTTTCATGAATCTTGTGATTTTGGAGATTTGGTGCAAGATGTGGAAATTGGGATAACAGAGATTCTCTATGGTTTCTATCAGATGAATTGTGTATGGAATGAGGTGAATGAGCCCTCCTTTTATAGAGAAATAGGTTGAGGTGCTTGTTAGAGACCTTATTTCACCATGAAGCAAGCTTTAAGATTTTTTGAAACAAACCTCCCTTAGAGGGTTTTCCACTTTCTCTTCCACAAGACCATATTTTAAAAGTTCTTTGATGGTTTTCTGATGTTTGTAGCAGGCTAGGATCATAGGGAAGGGGCTGGTACAACTTTGAGCTTTACACCTCATGCTTGGAAATGCAACTTGCCCACTTGCTCCATTTGCAAGGCAATGAGCTTCTCATCTTGATTTTGGGCTATTCTGCATACTTCTCCCTTGTTTCATGCTACACACATCTTATATGTCACATACAACAAGCTAGATCAAGAAAAAATGGCAAATTTAGTGAAGTAGGTCTCTTTGAAAATTCAGCCAATGTGGGACTTAACACGTGAAACCTCCAACTTTGCACCTATGTAACTTTCTGCTCATAACTCCTTTTGATATGTTCTAGTACAATTTAGAAAGCCCTCACATAGCTCTAAAACATTCATTTTTGTCAAGGAATCAAACTCCAATTGTAACTAGGTGAAAAACCCCCTCAAAGTTGGCTGCACACAAGCTTTTAAAGTGAAAATAACTTTGAAAATTTCTAAGTTATTTTCCCTTCTAAGAATGTTTTTGTTTCTATCTCAAAAAGTATGCATTTTCTGGTTGTGGACTAGTATGTGACTTTTGTAGGACTTGTCAAGAGCTTCCAAATGAGCTTTGAACCAACTCAATTGGATGTGTGGTTAAGGAGTTATGGTTTAGCCCTTTTCAAAACCCTAATTTCCCGATTTCTCAATTACTCTCTCATCCTTGATCCAATGATCATGAAAATTGATATGCAAGTCCATTATGACATAAGGAACAACTTTGATCCACAACTTGGATTCCAATTCTCAAAATTTGAGGAGTTGACTTTTCGGTCAACCGTACGATCGATCGGTGCCGATTGAGTCGCTTGTTGACATTCTGGATATCCTGAGACTTTGATACTTCTTTAATGGTGTTTAATAAGCTATATGAACTTCATGGACCTCAATCCCACCCTTAAAATATCTTCCAACATCAAAGTCAAACCACAGTTGACTTTTCACTAGTTAAAAACCCTAATCGGGGCCTCCTGACTGCACTGTTCTTGATTCTGAAATGATTTCTTCAAATTGACTTCTCATTTGACTTTGATATTATCTTTGATTTCATTCCATGATTGAATTGGCCCAAATCATTGGTTGATCATTCCTTGGTTGTTTTGAATTTGTCGGTGCGAAAACCCTGATTCATCTGTAACTTGACAATGATGAACTTGCACTGATTTAGGGTTAGATAATTCATGATCATGCTTCTAAAATGATAATGAAAATCTAAGGGGTCAAAATTTGGGGTACAACAGTTGCCCCTATTTAAATATCTTCACTAGATGGGGAACGAGAGATGACAATGTTCGTTAAATCGCAGTGAAAGGTATTTAAATATAGATAACCGAAAATTTTGTCCCTTAGATCCGATGTCATGCTAAAGGACAAGTTATGATATGCCATACACTCTAAATGATGCTTTATGATGCTTGAATGCAAACAACACAGACACAACGATAATAATAAAAGAAACAGCAAAACAAACAATGACAAATACAAGGACTCGACACTGGGGACTCGTACTGAAAAACTAAATTAACAGTTCAGACATGACTGATAGCGTAAGCAGGGAAACTTCACATGGGGAAGAGACAAATCCAATAAAGATGACAATCTTATTGGAACATAGGTACTCCACCGGGGAGAAGAATTGACTTCCACTGGGGGAAAAGGATATACTTTTACTGGGGAAATGGAAAATTAATTCCATCGGGAAAAGAGAAGCAGGCTTCACCGGGGAAGAGAAAGACTGGATACAACCTCACTGGGGATTATCAGATGAGGAACTTCCTATAGCGAAGAGTTCAAACGGGATCTTCAGGAATGGACTAGAAACAAGACTAATCACACACGTAGGACACTAATGACGACTAAATCTCCGAGACTTGACTGGGAACATGGATTACTGGGGATATATCCTCAGCTTCTGTAAATAGTTCGCACAGTGCTGGTAATCAGGAAACGTCTTGGGGAAATTAGTAACGACCAGAGTTCCAAGTAATGCCAGTGACGACTGGTTTTCTAAAAGTGATTGGTGATGACCAAATCAGGGTACCAATGACGATTGGTTTTAAACAACGCCAATTACGACTGGTCTTTAAAAAAGAAGATGGTGACGACCATGCTGGAGAATACCAATGACAATTGGTTAAGAGAAAGCTAGTGATTACTTTAGCTTTAGCTGAGGTGTTGGTAACGACCAAAACGAAACAGATTCCAATAACAATTGGACTCTCGATGATGATACCAGTTACGACTGGGTTTCAAAGGGAAAATTGGTTGCAACCAACAAGATACCAATGACGATTGGATTTAGGCAGTGTCAGTGACGACTGGACTTCATGGGGAGAGTTAGTAACAACTAACAAGATGCCAATAACAGTTGGAACAATACCAGTGACAACAGGATTCCCCGGGGAAAGATTGGAAACAACCAAACCAAGAGGCGCCAATGACCATTGGACTTTTATTTAGTGCCAGTGACGACTGGACTTATACGTGGATTTGTTAGTGACGACTAACGAGATACCAATGACGATTGGATTTAGTCAATGCCAGTGACGACTGGGCTTTAAAAGGACATGGATAGTGACGACCAAATGAATACCAACGACAATTGGTTTGAACAAAATGCCAGTTACGACTGGACTTATACTTGGAAATGAAGCGAGTAATAACTTAGACTTCGCGGGGATTGATAGATGTCACCGACTCGGGGAACAAACGAATCACACTGATCCCATGATGAGGGGTGTACGTAGACTTGGGAAATAAACCCGAAGACCTACTGGGGAATAGAGCCTGTAGGTAGATTTTGCTGAGGTGAATTCAAACATATGTTCAGAAATACTTCGCTGGGGATTGAACCTTCATATCATCATAAGAAATCCCGAGGGATAATCTTCAATCTTTGATAACCATACATGGCCAAAGGACTCTTCGTTGCCCAACTTGCTAGCATTTCATTAGGGAATGTAAATTATGACTGTGTATCAAGACTCCTGCTACCCTGATGTTTCGGGGAAGTATGATTTTCCTCGAGTCTTTCCACAAGATAAAACATTTTGTAAAATCTTTCCAAGTTATTTTTCAAAAATTTGGACTTTAATGCTTTCAAAAACAATTGTTGACTAACGAATGGTATTTTGCATAACAAAGAAAATAAGGAACTGATAATTTGCACAAGAAAGAAAGGCTCAAAAGGCTGATTTTATTTAAAGGATGAAATCTTGCCAATGACAATATTCCATGGAAATTTTTACAAGTAAAATGGCAAAAGTGGATAAGGTTACATTGAATCCTGTGACCTAACTATCCCTAAAGACTAGAATTCTCCAAGATCCTTGCTTCTGACGAGAGCTGTTGAGATGAATCTTTGTTGAGTCTGCAGTGTTGATGACTTCGTCTGATGCAGCGAAACGCCTTTGTCCCTGATTTTTGCCTGGATCGCCCTTTCGGGTTTTCAATCCACCGGGACGCTCATTTTTGCCTAAGCCGCCCTTTCGGGTTTTCAACTTAGCGAGCTTTTTTATTTCTTTTCTCTTTTTTATTTTCTTCTCTTTTTTCTTTTTTTACCCTAACTTTTTGCATAAACCGTTCTTTTGGATTTTCCGGTTTATCAGGTACTTTTTTAGGCGTAATATTTCCGAACTGCGTCAGAGTTTATTGGGTGTGTGAGTTGTTCTCCGTCCATGGTAGTAAGGATCAGTGAACCTCCGGAGAATATTGTCTTTACAATAAAGGGGCCATCGTAATTAGGCATCCACTTCCCTCTTGCGTCTTTGTGAACTGGTAAGATCTTCTTGAGCACAAGTTCTCCTTCGCGGAACTCTCTGATACGGACCTTTTTATCGAACGCCCTCTTGATTCTTTTTTGATACAACTGGCCGTGACACATCGCAGACATGCGCTTTTCATCGATGAGATTCAGCTGATCAAATCTTTCTTTAATCCATTCTGCCTCTTCTAACTTGGTTTCCATGATGACTCTGAGGGATGGTATCTCGACCTCGATGGGAAGAACTGCGTCCATTCCGTATACCAGAGAAAAGGGAGTTGCCCCTGTGGAAGTGCGGACGGAGGTTCTGTATCCGTGCAGGGCAAATGGTAGCATTTCATGCCAATCTTTGTAGGTTTTAACCATTTTCTGCAAGATCTTCTTGATGTTTTTATTTGCAGCTTCCACAGCTCCATTCATGTTTGGACGGTAAGGGGAAGAGTTGTGGTGTTCAATTTTGAAGTCATCACATAATTCTTTCATAACTTTGTTGTTCAGATTGGTGTCGTTGTCTGTTATAATTCTGCTTGGGATCCTGTAGCGACAGATGATCTCCTTTTTAATGAAACGAGCCACCACTTGACGTGTAACATTGGTGTAGGATGCAGCTTCAACCCATTTTGTGAAATAGTCGATGGCAACCAGAATGAAACGGTGTCCATTTGAAGCTTTTGGCTCAATTGCCCCAATCATGTCAATCCCCCACATAGAGAAAGGCCATGGTGACGACAGTACATTCAATAGTGTTGGAGCGACATGCATTTTGTCCGCGTAGATCTGACATTTGTGACATTTTCTGGCGTACTGAATGCAGTCGGTTTCTAAAGTTAACCAATAATAACCAGCTCTCAAGATCTTTTTGGACATGGCGTATCCGTTGGCGTGAGTACCAAACATTCCTTCATGAACATCTTTCATTAACAAGTCCGCTTCTCTTTTGTCAACACATATGAGTAAGACCATATCATGGTTTCTTTTGTAAAGTACACCATTGCTGAGGAAGAATTTGGATGCTAATCGTCTCAGTGTTTTCTTGTCAAGTGCTGTAGCATCTGTGGGATATTCTTGTTTCGACAGATAATTCTTTATATCATGATACCAGGGTTTGCCATCGGTTTCTTCTTCGATCATTTGACAGTAAGCAGGCTCTGTCTTGCATTCAATTTTGATAAGTGTGCCATCATTGACATCTCTAGTTTTCCACATCGAGGCCAGCATGGCTAAGGCGTCGGCGATATGATTCTCTGCTCTTGGAACATGTTTAAAGGTAATTTCATCAAAATACTTGATTGTTTCAACGATATAAGCTCTGTAAGGGATCAGGTTTTCATGTCTTGTCTCCCATTCGCCCGTGACTTGGTAGATAACCAAAGCTGAGTCTCCACTGACTTCGAGATTTTTGATCTGGAGATCAATGGCTGCTTCGAGACCAAGGATACATGATTCGTATTCAGCAATGTTGTTTGTATAATCAAAGTCGAGTCTGGCTGTAAACGGAGTGTAACCACCTTCAGGATTCATTAAGACTGCACCTACGCCATGTCCGCTATAATTGGAGGAACCGTCGAACATCATCTTCCACCCAACATCTGTCTGTTGACCTTTGTTAGAACTTGTTTCTTCATAATATTTTACTAACATGATATCTTCATCCAGAAATCAAGCTTCAGAGGTTCATAATCTTCGACAGGTTGATCTGCGAGATATTCTGATAACACACTGCCACTTGATAGATTTCTGAGCCACATATTGAATATCATATTCTGATAGTAGCATATGCCACCGGGCGAGTCTTCCGGTTTGTGCCGGTTTCTCAAAGATGTACTTTATTGGATCCATTTTTGAGATTAACAAAGTGGTGTGACAAATCATATACTGCCTCAAACGCTTAGCGGCCCATGCTAAAGCACAACAAGTCTTTTCTAGGAGTGAGTATCTGCTTTCACAATCAGTAAATTTCTTGCTCAGATAAAAATGGCATGTTCTTTCCGTCCGGATTCGTCTTGCTGGCCCAGAACGCAACCCATTGAATTTTCAAGTACTGTCGAATACATAAAGAGAGGCTTTCCCGGAGCAGGTGGTATCAAAATTGGAGGTTCTTGGAGATAACCTTTGATTTTATCGAACGCTGTTTGACAATCAGAATTCCATACAACTGTTTGATCCTTTTGTAACAACTTGAAGATCGGTTCACAGGTAAGGGTCATATTGGAAATGAACTTGGATATGTAATTCAACCTTCCAAGGAAGCTTCTAACCTGATTTTAGGTCTGCGGAGCTGGCATGTCTTGAATGGCACGGAACTTGTCTGGATCCACTTCAATCCCCTTGTGGCTGACAATAAAACCGAGTAATTTTCCTGATCTGACTCCAAAAGTGCACTTTGCGGGATTCAATCTCAACTGATATTTACGGAGTCTTTTGAATAACTTCAACAAATGTTCTAGATGGCCTTATTCGTTTTGAGACTTGGCGATCATGTCATCCACATATACTTCTATTTCTTTGTGCATCATGTCGTGGAACAGAGCCACCATAGCTCTTTGATAAGTTGCGCCTGCATTCTTTAGACCGAATGGCATAACCTTATAACAATAGGTGCCCCATGAAGTGATGAAGGTTGTTTTTTCCATGTCGTCAGGATCCATTTTGATTTGATTGTAACCAGAGAAACCGTCCATAAAGGAAAACACTGCAAACCGAGCTGTATTATCTACCAAAGTATCAATATGTGGTAAAGGGAAGTCGTCTTTTGGACTGGCTTTGTTTAAATCTCGATAATCCACACACATACTTACCTTTCCATCTTTCTTTGGTACAGGAACAATGTTGGCTACCCATTCTGGATATTTGGACACTGCAAGGAAGCCTGCATCAATCTGCTTTTTTACCTCATCTCTGATTTTAAGAGCCATGTCGGGTCTGGTTCTTCTAAGTTTTTGTTTAACCGGCAGGCATTCAGGTCGGAGTGGTAACTTGTGAACCACTATGTCTGTGTCCAAACTAGGCATATCCTGATAAGACCAAGCAAACACATCTACGTATTCTCTTAAGAGTTCCTTTAACTGCTGTTTTACTTCTGCCCCTAGGGCTGCCCCAATTTTGACTTCTTTTCTGCCTCCTTCTGTGCCAAGATTAATGACCTCCAAATGTTCCTTGTGCGGATGAAACTCGGTGTACTCAGACTGTGCCCATCTTACCAGTCCCTCAGGGATTTCAAAATCTTCATCCTCGTCTTCGGCTTGGTATATTGGGGAATCCACGTCTGGAGGGAATGCGAGGTTACAGGATTCAATGGGGTTATGGTCATCACTGCATGTTTGAAGGGTTTACTTTATTAAAACACACAATCAACAAATGCAACACATATAGAGAAAGAGAAAATTTTTTTTGATTTTGTTTTTTGTATTGCCATTTTTCTTTCAAAGTAAAAGCAAAAAGACGGTAAAGAAATAACACGAGGATTTTTAACAAAATAGTCCATTCTCATTGATATTTCTTTGAAAGCATGGGGCCCTTACAAAACATTCATATAGCCTTGGGCACGGCTATGGAGATTTTAAAATAACAAAGAAAGAAAACAACAAATTACTTTAACTCGGGAAAAACTACAGGAACTTCGATAGCCTCCCAGTTGTTCAGAGTAGCTTCGTCATGATACACTAGTGTTCCTATGTCTTTACTTTCAAGAATTCCTTCCACGACGTTGATTTGAAAATCGCCACTGACGAATATTTCTTGAATGGCCTTTGGCCGGCTGTTGTCATGTATCGGTTTTTCATCTTGAGTTGGTTTGTAACCCAACCCCTGGCGGTTCATCTTCGGCTTTACCTCAATGACTTCTCCCCATCCCGCGGGAGTGCCTTCTTCCAGCGTAGCTTTGGCGCTTTGAGCTGATGCGAAAGTTGGACCACTTTTTGCCACCGTCTCCTCTATTATCACTGCGTTTGCTATTTCTAGTGCTTGGAATGACGTCTCTAGCGCGTCCTCTTCTGCTTCAATGTACCGGAATGACGAAAGATTACTGACCATTAATTCCTCCTCACCATGAACAATTACTAGCTTATCATTTACCACAAACTTCATTCTTTGGTGCAGGGTAGAAGTTACCGCCCCTGCTTCATGGATCCAGGGACGTCCTAGTAGGCAGCTATAAGCTGGATTTATGTCCATCACCTGAAATACAATGTTAAATTCATGGTCCCACCAAAATCGGTAATTCTACTTCTCCGATGACCGTTCTCCTCGAACCATCAAAAGCTTTTACAATTAATGAGGTTGGTTTCATCTCTGCCCCGACATAGGCTAATCTGGACAGTGATCTTGCGGGTAGCACGTTTAACGAGGATCCTGTGTCGACCAGTACTCGTGCCAAAGTATCTTCCTGGCATTTGATGGATATGTGTAGTGCACGATTGTGATCACGTTTTTCCTTCGGTAACTCGGCATCGCTGAAACTTAAAGTATTGCATGTCGTGATGTTAGCCACTACTGAATCAAACTGCCCGAGTGAAATATCCTTGGTTACGTGTGCTTGTCTCAATACTTTCTGTAATGCTTCCCTGTGAGCTGGAGAATTTATCAAGAGTGACAAGATTGATATTTTTGATGGCGTCTGATGAAGCTGATCTATCACCTTGTAATCACTTCTTCGGATAATCCTCAAAAATTCATCATTTTCTTCTTCTGTGCTCGGAGCTTCTTTTTCTTTGATTACCACAGCAGGAATAACTTCTTTTGGAATAGCTACTGATTCTTTTGGCTGATAGATCCGACCGCTGCGGGTCATCTTGCTAGTGTCGACAATGTTGGTCACATCTTTCTGATTATCTGTCTGAACAACCTTTCTCATTTCTTTGTCTACCACGGTCACATCGTACTTCCATGGAACAGCTTTTGTATTGTCATAATGGAACGGTCTTGGTTTTTGAACTACGATTGGTCGCGGTTGACCAATAGCAGCTCTGTTGAAAACTGGCCTTGCACCCCTGTTAAACACTGGAACTTTCTCTCTTTTCTTGGACAGGTCGAAAACCGCCTCTATTACAGAAACCTCTTCTTTCCTTACTTTACCACATACTTGTAACATCCCCTCATTTATCAATCTTTGTATATCTTCCTGCATCACACTACATCCACTGGAACTAACAGTACATTTTTCACATTTGTTATGAACACTTCCCAACAACCCTGCTTCTGTCAGCTTATTATGCAATGTCTTCAATGGTGTTCTGATTTTTGACACATCACTAATTATCTCTTCATCTGACTTTTCAATGGCATTGACCCCTCCATGGTTTGGCAGTGGGTTACTTTTGACGTTAGGTGGTACATCATCAAAGGACAGGATTTTCTTCTCCATCAACTCTCTTACCAGATGTTTTAAGGCAAAGCATCCTTCTAAGTCGTGGCCGGGCAGCACCTTCATGGAAAGCACAATGGGCATTTGGGTTATAATGTGGAGATGTGGTATCCGGATTAAGCGGTCTTGTCGTGATCAACCCCTGATGGACCAAAGATGGATATAACTCAGTATACGTCATTGGTATCTGTGGGAGTGGAGGTTTTATGGTCGGCCTCCGGTTCTGATATTGTTGTCTGGGCTGTGGCACCCTCTGTTGCTGATTTTGTTGAAAGGGAGGAGCGTTGGGCACTCGTTAATGCCCTTGCTGGTTTTGCTGACATGGGCGCTGGTCGCCCTGGTTGATAATTTGAAATAGAATGGTTGAATGCTGGGGTCACAGCTGCCACATATTGCTGAGGGGCATATTGTACCGGGTACATGGGTCTTTGTTGATGAAACTGTTGGACATAGTTAGGTTGGATTGGCTGGATGAAACTTTGTTGAGGCGGCTGATATTGCTGATATGGAGGTCTCACGGTACGATTTTTTCTTCCCATTACGGCATTTGTTTCACCTTCTTTCTTCTTGTGAAACCCACTGCTGACTTTCTTAATACTGCTGTTGTTAGAACTGCTGGAGCTGCTGGCTACCTTTCCACTTTTCATTCCCAATTCTACCCTCACTCCCACGGCCACAATGTCTGAAAAACTTGCAGACACGCTGCTGATCATTTTCTCATAGAATTCTGGTCTCACTGTGTCAACAAACCAGTCTGTCAGTTCTTTCTCACTTAGAGGTGGTACTACCTGGGACGCTGTTTCTCTCCACCGCTGAGCGTACTCTTTGAATGATTTTGTGCTTGTCTGGGACATGCTCAACAACTGCCTTCGGTCAGGCACCATATCCATATTATATTTGTAATGTTTCATGAATGCATCAGCCAAATCTTCAAAACTGTGGATTCTTGACTGATCTAGACTTAGATACCATTTTGCTGGAGCTCATTTCAGACTGTCTTGGAAGCAATGGATCATTAACTTGTCGTCTTCGACGTGTGCTGCCATTCTTCTATAGTACATGATTAAGTGAGTTCGTGGACAAGTAGCTCCTGAGTACTGATCGAAATTTGGGATTTTGAACTTTGGCGGTATTACTAGTCCAGATACCAAACACATTTCTCTAGCGTCAGTGCCAAAGGTATCGTTTCCTTCCATCACTCAGATCTTTCTCCCTATAGTTTCAACATTTTCCCTTAACTTCTCATGTGATTCATTCTCCTCTTCATACCCTTCGGGTCCTTCGTATACTGGTGGTGGATTATGAAAGATGGGGCGCGCTTGAACCTGAACTGTAGCTGGAGTGTAGGTGGGAATAACTTGTGGAATCTCTCCTCCCAAGGGTATTGTCTGTTGAGTGACTCTCGGCGGTGGCACAAAGCCTGGAGACAAACCATAAGGCGGTACATTTGCAATGGTTACAGCTGTCGGGATTGGTTCTGCAGTGATTTCAGAGACAACGGTGGCTTGAGTGTCCAACATTGCACGGATGACTTGTAAGGCTTCCCTGATCTGTCCGATGCCTCCTCGGAGCTCTCCGAGTTCACTGTCGATTCTGTTTACATCTAAGTTCTGTTCTTCCATCCTTAAGCGAGCTTGGGCTCGTGTGTTGTACTGATGGCGAGGTCTCAGTGTGATTCTGTTGACAAGACAGAGGGATGAGACTCGACTCAGGAACATGCATATGCAATGCTTATGAAATGCAGACATGCAAAATGCAGATTTTAAACATTCAAGGGAATAAAAGCTTTATTTGCAAATATTATAACAATAAATAGGAAAAACAGACAAATCTTCATTGATAACATCTGGAGAGTTTACAACATCAAACGGGAAATGGAAATACAAGCTTCTACAAAATACGAAAAACAATAACAACAGATTCTAGATCCTTTGACTGGATGACCCTTCACCTCCCGGTTGATTCTTTCTTCCACTTTGATACACCACTTCTTGAAGTTATTCTTTCTCTTGCATATCCTTGAAATACTTATCTCTCCACGTTTTCCCTTCTTTCTCTGCTTTTGCCAAAGCAGCTTTCAACTCTTCTACGAGAGTAAGCTTGGGCGAGTCAGGCTCAAAGCGAGTATAGAACATCTTCATTGCCGCTTCTCTTACCCATGATAGGTAAGATTCTGAAACAGTAGTGTCGTGAGGGCCTAGGGCAGTTACTCCCCTTGTGTGGACATAACGCCAAGCATACGCAATTCGAGCCCTATAAGCGGGATTCTTCCTTTCCTCCAAGTAAAATCTTCTCAAACAGTCTGGATCTGGTTCATCTTCCATGGGGTGCCCCAATTGTCGACGAGCCAGAATAGGATTATAGCTGATGCAACCATTGACGCTGATGAGCGGTACATTCGGGAAATCTCCACAGCTTTGGATCATGGTAATTCCTCCATACATAGGATCATACCATTTAATGTCTGAGTGTTTAAGCAATAGCAGCTTTTCTGTCCATGAGAGTCCATTTTGCTTATCCCAGATGGCTGGAATTTCTAACAAGTGTGAAATAAACCACTTGTGCAGGAGAACGGTGCAACATTCAATTCGTCCAACCCCATAACGGTTCCTTCGGTGGAGGGTAAAATAAGTGTCGGCCAGCAAGGTAGGTACAGGATTTTTGATCAAGAAAAGATTGATCGCATCTGCGTCCACAAAATCACTAGCAGTTGGGAACAAGAACAGTCCGTAAATAAGTAAAACCAGGATGGCTTCAAATGCTTCAGTATTTTGTGACAAGGCATAGCTCTGAGCTTTTTCATATAGGAACATAGCTGAAAATCCATACAATCCTCCCTTAGCACCCATATGAGATCGCACTTCGTCCAACTCCAAATACGCGGCCTCTGCAATTGCTCTTTCATTAGGAGTCCCCTCCCTTCCAGAAAATGGACTAGGAGTAACGCCTACTCCCATTAGGGCGGAATACTCTTCCAAAGTTGGTAGCAACTGATAATCTGGAAATGTGAAACAATGATAGGTTGAATCATAGAATTGCACGAGTGCGGATAACATCTCTTCATACACTTGAACTTCCAGCAATGACAGCATGTTCCCATGTCTTTCTATGAATGCCTCGGGGTCTTCTACTAAACTTACCAGTTTCTTCAAGTTCTCCAATCTTGGTCTTCGGAACACAACCTCTTCTTTCTTTCCAGAATCCATCCTATAATATCTGCAAAACAATCTTTTAGTTCCTTGAATGTTTAAATAACAAGAATGCAACTGTAAATGCAAAAGTTTTATGGAACTCAAATTTTACCAAAATATCCTTTCATTTCATTGATTTTTCAAAGGGGTATTACAAAGATTTTAGTACGTCTTACAAAAGCCCTAACATTACAACTCAATATGCTCTAAAAGAAATTCCTCTCTCTTCTTGATTCTTCTGAGCTCTTCTTCCACCTGCGCTTTCTCAAGGATGAGTTTGTCTACCATAGCCTTCCAAGGAGTTGATTGATGGTTGGAATAAAATGCATCTTCCTGTGCCTTCCTCTTCTTTCTTGCAACTGCTTCCTCTTCTTTCGACTGAAGTTGTTTGCAGAGTTCCTTGTTCTCTTCCATAGCCACCTAATATTTGTACTTCCAGGATACCTCAGTCTGCTGTGACTTCCTCAGAGCAATCTTCAGCTTCTCTTCCTCAGACATGAAAATCAACGGTTGTTCTTCTATTAAGACCATAGGCTTTTGTGCAGGATAAGGCATTTTTAACTGAATGGCCCTCTTTCGAACCCATTGGAGATAAGGTTCAAAAGAGATGCAGTTAGGTCTTCCCAAGTCCTCTTTTCCTTTCCTGTGTATATGCCCCCATGCTTTGAGAATTTCATCTTTTAATTCTGAAACTCCTATGAAGAAAATACCTTCTATGTGAGCACTGCAAGGTTTGTCTTTCAGCGGATAACCAAATTGTCGACGAGCAATCACAGGGTTATAGCTGATTCCCCCATTCGTACCAAGGAGAGGTATATTCCCGAAGCTTCCACAACTATCAATGATTTTGATTCCATCATAACTACGGCTGTACCAGTCAATATCGGAGTGGGTTAGAGCCATAATTTTTTCAGACCACCATCCTTTGCTCCAAAAAGTATGGGCTTTGGGTAGATGAGAAACAAACCACTTATACAACAACGGAACACAACAGACGATCATTCCTCCTTTGTGAAGATTTGTTAGATGAACAGAGTGGTAAGCATCAGCTAGTAGAGTAGGTACTGGATTCTTCTTTAAGAATATTTTGATGGCATTGAGATCCACAAAGTTGTCAAAGCTCGGAAAAAGAAAGATCCCATAAACAATCAAGGCTAGAATAACCTCAAAAGCATCCATACTCAAGTGATCGGCATAATACTGAGCCTTCCCAATCAAGAATTTTGCAGTCAGCCCAAAGATCCCTCCTTTAGTAACCATGTTCTTCTGAATGTCTACCAACCCGATACGGGTGGCTTTAGCAATCTCTTTCTCTTTAGGGTCCTTCTCCATGACGGGAAAAGGAGATGCATCAAGGATGGGTAACCCAATCAGACAGGAATACTCTTCAAGTGTCGGCACTAACTGATAGTCCGGAAATGTGAAGCAGTGATAAAGTGGGTCATAGAACTGGAATAATGTGGAAAGGAGTCCCAAATCCATTCTCTTCCTCATTTTCAGTAGAGACAACAAATTCCCGTACCTGCTTTTGAACCCTTCTACATCTGTGATCAGAGTGTTCAACCTTTCAATCTCATCTACATTAGGGCTTTTATAAGTGTACTTTATAGTTTTCTTTTTTCCATTGTCCATGATGTTCCTGATATTTTATAAATAAACGACTCTGAGTTCCATAAAACTTTTATGACATGATGTTTATGGATGCATGAATGCACAAACACAGGTAATCACATATTCACAGATTTACACAAGCAAACAGACAAGGTTTTTGGTTTGGAGAATATGAGCAAGGAGTCAAGGTCTACCCTCCCCAAAGGTATGTACTAAGGTTCCCACAACTGCAGAACAAGGTTCTAAAAGAGTTCCTGGAGTCCTCGACCCATCTTTCGGATATTATCGATTTCCCAAATACTTGGTGGTCGATAATATTCTCAAGAGAGCCTCGTTCAAGTGTAGTATCGCGTATCAACTACTTTGGAATTACTTCCTTATAGTCACCGCACTACATCCTAATAAAGCCATAGTGGGGGAAAAGGTATCTAAAGGTCCTCAGTGTCATGGGCACCTATGTAGAAAGTAGCATTGTTTTCACGAATACTCGATCAATAATACTAGCTCTCAAAAAGGGCCTCCACTGAGCGGTGATTTTCTCAAGTCAGCTTGGTCGGGAATCTACTCCCTATAAGCCTTATTGAATATATCACCTTCCTATCATAAGTACGCTCGAGCACGGGTGCAGTGCTGTCTCACCATTTCAAGTTTCCCAAACCAACAGAGCACAAATATATACAAGTATTCACAGATAGCAATTAGTTAAACGAAATAGGTTGAACCCTCAAAATAAAAGCAAAAGCAATGTCCCCAGTGAAGTCGCCATTTCTGTTGCGGTGAAAATTTGATATCAAGCTATTAATTAACTTGAACCGTATTTCTTTTTACAACCGATCTTTAATTTATCCAAAGGAAAGGTCTCAAGAAAGAAAAACCTTTTTCGCGATGTAACGACAACGCTTAAGAGATTCGGGGATCGGGGGTTAGTTATATCTAGGGAAGGTATTAGCACCCTAAATATTTGTAGTACTCTACAGGAACCTTTTGTTTAATTAATTGCTAAGTTTGTGAATTGTGCTATGGTTTAGGGATAAGATAAAAATAAATAAAGTCCTAAGTGATTCTCTAAGTTTGCTCGCAAAGGCATCGCACCTTCTGCCTACGTATCCTGACTAGGATAGAATCAGAGCAATCGTAGTTCGCCTCACAAGGGAAAAGAACACTTGATGATGATCAAAGTTCAAAGGGGAACAAACATGACAATGTTTGTGTGGAGTTTGACAAAACTCCCTAATCTAAGTTGAAAGGGGAAAGTAAGAAGTCGTGACGATGATTCTTACACAGAGTTGACGAACTCTTTCCTAGGGTTCTAGTTGAAGAACACTCCTAGTATGGGTGGGTTTCTTAGACTTAAAGCAAAGTCTAAAGGCTTCTAATATAGGGTTGAGGTGACTTAACAAAGTCAAGAGGGTTAAGATTTTGGTGCAAGACATTGACAGTCAAGTGGACAGACTTTCCTTTAGAGGGACAAATGATTGGCAATTGGATGAAAGCTAGCCAGCTTCATCATCTTTGGGATAAAAATAAAATACAAACATCATACAAAAGCATTCATGGTGACAACCAATGAAAAATATTAAGGACGAAAAAGCAATGATGACAATCAAAGCAGAGGATTAGTACGAAAACTGTGACGACAGATCGCACCTGGAGTACAGTTAACAAACAGATGAAATGAACATGATAATAATTCAAAGTAAAAATCCTAACATGTTAACCAACATGTATAGGAATGAGAACAATCAGTTTTCACAAAGAAAAACAAGTGGAACCCTTTTAACTTTCATCTGCAACAGATTAGGGTTAGCACTGTCAACGCACGAATCGCACATGGTCAAACATGATAAAAAAAATTAATCAAACATGGAAAATAAATACATGACATGAAAGTACACATTAAAACAAACACAATGAAAAAATAATGGGTGAAAAATGATAAAAAATGAGAGAGTTATGATTTTTTGAAGTTCATGTGAAAAAAAATAAGAAAAAGTGGCAACAAGGGTTATCACAAGGGATCGAACCCATGCCAAGTATAATGTGCGTCTAAAGTCTCAACCACTGGGGCGGCCATACGTCCATTAACCAAAGTGAAACAATAAATATACAAGGCTTGTTTGGTTGGTTTCCTGGGCAAAAACAAAAGGATTTTATGATTTTGCAAAATGGTCATAACTTTCTCATTTTTTGGTCTTTTTCTACAAACTTTATATGCTTTTGGGGTAGAATCATCTGAGGATTAAGATGGAGGTGGTGGTTTTCAAAAATACTCTTCCTAGTGAAAAACCCGATAGGGGTTATGTTTATGTTCAAAAAATTGCAAAATGACATGCACAACTTGGTACAATCCTTCTTAACTCTAACTAAACATCCACACATATCACTTATATGATTTTCAAGCAAACTAAAACATTCCATGGCCAGAATCACACAATTATGAAGAATCACAATTAATTTGCAAATGAACAAAGACAAAGATGGATGACAGTTGGGCATTCTGTGTTCCAAGGCAATAGGGATCAAAGAAATCTTGTAGACACATTCAATACATGATTTCAAGTGTGTGTATGTGAAAAAACAGGAACTGGAACAATTGTGTGGTGGTGTGGCTCTCAAAGTGCTTTTCTGGAGTATTATGTGCATGAAGTGGTACAGGTTTGTGTTCAGGTAGTTTTGATGCATCTTGATTACACAAACATATTTCAAATGACCAATGCAAGCTGTTAGAGCAAATAATTCCACTTAAAGCAAGCTGAGGCAAGAATTGGTGTGTGACATGCTATTTGGTGAAGAAAGTGAGCAATTCAGGAATGAATTTTTGATGCAGTGGTTTTCAATGCAAGATGAATATACAAGCATGTGATAAATGACTATTATGAGGTGTTTGTGAAGTGAGTTTAATGAAAAGTGGATTTGTGTCAAAAATGACATGTTGTGTAACTTGTGATCTTTTACAAAATGGTTTGCAACATGAAACTTTAAAATAACAGTTTGGTGGCAAAAACAATTGTGTCAACATCTTCCAAATGAAATTTATAAGATGTTCAAAGTGAGATTTTGGTGTAAAAACCAGTTTGTACAAGTATTGGCATGTTGTGTGACTTGTGAAATTTGCAAAAATGATTTGATACATGAAAAACAGTTGTGCTAACATACTTTAAATGGTAAATGTGACATGCTCAACATGAGATTTTGGTGTAAAGAATCAGTTTGTGCAGGATGATGGTGTGAGTGATTCAGTTCAGAATGATGATACAAATATATGTCAAGCACGATATGAGATGACAAAAGGACGTAAACTTGTCAACAACAGCTAGCATATCCAAAGTTCATATCAATATAAGACAAAATATGGATGCAAATACTTATGATCATTTGAGAGTCCTAACACAGGTTTGTCATGAATGCCATGATGCTGTTACTCACAATAGAAGCAGGTTTGCTTATTACAGATTAGCCAGACCAGAATGATCAAATTGGTTATGTTAACAACTGCTCTACTAGCAGCAAACTGAGTTATCCCATTAAAGCAAGTTCAAACAGCAGTATGAATGTTCAATGATTAATCCAAACCTCTCTCAAACAAAAGTTGTGAAACAAAACCTGCTATTTTCTTTGAAGATCAAACATGTTTTTCTCATGAATTCCAAACATAGTGTCATGAACAAAATAAGTTACAGCAGGACAAACAAAGAAACATTAGCATCAGGTTTTTGAATTTATGGCAGGGCAACATTACCACATTGAGCCAGATGTTGGTTTGAACAAGGTATGAGCAAGACATAATGGATCAAAACATAGCATACACATCAAGCATCAATGATCATTTCAATAGATCCAAGAATTTCACCCAAGATGAATCAAAACATACAGCACCAAATCCAAACCAACTTATGTTATGACAGCAAATTCAACAACTTTCAAAAAACTGCTTTGACAGTATGCTAACCAATTCCAACTCATCATAATCAGATTTCAACATGAACAAACCTTATGTTAACACTTGCAATGAACCACACATTTATCACATACCAAATATCATGAAAATTCACCAATTGTTCATAAGTTCAAAACACACCATAATGTCCAACAAGGCAAATACATAAAGAATGATGCAAGGGTTAATGAGAATTGGTTACATACCTGTTGATGATCCTTTTGAGAAATCCAAATAAGTTGAGAAGACCAGAGATCTTCATTCCACTTTTTGCCTTTTTGCACCTTGCTTCACACTTAAGAAACAAAACACTTATGATGCCAAAATGAGAATTATGAATCTCCAATGGTTGCTAAAGGTCTTGACAGCTGAGATATGTTGTATGTGAGGTGTCTAAGTGATCACAACCTCAAGGAAAGGTTTAGAACTCACTTTTGTGGTTTTTGTAGCTTTTGGTCAAGGTAAGCTAGGTAGGAAATTGACTTTTTGATTTCTTGAGGTTTTTGGTGTTTTTATGGATTGTACACCTTCTATATGTTATTTAGAAGGTGTGTGGATGGTTGTTGGAGTGTTAGAAAGGGTAGAAATGATTTTGAGCAAATTTTACTTCATGGCCATTTTTGGTGTTTTCATGAATCTTGTGATTTTGGAGATTTGGTTCAAGATGTGAAAATTGGGATAACAGAGATTCTCTATGGTTTCTGTCAGATGAATTGTGTATGGAATGAGGTGAATGAGCCCTCCTTTTATAGAGAAATAGGTTGAAGTGCTTGATAGAGACCTTACTTCACCATGAAGCAAGCTTTAAGATTTTTTGAAACAAACCCCCCTTGGAGGGTTTTCCACTTGCTCTTCCATAAGACCATATTTTCAAAGTTCTTTGATGGTTTTCTGATGTTTGTAGCAGGCTAGGATCATAGGGAAGGGGCTGGTACAACTTTGAGCTTTACACCTCATGCTTGGAAATGCAACTTGCCCACTTGCTCCATTTGAAAGGCAATGAGCTTCTCATCTTGATTTTGGGCTATTCTGCATAATTCTCCCTTGTTTCGTGCTACACACATCTTATATGTCACATCCCACAAGCTAGATCAAGAAAAAATGGCAAATTTAGTGAAGTAGGTCTCTTTGAAAATTCAGCCAATGTGGGACTTAACATGTGAAACCTCCAACTTTGCACCTATGTAACTTTCTGCTCATAACTCCTTTTGATATGTTCTCGTACAATTTAGAAAGCCCTCACATAGCTCTAAAATATTCATTTTTGTCAAGGAATCAAACTCCAATTGGAACTAGGTGAAAAACCCCCTCAAAGTTGGCTGCACACAAGCTTTTAAAGTGAAAATAACTTAGAAATTTTCTAAGTTATTTTCCCTTCTAGGAATGTTTTTGCTTCTATCTCAAAAAGTATGCAGTTTCTGGTTGTGGACTAGTATGAGACTTTTGTAGGAATTGTCAAGAGCTTCCAAATGAGCTTTGAACCAACTCAATTGGATGTGTGGTTAAGGAGTTATAGTTTAGCCCTTTTCAAAACCCTAATTTCCCGATTTCTTGATTACTCTCTCATCCTTGATCCAATGATCATGAAAATTGATATGCAAGTCCATTATTACATAAGGAACAACTTTGATTCCAATACTCAAAATTTGAGGAGTTGACTTTTCGGTCAACCGTACGATCGATCGGTGCCGATTGAGTCGCCTGTTGACATTCTGGATATCCTGAGACTTTGATACTTCTTGAATGGTCTTTAATAAGCTATATGAATTTCATGGACCTCAATCCCACCCTTAAAACATCTTCCAACATCAAAGTCAAACCACAATTGACTTTTCACTAGTTAAAAACCCTAATCGGGGCCTCCTGACTGCACTGTTCTTGATTCTGAAACGATTTCTTCAAATTGACTTCTCATTTGACTTTGATATTATCTTTGATTTCATTCCATGATTGAATTGGCCCAAATCATTGGTTGATCATTCCTTGGTTGTTTTGAATTTGTCGGTGCGAAAACCCTGATTCATCTGTAACTTGACAATGATGAACTTGCACTGATTTAGGGTTAGATAATTCATGATCATGCTTCTAAAATGATAATGAAAATCTAAGGGGTCAAAATTTGGGGTACAACACTAAGTATTTGGAAACTTTTTGTATCCCTGTATTGGTGTGTCCAATATTCAAGACTTTAATTCACTTTCAATTTTTGGACTAAAATTTCGTGTCCAATGTCAATTGAATTTCTAAAGTTTGTTTTATTTTAACCTCTAGTAGCAAAAATTGGAATAAAGTATGAATGATGTTTGTACCAATAACACTTAGCACAAAGTCTTAACACAAATGGCTCAAGTTCCACGAGGGAAGAAAAACTTGATAGGATAGAGCCATGACTCCATTTCATGTTTATGAATTACATAATTCCAATCATGTCTTTGGCAATACCTAACTTACAACTATCCTTCCATCCAAAACGCAATCTTTAAAATATTCGGGCCTTATGTAGGAACTATACTTGAATTAAGATGAACCTTATAACTTGGGCATTGATGGATCTTGATCATGTGGTAATTTTGAACTCCTCAAACTAAAACTTGATGCCAACTTTCATTACTTTTGAATCTTTAAAAAATGATTTTTCCTTTGAACCGCTTCTTGGCTTTCTTGGATTATGTCCAACCTTTTAAACTTGTATAAAATTTCTATTCTGCCGATCTTATGGCGTAATCTCACTTGGGTCCCTTAGAAAATAAGGATACAACTTACCACAAAGACCTAACCATGCTCTTCTGTCGACTGAAGGATCAAGAGAATGAAGGCACATGTTTCTACAGGAATTCAACATAACTTATAGGAGACAAAGAGCACACACAAAGTCTTCCTGTCTTTATGAAACTTTTTCAACAATCTGTCTTCACAAAATAGACAAAAACTGATAAAATTGTTAGCTATTCATAATGATTGACTTAAACGATACACGAATGATCAATGAATCTAAGGGTAAAATTTAGGGTACAACAAGAATAATGTTACGTTAGTGGTATCAGAGCAGGTCGGTTCATTAGGCCAGGTTATCTAATGTTGTTTATTCCCTAGTATGCAACATGTGTGTGAAAACACTGTTGGTACACATTTGTTTTTCTAACCTTTTTCTCCAAGAGTGGGATTGAAACAAGTGGGGGAGACGCTTGTGCTTCTCCAATATGCTTCAAGTGTGGAGTGATGGCTCAGTGTGTCGTTAAACGCTATTATAGTTCCGTAAAGATGGTTTATGCTCCATCATGATTGTTGGCTGTCTATTTACAAATTGAGGAACTAACCACCCTTAATCTCTTGTTGATAGTAGATGGGATCATGTTGGATGGAATAGACGTGTCATGCGAATTTAGATGGTGTGTGCAGTGAATTGTTTAGAGTTAAGCCAAGTGCTTTCAGATTGTTTTGATGAGTCGGTGTAGGATGGTGCTGAGATGTTTATGTTGATGGAAACTTTGAGTATTAGTGAAAGTGGGGAAGTTTGGGTTTTACCAATTATTTGTGATTTTCCAGAAGTTTTTCTTGATGAGATAAGTGATTTCCTGCAAGAAGGCGAGATGGAGTTTACGATCGACTTAGTTCTTGGAACTAGTCCATTATCAATGGCTTCATAGCATATATCTGTATCGGAATTGAAAGAATTGAAGAGTCAACTTTAAGATCTGCTTAAGAAGATTTTCATTCATCTGAGTGTGTCACCATGGGGTGCACAAGATTTGTTGGTCAAGATGCAAGAAGGTTCTATAAGACTTTGTGTGGATTATTGACAATTTGATTGTTGCAAGTGTGTTAAGTAAGATAGATTTAAGATATGGGTATCATCAGATTCGTGTGAAGGTTGAAGATGTTCAGAAGACTGCTTTTAGAACGAGGTATAAACATTATGAGTATTTTGTGATGCCACTTGGTGTGACTAATGTGCTAGGTGTATTTATGGAGTACACAAACATGACTTTCCATCCGTATTTAGACAAGTTTGTGGTTGTGTCCATTGATGATATTTTGATATATTCGAAGAGTAGAGAAGATCATGCTGAGCATTTGAGGATTGTGGTATTTGTGTTGAAAGAGAAGCAGATGTATGGTAAACTTTCTAAGTGTAAGTTTTGGTTGAAAGAAGTGAGTTTCCTTGGCCATGTGATTTTGAGTAGAGGTATTACAGTTGATCTGTCGAAGGTTGAAGTTGTATCGCAGTGGAAAGCTCCGAAATTAGTTTTTGAGATTAGAAGTTTTCTTGTTTTGGTAGGTTATTATCTGAAATTTATTGGAGGATTTTCCAAGTTATCTTTTCCTTTAACGCAGTGGACTAGGAAGGGTCAAGCTTTTATTTTGAATGCAAAGTGTGAAGAATGTTTTCAAGAGCTTAAGAGAAGGTTGACGACAACTCATGCTTTGATTTTGCCGAATCTAGCAGAACCATTTGTTGTGTATTTCGATGCTTCGTTGATGGGTTTGGGAGGTGTGTTGATACAATATTAGTAAGTTGTAGCTTATGCTTCAAGGTAACTTAAAGTGCATGAGAGGAATTATCTGACACATGATTTGGAGTTGGTTGTTGTTGTGTTTGTATTGAAGCTTTGGAGGCATTACTTGTTTGGATCAAGATATGAGGTGTTTAGTGATCATAAGAGTTTAAAGTATCTCTTTGATAAAAAATAATTGAATGCGAGACAGAGGAGAGTGTTTGTATTGAAAGATTATGATTCGGGTAAAGCCAACATGGTAGCTAATGCATTAAGTCGAAAATTTTGCATATGTCGATGATGATGGTAATAGAGTTGAAAATGATTGAGCAATTTCGAGATATGAGTTTAGTTTGTGAAGAGGTTTCTTATGGAGTTAAAACTGGTATGTTAAAGCTTACTAGTGGTATTCTTGATGAGATTCGAGAAGGTCAGAAATCTGATTTAAGTTTGGTAGATCGGTTGACTTTGATCAATCAAGGTCGAAGAGCTGATTTTCGGATTAATGAAAATTGTATCATGAGATGTCGTGATAGAGTTTGTGTTTCGGATATTGTCGAGCTGAAAAAGAGTATTCTTGAGGAAGGGCATCGTAGTTGATTGCGTATTCATCCAAGTGCTACTAAGATGTATCAAGATTTGAGGAAAATATTTTGGTGGCCTTGTATGAAGAAAGATATTGCAGAGTTTGTATATTCTTGCTTGACTTTCTAGGAATTGAAGATTGAACATAAGAAATTGTCAGGTTTGATGCAACCGTTATGTATTCCTGGGTGGAAATGAGATAGCATATTGATGGATTTTGTGTCTAGTTTACCTAGAATGCCGAGTAATTGTGAAGCTATTTGGGTTATTGTGGATAGATTGACAAAATTTGCTCACTTTGTTCCAATGGGAATGGATTACCCATTGGAGAAGTTGCGAAGTTGTACATTAAGAGGATAGTGATTTTTCAGGGTATTCTAACTAGCATTGTGTCAGATAGTGATCTGAGGTTTACTTCAAGATTTTAGGAATGTTTGCAAATTGATTTGAGTCCGAAGTTGCGTTTGAGTTCTACTTATCATCTCTAGACTGATGGTCAGACTGAGAGGACGATTTCGTCATTTAAGGATATTTTGAGAGCTTGTGTGTTATACAAAGGAGGTGTATGTGGATAACTAGTTGCCTTCAGTTGAGTTTACTTATAACAGTAGTTTTCATTCGAGTATTCGAATGGCGCCGTTTAAGGAATTGTATGGTAGGAGGTGTAGAACGCTATTGTGTTGGTATGAGTCGGGAGAGAGTGTTGTAGTTGGACCTGAGATAATCCAATAGACTATTGATAAGATTAAGATAATTCAGGAGAATATGAAGATTTCTCAGAGTCGTCAGAAGAGTTATCATGACAAGAAGAGAAAAGCACTTGAATTTCGAGAGGGAGATCATGTGTTTCTTCGAGTTACTTCTATAAATGGTGTTGGTAGAGCATTGAAGTCGTGTAAGTTGACGCCATGTTTTATTGGTCCTTGTCAGATTTTGCAGAGGATAAGAGAGGTAGCCTATCGGGTTACCTTACTGCTGTCACTTGCTAATCTATATGATGTGTTCCATGTATCTCAGTTGAGGAAATACATTGCGGATCCATCTTATGTAGTCCAAGTAGATGATGTGCAGGTGAGAGATAACCTGACTGTGAAAACATCACCTATGTAGATAGAGGATAGGGAGTTGAAGAAACTCCGAGGCAAAAAGATTGCCTTGGTGAAGGTAGCTTCAGGAGGTGATTAGTCACCAACTCTATGAGTTTTCGCTCATTTATTCGGCAAAAAGTCATAATAATCGGTAACACTTTCTTTCATAGTATTGATGTTTTCCTTATTTTTATTACTTTTCGCAATTCTATTTATCATATTGTTCCTTTGAGTTACTTTTGTTATTTTGTTATTTTACGCATCTTTGTAGTGTTAAATGTTTTTCAAGTACAAGGTTAATGACCCGCATTTCTGACGTGAGAAAACAGGATTTTTACGGAGGTTCGAGGAAGATTTTCTGAGGTCCAAGTGGACCTGACACGGCCACCCGTGTCACCTGACACATCCCGTGTTAGGAAAGAAACAAGAAAGAAGTGAAGGAGGCCACGGGCAGGGTGCTGACATAGGTGCCCATTTCAGCTTGTATGGCCAAATGGAATGGTTTCCTACTTCACAGAGCGCCAACACGGCCGACCGTGTCAGCTGACACGACCCGTGTTTTCCTGGGCATGGAAAATGTGATTTTTCATGATTTTTTGAATAAATGACTTCCAAAGGGCATTCTGGGGATTTCACGATGCCGTCAATTGAATCTTTGGTATTTAGTCCTATTTGGAAGAATGAAAAAAGGACCTTTCGAGTGTGCAAATAATTTTTACAAAAAAAACTTTCATGCGATCAAGAATTGGAAGTGAAGAAATTTTCATGAGATACCACAATTGAAGATAAATTTTCATCCAATATCTTGTAATGTTTATGTTTACCTTGTATTATGATTTTATTGCAAACACTATGAGTAGCTAACCCCTCAATGCTAAGGGGGTGTCCCTAAATTGATCTTGTAATAACATTATCCCTTTTGAAATTGTAATTTCACTGTTTTATGAAAATCATTGTTATCGTATAATTATCTTAACACTTTTCGTATCGAAAAATAGGATTTGTTTTAGGGTTGACTGTAGGTTTGGAAAAACACGGTTAACATTTTTATACGATAAATATATTGTATTATCACCTAGGAATAGGGATAAACTATCATAATCGTGATGTTTTAGATAAATCAAATTGCTTGATATTTTTCCTATGCCACCAAGGAATTAGGGTATAATATCAAAGGCTTTTCTAGATAAGGAATTAGAGTTAATTAATCTTTAAAACCGGTCATGATCAAAATAAGCAGTGATTTTATAAATTAGGCATGATGTTATTGCGAGGAAAATTCGTACACCCTTCCCTAGTGTAACACCCTTTTCTACCCCACAATTAAAAGGGACATTTAGTCACATATATCAGAGTAAATTATTAAATTCAATAAAATCCACCAAAAGGGCGTACATTTCCCAAATAATCAAAATAGATCAAGGCTCTATAAACAAAGGGTTTTCCCGGTAACATCAAAAGTTTCAGAAGGCAGCGGAACTCAAAGACATAATCTAAAGTTTTCCTCATACGGGAAGATAATCAAAATAACTCAATAAAACATAGTTTAACTCAAAAGACCCCAACCCGATGTTACATATCAGAGCAAGACCCTCTAAGTTAACCAAAAAGGATAACAAATCAAAACTTCAAAAATATCCTCGATGGCGTCCACGGCTAAATCTGGTCATCTGCATGTTACCCACGTGGAGGTAACATTCAAACAGTCAGGGTGAGTAAAAAGAGTCATAATAATCATTTAGAAAATCAACATATAGAAACGGCGTTATATTCATATTCAATATCATCATATTCATCAATAGGCCTCAAAGGCCACAACATCATAAATTATTCCAAATCACTCATAAATGCAAATGCAACAAGACTCAATGCATGTGGTACCAATCATCACAACGCGGTGGACATTGGGCCATCAACCCTCCATAGATCCCCACCAATAGGATCGATTCTACTAGATAACTAGAGCACAGCAAAATACTTCACATCCACACAATGGGATTGAAGCCAAAATAATCGAGGTCCTGAACCGAAGTCCGGATGCACATGAATGCATGATGCACACGTCAATAATCATCTTCATAACAACATCATAGGTGCATCATCATTCATCATAATCATCATCATCAAAATCATATCATCATAGCTCATCATCATAATCATCATCATCAAAATCATATCATCATATCTCATCATCATAATCATCATCATCAAAATCATATCATCATAGAATCATCATATAATCGTGTACAAATCACATAGAACTCACAATCATACTCATATTAATTCATCATACTATCACATATTAATCACATAGAATTCATAATTATACTCATGGTAATCATCATACTATCATGTATTAATCACGTAGAAATCATAGGCATACTCATGGTAACTTCATCAAACAAATCATAACATCAAAACATTAAGACATCACTGAACTAGAACATGATTTATTAATAAAACATATACACAATTCACTTATCAAACATAATTAGATAAAATATATATTGGGAAACCAATTCCCTTATCTAAACTATGTTATAGCCCTGTTCATTAGCTTTCTAACACTTTGAACGAGAGTCAAAACGGACCTACAGATCAAAAGTTACGTCCAAAACAATTCCGACCAAAAACATGAACAGTCGTGACGGACAACATGCATTTTCATGCTTTTTCCACCGTTGGAGGCCTTCCAGACCTCCGATTTCGATTCCGCAAAAACCCAAACTCTCAGAAAATTATAACCCATTCAAAAGTGTAATCATCTCAAGTAAATTTACAGTTTTAACATGATTACACCATCTAATCATTATTTTAAGATTATGCCTAAAACCTTTAAAATTAAGGGATATAAGTTCAATCTCGTATCATATTTATGCCTCTAATCACAAATTTCCCTACAATTTCCCCAAAGACATCATAGTTATTTACTATCAAATATTCCTATCCCTTCAGGGTCAGACATGTTCAAATCATAGTTTTGGCCATGAAGGCCTAAGGTTCCCTTTTTCCCCAATGAACCACGGTTAGATTCACTAATAATGATTTAGGCCACGAAGGCCAAAAATCTCTTTTCTCATAATCAACCCCAAAATCCCTTAAACCTTAAATCAACCTTAAATATATTGAAATTTACAAATGGAAAATCATGAAGGTAATACTCCTCATACCTTAATTTCCGACCAAAGCCTTCTGAAATATTTCTGGGAACCTTCCGAAACTTTTGCCTCCAATTGTCCCTCCACGTAGCTTTGGCCTTAATTCTCTTCACGGTCTAACAAATGAATCATAATCCCTTCAGAATTTCCTTTTTGTTAAACCTAGTCTTGGGTCTCACAATTGGGCTTTTTCCATAGTACCCTCACTAACTCCTCTTAATTGTCCAATTTTCCCTTCTTTCACTTATATTTATTTTAACTAATAATAATATCAATAATTTCATATTATATACTATTAATTAAATAAATAACCCAAAAATGCATAATTCCCAATAATCCACAAAACCACCGAAAGTCACTGAAAAATGAATATTCCAGTTAAATTTGGGGTGTTACAACTCTCCACCACTTAAAAGAATTTTTGCCCTTGAAAATTACCTCAAGAAAATAGAGTTGGATACGACTCCCTCACTTGATTTTTTTGCTCCCAAATCCAACTTTCTCTAGTTGGTTCTCCCCACAATACCCTTTACCAAGGCAATTTATTTACCTCGCAGTTGCTTCACTACTCGTTCATCAACCCGAATTGGAAACGCTTCAACAATCAAGTCATCTCTCACTTGTACATCATCCATCTGAATCACATATGACGGATCTAGAATGTACTTCCTCAACTGACACTCATGAAAGACATCATGCAAATTCGCAAGCGACAGCGGTAAAGCAGTCTGATATGTTACTTCTCCCATCCTTCTGCTGCGTCACTCTGACACAGACCAACAAAATAAGGTGTGAGCTTTCGAGACTTCAAAGCTCGGCCATCACCAGTTACCTAAGTAACTTTAAAAACCACGTGATCTCCCTCTTGGAATTCATGTGTTTTCCTCCTCTTATCATGGTAACTCTTCTGACGACCCTCCAAAACATTCATCTTTTCTTGAATCCTCTTGATCTTCTCAGTCGTCTCTTGCACAATCTCAGGTCCGAGTACAACACTCTCGTCTGACTCATACCAACACAAAGGAGTCATACACCTCCTGCCATAAAAATCCTCATATGGTGCCATCCCAATACCAAAATGATAATTTTTTTTATAGGTAAACTCAATCAATGGAAAATGACTATCCCACGATCCACCTTGATCCAATACACAAGCTCTCAGCAAATCCTCAAAGGACTGGATACTTCTCTCTTTGATAGGCGGAACTCAATCTCAACATGGTACCCAAAGTTGTCTACAAACTTTCCCAAAACCTCGATGTAAATCTCAGATCTCTATTAGACACGATATTCGAAGGAACACCATGCAACTTCACAATCTGATCAATATATAATTCGGCAAGCTTCTGGAATGAATAATTGATCCTCATCTGTACAAAATGAGCCGATTTAGTCAATCTCTCAACAATCACATAAATTGAATCATATCCCTTCAAAGTCTTTGGAAACCCTGTCACAAAATCCATAGAAATGCTATCCCATTTCCATTCTGGAATACTCAACGGTTGCATCAGACCCAATAGTCTCTGATGTTCAATCTTCGACTTCTGACAAGTCTAACCATCATATACAAACTCAACCACTTCTTTCTTAATCCCCGACCACCAAAACATTTCCTCAAATCCGAGTACCTCTTCATAGCACCTGGATGGATACTCAGTCTACTTCAATGTCCTTCTTCAAGAATACTCTTTTTCAACTCAACAATATTTGGAACACAAACTCTATCATGAAATCTCATGATACCATTTCCAATAATCCGAAATTCAGCTCTTCGACTTTAATTCATCACATCCAACCGATCTACCAACTCAAATCAGGTTTCTCACCTTCTCGATTCTCATTAAGAATTCCACTAGTAAGATTCAACATACCAAACTTAACTCCATAAGAAGTCTCTTCATAAACCAAACTCATATCACGAAATTGCTCAATCAGTTCTAACTCTTTCACCATCATCACCGACATACGCGAAGATTTCCTACTCAATGCATCAGCTGCAACATTAGCCTTACCAGGGTGGTAACTCAATTCAAAATCATAATCCTTCAGAAGTTCAAGTCGTTCTCCTCGGCCTCATATTCAAATCTTTCTTATTAAACAAATACTTTAAGCTCTTAAGGTCATTAAACATCTCAAATCTCGAACCAAACAATGAATGCCTCTAAAGCTTCGACACAACCACAACAGCAACAACAAACTCTAAATCATGCATCAGACAATTCCTCTTTTGAACTTTAAGTTTCCTTGAAGCATAAGATAAAAATTGTTGATGTTGCATTAACACACCTCCCAATCCCATCAACGAAGCATCACAATATACAACTTCGACCTTTGACATATCAACTTCAATACCTCTACTCGAAATCACAAGACCAAGGAACCCACTTCCTTCAACCAAAACTCACACTTTCACAGTTTTGCATCCAACTGCTTCTCTCTCAACGCTGATAAAAAACTTTCAGATGCTTAGTACGATCCTCTTTACTCTTCGAATATATCAAAATATCATCAATGAACACAACCACAAACTTGCTCAAATAAGTATGAAAAATCCAGTTCATATACTCCATAAATACACATGGTGCATTAGTCACACCAAATGGCATTGCGAAATACTCATAATGTCCATACCTTGTTTTAAAATCAGTCTCCTGAATATCTTCAGCGTTCACACGAATTTGATGATACCTAGATCTCAAATCTATCTTACTAAGCACACTTACAACAACCAATTGATCCATCAGATCATCAATCCTTGGAAGTGGACACTTATTCTTGATAGTCCCCTTGTTCAATTATCTACAATCTACACAAAGCCTCACAGAACCTTCTTTCTTCTTAATCAACAAAACTGATGCACCCCACTGTGACACACTCGAATGAATGAATCTCTTCTCAAGCAAATATTCATGTTGACTCTTCAACTCTTTCAATCCCAAGGCATACACATTATATGGAGCCATCGATATCGGACTAGTTCCAGGAACTAAGTTGATCACAAACTCCACTTCACGTTCCGGCAGTAAATCACTTATCTCGTTAGGAAAAACTTCTGGATACTCACAACTAATTGGCACACCACCAACTTCCCCACTTTCATTAACACTCAAAGTCTTCATCTCAGCACCATCCTTCACCGACTCCTAAAAGTATTTTGTAAGCACTTAGCTTAACTCAAAACAATTAACCACACATGCCATCTAAGCTTGCAAGACACGTCTATCCCATCCAACATGAACCCGTCTACTATCAATAAGAGATTAAGGGTGATCAGTATCTCAATTTGTCAATAGACAACCGAAAATCATGATAGGTATTGTCGCTACTGCGAAAAAGGACCGGTTGACTGACAGAAGAGTTGCCACCGTTCGTTATTTATCCCAAAGAGAGGGAAAGAAAACGAGCAAAGAAAACCTAAAGAAATGGAAAAGACAGGTCATCGCAACCAAATCTTGGGTTCGGGAGTCGATTACGCAAGGGGAAGGTATGAGCACCCCTCACGTTCGTTGTACTCAGCGGGATCCACGCTTGTTTTCTATCTAAAGGGTGTAAATCTATCTAAAGCCTGGCACACAGGGTGAGAGAAAAGAAAAGAGACTCGATAGGACATTGTCGCCCTATGCCTACGTATTCCCTCGTGCAATGGGAAAGTTAGAGTCAACGTAGTTTGGAAAACTACGGGTGAAGGGGGGAAGGTTGCTCGCCAAGACATCTTCGTCTTTTGCCTATGTATCCTCCTCTAGTATCAGAAATCAGAGAAAACGTAGTTCGGAACTACGGGAAAGGGTCTCGATCGCACGGGGGCGAGAGAAAAGGTTCAGAAAAATAGGTTGGTCTCGATTGCACTGGGGCAAGAGAATGGGAAAGTTTGTTGTTAGTGTGCTCGCCAAGGATAGGGATCCTCGTGCCTACGTATCCTTATTAGGGAATAAGGAATCAGAGTGTCCATAGTTCACGCAACTACGGGAAAAGTTTCTCGATCGCAAGGGTGCGAGAGAAAAAGGGGTCTCGATCGCACGTAGGCGAGAGAAAAGGGATCTTGATCGCATGGAGGCGAGAGAAAAGGGTTCTAGGCCTGGAACGCCTAAACGGAAGAGAATCGGATCAGTTTGGGACACACTACGCAAAATCCAAAGACGTAGGAGCAAATGCGTCGCATATTGCCCAAAGGGTATACGCTAAACATTCTAGATAAAATAAGGAGAGACCCCCCACTCATCATTTCCTATGTATCTAAAGCTTGGCTCATAATGCTCGTCACGGTTATGGTTTGTAATACGGCCCAAAAGGTATTAAGTGAATTGAATCGGGACCAATGTGACGCTAAATCGTCATAGCTCAACTTATAAGAGAAGTCAAACTATAAGAGGTCGCGAAATTGATATCTTTGCTAAGGACAAGATAGAGAAATGATATTGAAGACTATTCTCCGATTTAATCGTGTCGCACGGACCAAAAAGTGGGATCTCGTCTTAATCGCAAACATAATGTCGATTAATCGAAGATAGCCTATCGCGATCCCAAAATAAAGAAAATGTACCAAATGGTCATTTTCCATAGATTTAAAATTGGGAAGGTTATCAACTCCGATAAATCTGACGTCTACGAATGCAAGACTTCATTGATCAAGAAAAGTCAAAATAAAATCGAAAAGAAGAAGAAATAAGGAGAGAAAGGAGGTGGTCTCGGATCCAACATTACTTATCAATAATTTGACCAATAACGGATTACAGAAGTCTCGTCATAGACCAAAAACAATCAAAATGAAATAAAGATGAAATAAAGTCGCAAATGAAAACGAGATAGAAAATCGTCTCGGATCCATCGTTTTTCATCAATAATTTGACAGAAAAACAATAGAGGTCTCGTCATCGACCAAAAATGAGGAAAAATAAATCCTCAATGGTAAATAAAAACTCAAATCTAATTTTAAAAATATATATTAAAGTAAATCTCTAAGAGAACTAAAACTAGAAATATATACATAATTTTAGAAAAAAACTATTTAAAAAAAGTATATTACAAAAATATTTAACTATATTAGAACAATATTACAAATCTATTAAACTAATTTATATAGAAAAATATATTACAATTTTTAATAACTAAATAAATATAATACATTAACAAACTTATTAAAAAAATAATTTAAAATAGAATGGGGGTTTGTGTTGGAAACAAGGGCATGAAGTCCATCAAGCCCACACGGCCCAGTATCAAAAGAAACAGCAAAATAAAATAAAAAAAAATGATCCTCTTCTTCTCCATCGTCTAACACGGTCCCCTTCCATTTTTTCTCTCAAACAAAAATCTAGGTTGCACCTGTTTGAAGAAGTTGATTCGGTTGCGTTTGGGTATTTGAAGAAGGAAAAAACGAGTTTTCATTTATGAAGTTGAAGGAGATTCTCGGTTTCTGTTTGTTCAGTGGAGTGAGTTAAGGAGTTGGATTTGAGGTTGATGGTTATGGAGGAAAGGGTTTCGGACATCGTTGGACGGATTTGGGTTTCACGATGAGTTTGTGGTGGTTTTTAGTAAGTTGAAGGTGGAGATAACAAGGAAATGGGTTGTGGGTTTGGAGTGTTTATGGGTTTCGACGAAGAGGGTGGGTTTGAGAAGATGTAGTGGGTTGTTTCGTGAGTTGTTGATGGAGGTTGAAACGGGTTCAAGGTGAAGAGGGTTATGGTGAGGGTGGTGAGTGTTTCTGCGTTTTAGATAGTTTTTGTTTGGAGAAGGCTTCGCGGTTGGAGGGGTTGAGAGTCACGGGTTGAAGACAATGGATGATGAAGATGAATAGGAGATTGTGGTGTGGTTTTGATGTCCGACGAAGGGAGAAATATGGTGGAGGTTTATTGGGTGGAACTGGAAACAGAAGGTAGGTTGAGGGTTGTTTGAGTTTGTTGTTGGAGCAGATGAAATGGAAAAATGGTGGAGGGATTGGTCTGCAAAAATGGTGATGAAGAAGATGATTGATGATGATGAGCAGTAACTGATTACGCTTAGGGTTTCACCAATGTTGGGGATGATGAATAGTGGGTATGGAGAGGGAGGCTAGGTCTGGGTTTTCGGAATGTAGAAGATGATGAACAGGGAATGCGGCTAGGTTTCTAGGGTTCTAAGAGGAAGAAAAACAGTAACATATATACTACAAATCCGACACGTGGCCTTGCATTTTAATTTTTTGCTGACTTTGATTAAATTAAACAAAACTGGTTAATTGTTGTTAATTCTAATAACTAATATAACTAATATTCTAACTAATTAGCAACTTAATCTAACTAACTGATCTAAATTAATCTAATAAAATAATATTCTAAAACCTAATCTAACTAATTAGACTTAATAAAAACTAATCTCAACTATTCAATAACTAATTAAAATAATTCTATTCTAATCCAAATTAACTCCTAAACTCTAATTAAAAATCTAAAACTATTTCTAACTAAATAAAAAAAATATTTCTATTTAAAAACTATTTTCTAATAAATCTATTTTAAAAAACAAATTAATTCTAATTGAAAGTTCTAACTTAAAAATCTATTTCTAATATCTAAAAAAATTCTAAATTCTAAATCTATTTTAAAAAACAAATTCTATTCTAAATTCTATTTCTAAAACCATATTAAAATTCTAAAACTAAATGAAATAATTCTAATTAAAAAAAGCTATTTTCTAATATATTCTAAAAACTATTTCTAAACAAAAATCTAATTCCTAATTCAAAATTCTATAAAAAGAAAATAGAAATAAAATCACAAAAACCACGAAATAAAAAGCGGAAAAAACGGGTGAACACCAAAATGCACCCTAAATTATCAGCACAGACCGAATCACCAAGAAGAGAGCAACTTTCGCTCGATTTCGACATAGAACTTCTCATTTGAATTGGTTTAAAATCATCTAAAATGCGAGCAAAGCGGCTGAAATCCCGATAAATTCAATCCGGCTAATAACAAGGGCAAGATGCGGGAAATCAACGATCTAATGATATGCAGATGAAATACGAAGCCAAAAGCCAGTCAAAGTTAGAAAAAGGGTGGGCAAAATTTAGGGTGCAACAGCTGCCCCTATTCAATCGACTTGGACCTGAAGGGATGAAAAACAAATGCTTTTAGACATTCAAGGTAGAAGGTGATTGAATACAAAAGAACCCGAAAATCTGTAGTCTGAGCGGGATAGTAACTTTAGAATGTCCACCGAAGTGGAATGAAGATCACAGGAGAAATGCATCTGAGAGTTGTAGGAAAATGAGCTAACTCATTACCAATTAGGAAGCATCGACACGCAGTCGGAAAAATATCTGCTAACACGCAGGCATCTATTGAACAAACAGGTTCGATATCCATCGGTAAAAACATCTGATTCACAATCAGGCACAACACTCGGTCGGTAAGAACATCTGCTAACATGCAGGCATCTGTTAAACAAAATAGACAACGACGCTAAGTCGACTCAACACTAACTCAGTAAGAACATCTGCTAACGCGCAGGAATCTGTTAAACAAAACATGAAACGACGCTAAGTCGGTAAGAACATCTGCTAACACGCAGGATCTGTTAAACAAAACAGGAAACGACGCTAAGTCGGCTTGACACTAAGTCGGTAAAAACATCTTATCCAAATATCACATCGTCTCATGGTAGACGGGAAGCAAACCATACCCAAAACTCACATCGCCTAATAATAGACGTGAAGAAATACCATATCCAAGATATCACATCGTCTAATGATAGACAGGAAGAAATATCATATCTGAAATCACATCGTCTAATGATATACGAGAAGGAACATCATATCCAAAACTCACATCGTCTAATGATAGATGGGAAGAAATATCATATCCAAAATCACACCGTCTAATGATAGACGAGAAGGAACATCATATCCAAAACTCACATCACCTAATGATAGACGGGAAGAAATACCATATCCAAGATAGCACATCGTCTAATGATAGACAAGAAGAAATATCATATTCAAAACTCACATCGCCTAATGATAGACGGGAAGAAATACCATATCCAAGATATTACATCGTCTAATGATAGACGGGAAGAAATACGATATCCAAAATTCACATCACCTAATGATAGACGGGAAAAAACACCCTATCCAAAATTCACATCGCCTAATGATAGACGGGAAGAAACATCGTATCCAAAGATTACCTCGGCGAATCTTCAGAACCACTTCATCAATAGGAATTGACGGGGAGAAAACCTGCTGGGGAAATACATCGTCAATAAGAATTAACGGGAAGAAAAATTGTTGAGGATGTCATCATCAGAGGGTTGATGGACAAAATATGACCGACGTATGATTTGGAACCCAAAAGAAAGCAAGCAGATGAGTTGACTGAACCAGGCTAAAGATATATCACTGTCTTGATTGAAGGATGATTCAGGTTGCTACGGAAGGCTAACAAAAACTGGCTTATGCTTCGCATGCATATGTTTGAACTTTTTTTATATGGCGTAATGCGCCATATGAAATGGAAATCCTACGCATTTGAGGATGCAATGCAAATAAGCTAACTATATCCAAATGTAGATGCAGGCTCGGGCTGCCGGGGAAAGCTGGATGCAAAAGAACCACTCCATCAAAATAAATAATGAAGAGCCAAAGCCAACTCCGCTGGGGATGACTGGATGTGCCAAGTATGATTGGACTTTTGTTGGGGAAGACAGGTGAAACTTGACGGTGATTGGCTTTTTAACGGTGAAATTTTCTGGATACCAATGGGAATTTGATTTTGGAATGAGACGCCGATAAGGATTGGGCTTTCTGGTGGTTTCCAATAGGGATTGGGCTTTGGGTTGTTTGTGAAGGGTCAGGTACGACTGACGTTGGAAAAATGTCTTGTCTGGATACAAGGTTTGAAAGGGGACTTGTCTGGACCAAAGATTTATGGTGACTTGTCTGGATACAAGGTTTGAAAATGACTTGTTTGGATACAAGGTTTATGGTTGAAGGGTCATGGTTAAAATGACTTCATGACATTCGTCTTGAACTCGAAGGTTGACTGAACCCGCTTGAATAGATCTGAGTAGCTCTGAAGATATGGAGAGGACACATCCCTCTATTTCCAATTTTTCCCCAGCCTACGAGATTTCTGTACAAATATTCCTCGAAAGGAGACCTGAAGTGTCTGTGCTCTGATGGTTTGATATGAACTGCCTCAGCATGTTGAACCTTGGAGAGGTGCTTCAGATTAATTGCCTTCTTGATAAGGATAGCTCTTGGGGTGGCCTGCCCCAGCCTTGAAGGGATTTTTCCCCTGATTGGCTAATTTGTGAAGAAACGTCTCCGACTAACTGACCTTCGAGAGATTTATTAAATCTCGATTTAATTGCCCCATATTAACTGAATCTCGGAATAACGTCTTTGACTGAGATTCGAGAGATTCATCGGATCTCGACCTGATTGCCCCAGATTCACTGAATCATGGAATGGGTGACTCCACTTATGTGATCATTTGGCATGACTTGCCCCTGCTCAACGGAGTACTCAGGTGTTCTGCATCTTATCTCGATCAAACGTTCCATTATGGAAACTCTCCTGATGTCAGGTGCTTACTCTCAAGTAAAATAAATCGTTTTGAAAAAGATAATATTAATGCAATGCATATGACAGTTTTGAAATCCAAGTCTGTTCACTAGAAAAAAGTTGTGACATTTAGTGAACGCATCACTTATCAGAATGTCAATATCAATACCGAAATGGTAAGAAGAATCCTTTTAGGAGTCAGTTTCGACGCGATCTTTACCGAAGTATTCTTTTGAAACAAACCTGCTTCAATTAGGTCTTTTGAAGGTTGTAACGTGGTCAGGTTCACGGTTATAGAAAGAAGGGATATAAGGCTTAAAGTTCTGTTTAACCCACCCACTCTCCTTGATGTCCTCCAATCCTATATTCCGCTAATTCGACACAAGCGCTCATCTCTCACAGGATGAATGACAGGAGTGATGGTTCAGGAAACCACAAGTTTTCGGAGTGACAGTCACTCGATTTTCGTCTTTGGTGTCTAGAGTCACACGACTTGTCCTTCATCATTTTTTTATTTCCCTATTTTTGCCTGGACTGACTCTTTTGAGTTTATCTTTTAATTTCAAAGTCCAGCAAGATGCCCTGATTTTTTCCTAAGTCGCTTCTTTTCAAGTTATCGACTTAGCGGGCTTCTTATTTTTTTCTTTTCTTTTCTTTTCTTCTTTTGATTCTCTTTTTTTTTCGGAACAAATCGTGTGACACCGGCTTGTCTGACTTGTTTGAAAGGGTTGTGACTGTCTCACTCCTTGGTCGGTGACGGATAACCACTGTGGTTTTTTAGGTACGACCTCTACAGGTGTGATTAATCCTCGAACGGGAACACTCCTTTTTCAATTTGGATGTTCGGTCAAATTAACTGACACCTACCCTGCCCCAAGTTAAGATTGAGGGTTTTCGTTTTCAGAAAGAAACTCATACTACTAGGCTCAAAGGGGTTGACAAGGGATTATCATCCTTATATCTCCGGTGTTTAGGAATTTGAAACAATATCTGTACATCATCAACAAAGGTTTTATTCAAAAGTATACAATTGGAAGCTTTGCGTCTTTCAATTTCGTCATCCTCCATCAGATTCCGCTTAAACAAGCGTTTGACATCAATAAAAAAGTATTGAGTGAACACAAATGGATTTAATAAAAACATGCATATTCATTTCATCATCATTATCAATTGAAAACAGATAAGTTTGCAAATAAGTTCGCACTTTAACAGAAAAGAAACTACAAATGCAAATAAATGACATGATAAAAAGATCGCCAGCTTTGGGGAACTAAGCTTTCCAAACTTGACTTCAATAATAATCTGCACAGGCATAGCTTAAGCAACATTGTTCACTAGAGTCCTCTGAATATTTGCATCTCCTCTTGTCATAGCTGTAATGGCTTCCATGAGCTGATCTTGCTGTTTCTTCATCATTTCAAACTCTGCCCTTGTAACAACCAAATTCTACTCTCCTAAGTTCACGATTCTTCCAGAAGCTAATTCAAGTCCAATGCGAGTGTCAGGAAATCAACTGCGGGTTGACAAAAGACGGGTGAGCTTTCTGTTCCGGGCGAGGATGGATATGCAAACATGAGATGCAAATGCAATGCAAAATGAAAAAATGCAACAAACCAAGGATCACAGCTTCCACAAAGCTCTAAATAACTGCTGCACTGCCGACTGGATGAGTCCAAAAGTCCGCTCTAAAGAGAAAACTAGAATACCGGGTTGGTTGAAGGTCAAGCTTCCTACAAAACCCTCCCACTCACAAGTACGGACCAAATCTGATAAGGTTCGACATCCTATGCGTTTGTCAGCTTCACAGACTCTCGAGAAACGATGATACGTTCACCATTTATGGTTTGGCGTCATGATTAATGAGGAGGCCTCACTTAACTGACTTCCAAATGACCGGTCTCCAGATTCGACAATTCTCATATCCAACATCCCCTCAATTGTCTGAAACAGACTAGAAAGGATGTCTTCAAAGAAAATCTCGTCTGAACGCGAATTTCATGAGGACTAGTGCATGCCAAACGTATAGATCATCACTACTTTCCACACTAATGCTAGGTATATGCTCAAGCCTAGGTATTGAGCTTTTCTCACAGTAGAACAACCACACAATAGCGTAACAGCAACAGTATAATAAAGTGCGGAAAATGTAAATACAACAATATACAAAATACAACACACAAATATACACACCCACAAACAAGCAAACAAACGCTAGGATTGACTCGAATAGGGGATGGGAAATGTCCCCAGCAGAGTCGCTAGCTATCGCTACTGCGAAAAAGGGCCGGCTGACTGACAGAAGAGTCGCAACTATTCGTTATTTATCCCAACGAGAGGGAAAGGAAACGAGCAAAGAAAACCTAACGAAAAGGGAAAAGATAGGTCATCGCAACTAAATCTTGGGTTCGGGAGTCGGTTACGCAAGGGGAAGGTATGAGCACCCCTCACGTCCGTTGTACTCAACGGGATCCACACTTGTTGTCTATCTAAAGGGTGTAAATCTATCTAAAGGTTGGCACACAGGGTGAAAGAAAAGAAAAGAGACTCGATAGGACATCGTCGCCCTATGCCTACGTATTCCCTCGTGCAATGGGAAAGTCAGAGTCAACGTAGTTCAAAAAACTACGGGTGAATGGGGGAAGGTTTCTCGCCAAGACATCGTCATCTTGTGCCTATGTATCCTCATCTAGTATGAGAAATCAGAGAAAACTTAGTTCGCGAACTACGCGAAAGGGTCTCGATTGCTCGGGGGCGAGAGAAAAGGTTCAGAATAACAGGTTGGTCTCGATTGCACTTGGGCAAGAGAAGTTGTTAGTGTGCTCATCAAGGATAGGGATCCTCGTGCCTACGTATCCTTATTAGGAAATAAGGAATTAGAGCATCCGTAGTTCACGCAACTACGGGAAAAGGTCCTCAATCGCACGGGTGCGAGAGAAAAAGGGGTCTCGGTCGCACGGAGGCGAGAGAAAGGGATCTCGATCGCACGGAGGCAAGAGAAAAGGATCCTAGGCCTAGAACGCCTAAAAGGAAGGGAATCAGATCAGTTTGTGAGGCACTACGCTAAATCCTAAGACATAGGAGCGAATGCATCGCATATTTCCCAAAGGGTATACGCTAATCACTCTAGACAAAATAAGGAGAGACCCCCCACTCATCATTTCCTACGTATATAACACTTGGCTCATAATGCTCGTCGCGGTTATGGTTTGAAATACGGTCCAAAATGTATTAAGTGAATTGTCAGGACCAATGTGACGTTAAACCGTTGTAGCTTGACTTATAAGGGAGGTCAAACTATAGGAGGTCACGTAATTGATATCCGTGCTAAGGACAAGATATAGAAATGATATTGAAGACCATTCTCCGATTTAATCGTGTCACACGGACCAAAAATGTAGCCTATCGCGATCCCAAAGTAAAGAAAATGACCCAAATGGTCACTTTCCATAGGTTCTTCATTGTTCAGAAGACTACACAAAATCATGAAGCATTATCCAAGGAGTTGAAGGATTATCCAAGTGATTATATCATTTATGGAGTATTTTGGCATAAAGGTTATATTTCCATTTTAGAAAAGCTACTTTAAACTTCAAAGTCCACTCTCCTGGAGACTCCAAGTTGTTTCTTCTGCAGAAAGCAAGATCTAAGCATCAACCTCTCTAAACTAGCCATGGTACTTACACCTTGGAACCACAATTTTGCATGAAACTACATGGTTCATTTTCGACTAAACCAAATGCAAGAACTCCATAATTTGATCACCTCATTTCCATTCCAATTCTCTTATAAATAGAGGGCAAAATCTCAAGCAAAAGACACAACAAAAACACTCCCAAAACCCACTGAACCCGGGCCTTTCTCACTTGTCATTTTTACTCTCCATTGGAGTGAAACTTGAGTTCTCTCAAACTAGTGACTCTCCACCCATTCCAATCATCCAAACCTTCTACATACATTACATATGCCTCATTCGATCCCGCAAAACCTTTTTGTATCATCTTCATCATCATCTACCATCTTCATCCTCATAGTTATCGTGTAGAAAAATACAAAGGTTTTCTGGCCAACTTTCCATTTAAGATTACTCTCTAAGGAGAAAAGATTCCAATGCAAGCTTCATTTTGTTCTTATAGCTATCAAAGAAGAAGCATTGGACTTGCTCCAATATGCATTCTTCTTGAATCTTGAAACCCTTAATTCATGCATTATTCTTGATTTTGTTGGAAGAAAAATGTAGATTGATCTGTGTCTAGTGTGTTCTTGTTGCTGGTTGCCTAATCTCATGTGTTCATGGGGAGTTTTTATTGTGTGAAACCCAGGTTGTCACTTCTGTTTACACCCTTTGCATGCTTTGTTCGAGTTTCAACAATTAAAAGTTATACCATGTTAATCCTTGTAAAAAAAATAGCATGATTTTGTTTTTTATAGTTTTAAGAATGATTAAGATTTGAGTGAGATATTTGATGATAAAGTCTGAGCATGGTGAAGAAGAAAAAGAAAACACGAGCGAGAGAGAAGAAGAAGAATGAGTTGGGTTAGTGTTTGATGATGTGGCAAGTGGCATTTAAAAAATGTGAATTTAATATTTATTTATTTTGTTTCCATTTCGTGACTGGATGTAACAGCCACACTAGTGGCAGAAGGTATGCGTGTTTGTAAAGAGACAAGGAATTGGGTTCGATTCCCCCTCTCCCTAGTTCCTTTTGCTTCTTTTTATTTTTCAAGTTTTACAACTTGTTTTATTATTTATTTGCACGTGTGTACTTCATGATTGGGCCAAGCACCTGGCCTAGTGGCTATTTCTTTTGATTGCAATGTTGCGCATACAGGTTCAAGTCCATCTTGGACTATAACCATTATTTTTGTCACTTTTAATTTCATGTTTCTTCACATTTTCAAATACCCATAACTCGTTGATCCCTTGACCTTTTTGAGCTATTCTTTTTCTTATTTACTCATGACATTTCCTATTTTACAATCATATTTTAAAATTTTACAAAATAATTAATTTTCAGACACTTTTGTATAATTAAAGTAAACACTTTTTTTAAGAGAAGAAAGCTTTCTTATAAGTCTTAAAGAATTCTACAAACTTTATGGATTTAAATATATTGTAATTGTTACATGTTCCTTAGTATCAAGGATTATTTGGTATTAGGAGGGGTCTATAGAGAGGTGGATTGTATTTTATTGTAGAGGCCTTTACTTATTTTCCAGGATTTTTAGAAATAAGTGAGTTGTAAATTCAAGAGGATTGTTATTAGTGTTTTGTTAGTGTCTGTATAGAAAGACTAGGGTAATCTTGTATAATTCCTAACAATAGTAAAATATTTTTCATGTTCAAAAGGGACTGGAGTACTCTCGGACTATGAGGGAAACCAGGATATTTCTCGGTGTTCTTTATCTTTCCGCACTTTATCGCTTTCATCACTTAGAATCTAAATTAGAAAAATAATAAGACATAAGTTAAAAACCAAAACATTTTAAAGTACCTAATTCACCCGTTACTCTTAGGTACAAACTCTACTTATATTTTTCTTCTCCAATATCTCTTCCGAATCAGAACCGTGCTCCAATGCCATAATAGAAAGAGTTTAAAAAAAAAAAGAGTTTTCTTTGTTGTTGGCTTTTTTTCTTTTGTTTATTTATTTTTTTACTTTTTAAAAGAGTTCAAAAAAAGTTCCAAATATCTTTTTTTTTTCTTTTTAAATCAAAACTTATAGTATTAAAAAAACATATTTTTTTAAAAGATAAATATTATTCTAATAACCATACAATGTTAATATTATAGTATGACTTTTGAAATTCTCATATACAAGATTTTACGTATCAGTTATTGTCTGTTGTAAGGGAAGAGATGTATCATCATAATAAGAATGACAATTAGATATTAAATTGTTTGAGAAAATACTCAAGAAATTAGAATTTTCAAATAGAATTCCCCATGACTTGATACGCATCCGAATCGTTTTAATAATTTTAGAAGCAAATTTGAGAGAATTAAAATTCCAAGATCATAAGGTATATGGTTTCATACCTTTTTACCCATGTATTTTTTCATATTTGGTTGCACCTGTAAATTCAATGAACAACGAGTGGTCATTAAAATATTGTGTTAAATAAAAATTTATTGAGATTGAGATGATTTAGATTGCAAGTGATAATAAAAAAGATGAATATGGCTCGGCTAGTACTTTGGTTTAAATAAATGCTAAATTAAATAACTAATATTATAATTCTTCATATTTTGGCAAATTGAATCTGGACGAAATATTTGACAAAGGTTATCTTAATTCTTAAGTTTTCACAAATAACTTAATTGAGAAGTATTTATAAATATATATATTTTTCCAAATAAATTAATATAAACTACTTTTAGTTAAATATTGATTTAAATAGAAACAATTTAATTAAGAAAAAAACTTCAAATATTTAGATTATATATATATATATATATATATATATATATATATATATATATATATATATATATATATATATATATATATATATATATATATATATATATATATATATATATATATATATATATATATATATATATATATATATATATATATATATATATATATATATATATATATATATATATATATATATATATATATATATATATATATATATATATATATATATATATATATATATATATATATATATATATATATATATATATATATATATATATATATATATATATATATATAAAGCTTTGCGCAAAAACAATTTTATATATTTATTTACATATATATAAAATATGCGCCAAACTTATTTGGAAAATTAAAGAATCTAAATATTTGAAGTTTTTTCTTAATTAAATTGTTTCTCTTTAACTAAATAATTAAATAAAAATAGTTTATATTAATTTATTTGGAAATATATATATTTATTGATTACTTCTCAATTAAGTTATTTGTGGAAACTTATGCATTAAGACAACTTTTGTCAAATATTCCGTCCAGATTCAATTTTTCAAAATATGGAAACTTTTAATATTAGTTTTTTAATTTAGCATATTATTTAAACCAAAGTACTAACTGAATCAAATTCATCTTGTTTATTGTCACTTGCAATCTAAATCATTTCAATCTCAATAAATTTTTATTTAACACAATATTTTATGACCACTCGTTGTTCATTGGATTTAAAGGTGCAACCAAATATGAAAAAATCCATGGGTAAAAAGGTAAGAAACCATATACCTTATGATCTTGGAATTTCAATTCTCTCAAATTTGCCTCTAAAATCATTAAAACGATTCGGATGCGTAAGCAAGTCATGGGGGATTCTATTTGAAAATTCTAATTTCTTGAGTGTTTTTTCAAACAATTTAATATCTAATCATCATTCTTATTACGATGATTCATCTCTTCTTTTACAACTGACAATAACTAAATATGATAGGAGTGTTTATCACTCATTGTATTCTCTTTATGGTGATAGTTTTATAAATAGAGTCAAATTAGAATGGCCAAATCCCTTCCACTTGGAGAAACCACATTTTTATATTTTAGATTCTGGTAGTATTAATGGAAATCTTTGCATGTACGAAAATGTAAATGGAGTTTGTAGAATTGTAATTTGGAATCCAAATATCAACGAATTAATAGTCATCCCTCGTAGTCCTGTTGAATTTGTACCACCCCCTTCTGAAGTATATATAGTTCTTCTTCACGGATTTGGTTATGACCATATTCAAGATGACTATAAAATAATTCGAGTTATAGTTATTGGCAACCAATATAAAGATATACCTAAAGCAGTATATTGGGAGATATATAGTTTAAAAAGAAATTCTTGGAAAACACTGCATATGGACATGCCTCCTTGTGGTTTTGATACTACCGGAGAACGAATATACATATTCGGAATGTGTCATTGGATACATAGATCATCTTATATAAATAAAGATGATCCCTATTTGGTTTCATTTAACTTGAATGAAGAGATATTCAACACAACACTTATACCCTTATTCATGGATGCTAATCTTAATCATGAATATTTTAGCACACAGTTGGTGATCTTAAATGGATCAATTGCCACGATTTCATGGTATGATGGTACTACTACTTTTTATATATCAATACTAGGTGAACTTGGTGTTAAAGAATCATGGATAAATCTCTTTATTGTTGGACCATTGTCTTGTGTTGACCGTCCTATTGGAATAGGCAAAGAGGGCGATATATTTTTCAGAAAACAAGATGGTGAACTAATTTTGTTTGACTTAAGAAAAAATGTGATTTCTGAGCTTGGTATTAAAGGGTGTTATCATAGTCAAATAGTAATTTTAAAGGAAAGCTTTCTTCAAATTGGAGGAATAAGTTTGTAGTTGTAGTTATTATTTATTGTTTTTACCTAAGTGTTTAGTTATTGAATTTTATATATATAAAAAAATCATAGAAGTTTTTTATTTTGGCTATTAAAATTTTATCTCTTTACTAATTACTTGTCAATTACACATATCAGATATGTAAAAACATGTATATGAGAATTTCAAAAGTCATACTATAATATTAATATTGTATGGTTATTAGAATAATATTTATCTACTAAAAAATATGTTTTTTTTTAATAATATAAATTTTGATTTAATAAAGAAAAAAAAGAATATAGACAAAGTGGGGAGGCTAAACCTCGCACATGAAATACAAAAAGTAAAAAAATAAATAAACAAAAGAAAAAAAGACAACAACAAATAAAAACTTTTTTTTTTAACAAAAGAAATTCAATGACAAAAATTTGACATCATGCAATTTTGGTCTCTTATTTTAAAAATCAAAATTTTGATATTTTTTAAACATTATTTTAACTTTAGTCTCCTTTTCAAGTTCGGACTAATTTTAATAATGTGGCACCAGTAATAATGACTTGTCACATTTGAAGTTGACCAAATTTAAGTACACGTCATTATTTATATTTAAAAAATTTGAATCATTAATTAATTAAAAGATTTAGAAATTTAGAACTTAAACCTTACCACTTGGCTACCACATTGTATTTGTTAATAATTAGCAGCATAAGTATATGTAAACTTACTTTTTATTTTATTTTTATTTAAAATAAAAATTAAACATAAATTTTTCTTTTAACAAAAAAAAAAGAAAAGAAAAACATAACATATCAATGAATTTATTAACGGCTTCTTTTCTTCTTTCTTTCCCTTCCATTTCTTCTTTCATACGTGCATTCCAATTTCTATAACTCATTTATAAAAAAATTCAGTTTTTTCTCTTAAAATCATCAATTTGAAGAAATGGATATGACTATGACTTCTCCAAGTCTTAGATTCTAATTTATTGTTGTTACTAAAAATAATATATCGAGAGCTTTAGAAAAGCCTATTTTTTGTGTTCCTTTTATAGGGTTTCTTCTAGGTTTCATGCTACTAAGCCATGTTACTTTCTTCAAAAACATGGTAAGCTAGCTCTAAGTGTGATCATTGATTACATATGAATTAGATGATTAGTTTTATTTATATGTTGGTTTCATGAAATTGTAATTGTTGTTGCTACTTATATACTAGAATTTAAGTTTTCAATTGGTGGTTATTTTTATTTGTCTTCTTATGTCATCAAAAATAAGGTTTGTGTAATTATTAGAGATAAATTTAATACTTATTAGTTATTTATGGTTTATTAGAATTGTTATTATTTAATACTTATTTTTATACGTACTTTAAAATATTTCAGTTTTTAACTTATATCTTCTTATTTTTCCTATTTACATTTCAAGTAATGAAAGCAGTAAAGTGCAAAAAGATAAACAACACCAAAAAATATCTTGGTTCTCCTCACAGTCCGAGTGTACTCAAATCCCTTTTCAACATGAAAGATATTTTACTATTGTTAGGATTTATATAAGACTATCCTAGTCTTCCTATACAGACATTAACAAAGACACCAATAATAATCCTCTTGGATTTACAACACACTTATTTCCAACAATTCTTGACAATAAGTAATGGTCTCTATAAGAAGATACAATTCACCTTCCTATAGATCCCTCCTAGTACCAAACAATCTTTGATACTAAGGAACTTGTAAAATTATAATAGATTTAAATAAATGAATTTTGTAGAATTCTTTAAGAATTATAACAAATCCTTCTTGTCTTTCAACTATGAAGATTCAAGACAAATTCTCTCTAAGTGCTCAAGATACTTTTATGACAATAATGTGAAAATTTCTTTTTAAAAATTATCTAAGTATGAAAGTTGTGTAGAAAATAAATGTAAAGAGATTTTAATATTTGTATGAAAGAGATGAGTGAAAAATGAAAATTTAAAATGAATTTATAGTGATGAAAGAAATCACTCAAAAAACTAAAGCTTTGTGATAGTAGACGTCTTCACTATATTTATTTGGACTTTATTCTTAACTCATAAGAAATAAATTTTTAAAAATTTTGTTAGATCTGTCAAGCTTGTCTAAAACTAATTCAATTTGAAAATAACAACCTTAAGAAGTGATTATGGTGGTAATTTTTTATTCACCACTTTGAAGATTTTTGCGATACAAATGGTATAACCCATAACTTTTCGTGTATGTGAACTCTAGAACAAAATGGTGTATATATAAGGCGTAACAATCGTGTTTTAGAAGAATTGGAAGGGACTATGATACATGAGTTGAGTCTATTAAATACTTTGGGACGAATACAATTTACATTGCATATCATATCATAAAAAAGGTTGTCATTAGACTTATTATATGAGTTACTTATATGTACAAATATAAATATTTTTTTTTATTTTTGCGTTTTTGGTATTCCATATCCAGTAAAATACTATATTTCAATTAATTCATATCCTTTGTGCGTTAATGATTGAATCTTTGACTTAATAATCATGTTGATATATTGATAACGCGAAAATGTACACTATAATTGTCATGTTTTTATCTGCTAACTGTATGTTTTCAATCTAAATCCGAATCATTCCGCGAGTTTGCTAAGTATTTTTGCAGGTATCTCACGCCCACGCTCAAAAGGAGAAAGACATAAAAAGCACGCAAGAAGAAGACAAAAAAGGGTGAAAAGCAGCAAATAGCAGGAAAACAGATTTTGAGAATGTGACGGTCATCACAAGACCATTAAGGTCGTCACGATCATCACGGTTGTCATACGACCATCACTGTCGTCATGGCCAACACGTTCGTCACAGGAAGGCCACGACCATCATGAACCAAATATCAGAATAACGTTCAAAAACTGAACTTGCCCACGAAGTAGAGAAAATCTAGGCACAACTTCCCTGAGATTTTTCTCACTCAACTCCTTTTCCTCCGACATTTCTTGATGGAACCTCAGCTATAAAAAGAGGACAGTTGGACCAAAGAAGGGGAGCTGCATTTGACGTATCGAAGTGCTGCCGAAATTTCTACTGAAGCTTACTTTTCATTATTGCATTGTTTCATTATTTCCTTTTCCTTTCCTTTAATTCTAGTACTGCCGTTTTTATTTTGTACCTTTATTTCTTGCCAAAGTAGAATCCTACCGACATTGTGGAGAACTACTCAAGGATTCGAGATCACTATAAATTGCAGGTTTTTATTAATTAAATTATTACTTTATTTTCTGTCAGAATGCATGTTATATTATTTTGCTGCCATTGTTTATTTACGTTTGCATTAAGTACCATGTCTAGCTAAACCGCTTTTATCGATATGTAATCGAATTAGTAAGACGAAATTCGATAACACCCGGTGCGCCTTACCTTTTTACAAACAATTTTCTGGCCTTAGTTTTTAATCTAATTTTCTAAATAAACCTTTGTCACGACAGTGAGAAGATATTTGCAACGATTTTTCCATGAGAGTGGGAAACCTATTAAGGTTCGAGCCGGCACGTGAAAGTGTGGGGTTTGAATCGGATAGTAGAAACTAGACATTGATTTTAAACACAGTGAAAACACTTTAAAAGAAATCAGAATCTATTCATTTATGAAAAGTAACTTGAACCTAGAATTGGACTGCGATAGCGTACATTCCGCCTTAGAATTATGACCGGAGTCAACAACCAGCGTGAGACAAAGGTCTTTAAACGAGCATTTCTCTTGAAAACCATTTGCAAAAACTAAAAAGCACCGGTGACTTGTCGAATCCCCGAAAACTAAAGCATTTCATACCGATATCCTTTATTGATTTTTAAAACTTATAATTTTTTATTTCCTTTACAAGCCTTCAATTTTGCATTTATTTTCCCAAAAACTTCCTCCTCCTTAGCTATACATTGTAACACCCGATAACATTAACTTGATTACGAGTCCCCGTGGGATCGATATCTTTATTACTACGCGATAGACTGTGCACTTGCAGTTAGTACCGTTAGACTCAGAAAGTCCCGATCATGTTTTTGGCGCCGTTGTCAGGGACCCGTTTAGTCAATAGTGTAGTGCCCTGTTACGCAGTATAGACCAAGGTAACTATTTTACTTCCATTTTTCTCGTTCGTCGATTGTATGTCAAGTACTCGCTCGCAAAGCGACATCTTACAACCACCAATTGCCAAACTAGAGTGCTTCTTACATTTAAGAAGGCGCATAATAGAATATCAACAAAGATATAATATTTATGATCTTCTCGCTCATACTCCTGAATCTATTGAAGAATCGAAAATGGTCAAAGAACCTCAGAACAGACCTCTGAAGTACTACGCTACCCCATCTCAACTAGAGCCTCACAGTAGCATTGCTGCCCCTGTTATCAATCTAAATGACTTTGAGTTAAAATTGTCATTGCTGTCAGCCATACAACAACACCAATTCTCGGGAAGTGCAACGGACGATCCAAATGAACACTTAACGAAGTTTGTGTAGTACACCGACACATTGAAGGCTAATGGTGTAACTCCAGACGCAATAAGATTACATCTTTTTCCTTTCTCTTTTAGAGGTAGAGCTTAGGCTTGGTTGCAATCCTTGCCATCCAACTCTGTTACTACATGGGAACAACTGAAGAACGTCTTCTTAGCAAGCTATTTTCCGCCAAGCAAAATTGTTGCGCTAAGAGCTCAAATCAACGGATTTCGACAGAAGGATTCTGAATCTTTCTATGAAGCATGGGAAAGATTTAAGGATACGATGAGAGCATGTCCTCACCACGGTCTTGAAAACTGGGTGACTATTCATAGCTTATACAATGGGTTCTGTACAATACCAGATTAACAGTAGACGCCGCCGCGGTCGGTGCACTTATGGATAAACCATAAGACGAAGCCTACCAACTAATCGAAAACATGTCTCAGAACCATTGCCAATGGGGAGGTGAGAGAACTCTAGCAGAGAAACTCGCATCAAAAGGTGGGATGTACGAGATCAATAGTCTTGAAAAGGTCCATACTAAGGTGGATGCCTTGACGCAAAAGATTGACAATCTAACCATAACGCCACCAGCAACCGTAGTTGCTGTAACTCCGAATTGCGAGTTATATGGAGTCACTGGTCACGCTGCGCCCGAATGTCAATTATTGACAGGAATCCCCATAGACCAAGTGAACTATGCTCAAGGAAATCCTTATTCGAACACCTATAACCCAAGTTGGAAAAACCATCCAAAATTTTCCTACAAAAGTGACAACGCACTCTATGCATCTAACCAAACACCTGCTGCCCTACCAGGATATTAAAAACTAGCCATAGTTGCTCTTAATGCCCCTAGAAAATACAATCTTGAATTGATGATGGAAAAATTCATAGCTACTCAAGTTCAGACGAACAAGGAATTCTTGAATCAAAACATACACACTAGTGAGCATATTAAGCAACTAACCAACAAAGTAGATGCTTTAGCCACCCATAACAAAATGCTTGAAACACAAATATCACAAGTGGCTCAACAACAAGCACCTGCTGCTGCACCAGCTGGTACATTTCCTGGATAGCTAGAGCCTAATCCGAAAGGTTATGCAAACGCAGTCATATTAAGAAGTGGAAAAGAACTGGACGAACCGATCGATCCTAGGAGCCAAAACCCAACCATGTATCAAAAACCTGTTAAACAGGCAGAGAAGGTGTCTGAACCTAAAGAGAAGGAAGATAGCTACCAGGAGGCCGTAGATAAAGAAAAACCTTATGTGCTTCCACCACCTTATAAACCGCAAATTCCTTATCCCCAAAGACTAATAAACTCCAAAACAATAGGGCAGTTTAAGAAATTTGTTGAACTTCTGAAGCAATTGAGCATTATAATTCCTTTCACATAAGCTATCACTCAGATGCCCTCATATGCTAAATTTCTCAAACAAATATTGTCTAACAAGAAAAATATCGAGGATAATGAAACACTTACACTTACTACCGAGTCTAGCGCGATAATCCAAAACAACATGCCTCCTAAGCTGAAAGACCTAGGTAGCTTCTTCATACCTTGTGTCATTGGAAAGTTCGTCATAAAAAAAGCTCTATGCGACTTAGGAGCCAACATCAGTGTTATGCCTTTATCTATATGCAAAAAGCTAAATATGGGTGAATTAAGACCAACTAAAATGTTCGTTCAATTAGCTAACCGATCTGTCAAATATCCAGTTGGTATACTGGAAAACGTTCTAGTACGCATAGGTCAATTCTACATCCCAACATATTTTATAATCATGGATATTAAAGAAGATTCAGTCACTCCGATTATCTTAGGAAGACCCTTCCTAGCCACAGCCGGAGGTATCATTGACGTGAAGAAAGGTAGGCTAACATTCGAAGTAGGAGAAGAAAAAGTTGAATTCATCCTCACCAAGTTCCTACAAGCAACAACCATAGACGACACCTGCTATCTAGTTGACGTCATTGACGAATTCATAAGAGAATTGGAGAAGGAAGAAACGGCGTATTCAGATATAATGAAAATCCAAATCCCAGAAATTCGTGTTGATGACAATTGGCGTGCACCTTACAAAGATGACAGTCTAAGCGAAAACTTAGCACTCACTCCTAACCACATGCCGTGTCTAAAGAACCCAGCCTTAGAACTTAAAATATTACCTAAAAACCTCAGATACGAATTCTTAAACACCGAACTTAAAAGACCAGTGATAGTTAACACCGACTTAGGACAGTTAGAAACCGAAAAACTATTAGATGTTCTGAGAAAATACCCAACTGCGTTAGGCTATAGCATCACTGACCTTAAAGGAATAAGTCCTTCTATCTGTATGCATCGAATTATGCTAGAGGTAGACTGTAAGACCTCTAGAGAACATTAGAGAAGAATCAATCCTATCCTAAGCACTGTAGTTAATGACGAAGTAAAGAAGCTACTAGATGCATGAATTATATACCCGATCTCTGACAGCCAATGGGTTAGCCCAGTGCATGTCGTACCCAAGAAAGGAGGCGTTACAGTGGTAGAGAACTCGAAAGGTGAATCGATAACACAAAGAGTTATAATCGGAAGCAGAAAGTGCATCGATTATAGAAAACTGAATAAAGCCACTCGAAAAGATCATTTCGCTTTACCTTTCATCGATCAAATGTTGGAGAGACTGGCCAAACATTCTTATTTCTGCTACCTAGACGGTTATTCGGGATTTTTTCAAATTCCTATTCACCCTGATGACCAAGAAAAAACTATATTCACATGTCCTTATGGAACCTTTGAGTACCGACGAATGCCGTTTGGATTATGCAATGCTCCCACAACATTCCAGAGATGCATGATGGAAATCTTCGTAGATTTCATAGATGACATCATGGAAGTGTTTATGGATGACTTTTCTGTATGCGGGCATAGCTTCGAAGGATGTTTGTCAAATCTAGAGATGATACTCGAAAGATGTGCGAAAGTGAATCTTGTGCTCAATTGGGAAAAATGAGATTTTATGGTTCGACAAGGAATAGTGTTAGGACACGTAATATCTGACAAGGGGATTGAGGTTGATAAAGCGAAAATTGAAATTATAAAAGATCTTCAACCTCCAAAGACTATACGAGAAATACAAAGCTTTCTAGGACACGCCGGTTTTTACCAATGATTCATAAAAGATTTCTCGAAAATTACAAAACCTTTAACCGGTCTATTAATGAATGTTGCTGAGTTTATCTTCGACGAAGACTGCTTGAAAGCATTTGAAACATTAAAAACAGCCCTTATCACCGCACCAATCATGCAACCATCGGACTAGCAACTACTTTTCAAAATCATGTGCGATGCGAGAGATTATGCCGTAGGCCCAGTTCTAGAACAGAGGAAAGATAAGAAACTTCATGCAATCTACTACACTAGTATAACCTTAGATCCCTCCCAAATGAACTACGCCACAACGGAAAAATAACTTTTAGCGGTCGTGTTCGCTCTTAACAAGTTTCGTTCCTACTTAATAGGGAAAAATAATCATTTACACAGACCACGCCGCCATTAGGTACCTGATAAGCAAAAAGGATGCCAAGCCAAGATTATTGAGATAGATCCTACTGTTACAAGAGTTTGATCTAGAAATCAAAGATAAAAATGGAATCGAGAACGTAGTGGAAGATCACTTATCCCGAATAGAAGGTATTAAAAAAGAACCAGTTCCTATCAACGATGATTTCCCTTATGAACGCCTGATAGCCAAATTAGAAAGCGATATGCCAGACCTAACCTCGGAAGAACCAAAACTAAAGGAAGCCATGGAAGCTGTCTACGCATAGACAACCTTGCCCTTGTATGCTGACATTGTCAACTACTTAGCCGCAGGCGTACTTCTACTGGACTTAACCTATCAACAAAAGAATAAATTCTTCCACGACTTAAAGCAATATTATTGGGATGAACTTCTGCTTTTCAAGAGAGGAGCCGATGATATTTTCCATCGATGTGTCCTAGAGGAAGAAATAGAAGATATCATCATTCATTGCCACTCTGCTCCTTACGGTGGACATGCGAATACTTCTAAGTCTTGCGCTAAGATCTTACAATCTGGCCTATTTTTGCCCAACCTTTGGAAAGACGTCGACATCACAATACTAAAGTGCGACTGGTGCCAACGCACTAGTAACATCTCAAGACGCGATGAGATGCCCCAAAAAGGCATTTTAGAGGTCAAAATCTTCGATGTGTGGGGGATTTATTTCATGGGACCTTTCCCATCTTCTTTTTGAAATAAATATATACTTGTAGCTGTAAATTACGTATCAAAATGGATAGAAGTCGTAGCTTCCCTGACAAATGACACACGAGTAGTCATAAAACTCGTCAAGAACATTATCTTTCCCAGATTCGGTGTGCCAAGACTTGTCATTAATGACGGTGGTTCACATTTCATAGCAAAAATCTCCGACAAACTTTTATCAAAATATGGAGTCAAACATCGTGTAGCAATACCATATCATCCACAAACTAGTGGATAAATAGAGGTCTCAAATAGAGAGATAAAACAAATCTTAGAAAAGACCATATCATCCACCTTTAGGAAGGATTGGTCATCCAAGTTAAATGAGGCTTTGTGGGCCTATAGGACAGCCTATAAAACGCCAATCGGAAACACACCATTCAAGTTAGTCTATGCAAAATATTGTCACCTGTCGGTAGAACTAGAACACAAGGCCTATTGGGCAATTAAAACCTTAAATCTAAATTACACTGCCACAGGAGAGAAGCGGATCTTGAATCTGCACGAATTAGAAGAACTCAAACTAGACGCCTATGAGAATGCCCGAATATATAAAGAAAGAACTAAAAATTGGCATGATAAGCGTTTAGTTATGAAACTGTTCAACATGGGAGACATTGTGCTCTTATTTAATTCAAGACTAAAACTTTTTCCAGGTAAACTAAAGTCTAGATGGTCCGGTCCTTTTGAGATTACGAAAGTTCTTCAAAGTGGGGCTGTAGAAATTAAAGACAGAAACAATGCTCTGTTCATAGTGAATGGTCAACGCTTGAAGCATTACAATCTTACTGAAAACAAAGACTATGCGAGTAGTCTGAAACTGTTAGAGCCACCCGCTCATCCCCATAGCTAACTTTTTATCAAGTTGTCGTCAGGCTTTTGACGTTAAAAACAATGTTGAGTGGGAGGCAACCCATTTTTTCTTGTTTTCCTTCCCATATGTTATCTTATTGTCATTATTTGTTTTATTCTTACTTCACTAATTTTCAATTTTTCCTTTTCATTTCTTTCATTATTCTATACCTCCTTCTGTCTCTAAATCATAATCTTTAATGAATTTGTTCTAAATTGTTTCCAGGAATCTTTTTAAAGCCTTCTTACCTTCTCTTCTGACCAGTTTCTTCCGACTATTTTTCCCGTCATGGACAATGTGGACTATATGCAAACCGTTTTTAGAGGCAGCGCTCAGAAAGATTGATTCGAAGCCTTGAAACAAAGAAACTTAAGTTTATCTATTTACTATGATGGACCTACAATGGATCAACTAGGTATCCATGATAGTATCCTCTTCTTATTTAACCAGTTGGGTTGGGAAAAGGCTGCCATTAAGACTAGATTCGTTACCTATAGAGAACTCACGTTCGAATTCCTTAGCTCCCTAGCTTACTTACCTGAATATGGTTACAGATCCACTAAGGGGCTGATATGCTTTAGACTTTTTGGTGCTGATTACACATTCAACCGTAGCACGCTAGCAGACCTTTTAGGATTTCCTAGCGGACCCTTTGTTTACACCATGACCCAAGAAGAGGTAATGGATATTGAGCTAGACTATTTCTGGGGAACCATTATAGGAAATTACCACCCGAGCCGAATGACATGCACTCTAATGAGATCTATAACCCCGCCATTCGCTATTTCCACAAGATGCTAGTCCACACCTTATTTGGGATGGAGGAAAATATTACTTATGTCTCTAAGGATGAGTTGTTCATTATGTATTGTGCTTCTCAGGGTAGACCTGTTAATGTCGTCCCTTTCATGATGAAAGCTTTTGTCCAAATTAGTCAGGAACCAAACACCCCCATCATAATAAGAGGTCTTGTCACCATGATTTCTCATGCAATCAGGCTTAGGTACCAACTGAACCGAGTGATACCATTAGGCACCATTCGCCAAATGAACTTACAGTTTTGTTTTAACCAGCGCGTCATTGGAAACTTAGGACCCGCACCCTTCGCATACCTTATTGCTAACGAAGTGGTCTAACTTTTTACACTACCAAACCATGAGCGCGTCAGTGTCCACAACAAAGAAAACTGGTTGTATGAACTGAATGAACCTACGGGTCCCTCGTCACCTCTTGAAGAACCACAAAACTATATGTACTATGAGGATTATATATCTGAAGCTGAAGCCGACCTTGATACCCCTCCAAATTACCATGACTTCACTGAGCCAAACACCACTCATTATGCTGAAAATCTGAGTAATGTTTTGAAGACCATGGACGAGTTCAAGAACGAAGTTGCAGCAGTGAAGGAGGAATTGAAGACCATGCGCGTAGACATGATAGGTTTGATGGACATCGCAATAGAGCAATTCTGTTTTATGACTCAACAGTTTAATAACCTGAAGAAGCAGAAGGACTGACATTTCATTTTTATTTTTTTGTTACCTTTGAACATTTTTTAAAGTATTGTTTTAGTTATAATTGTTTTATTTTGTATCACATTAAACAATCGCAATATTTCTAATTATTAATGCTTTCCATTCTCTCATTTACGTTTGTTTTTCCTATCTTGCCATTTTTGTTTATTTCAGTTTATCATTGTTATCCTGAACTGGCTTTCTTTGTTCCGAAACGTTTAAGCGCACCGATCAACATATTCTGTCACAAACATAATTTGTTGCTATCACGACCGTCATCCCTTGGTCACGACCGTTGCGCGTTCTGATTTAACAGCAGAAAGTTGTCGTTTCTTCTTCTTTTCCACTAACTTCATAAACCATCCACTACTCACTTTCCTCACATTCAAACTTCCCATTCACTCATTCCACTACTGATCTCGATAACCTTCATCTCCATATAAATTACGTTCCTTTCTCCATTAATCCTCACCCTATCAGTACCATTTCTCTTGCCTCAGCCTCTCTCTTTGTATACACCATGGCAAGACACAATCGACAAATCCTCGATCTATCAACCGTCAAATTCAGAGACGGAGAGCGCAACGACCAACAACAAACTAATTACATCATTTTCTACCAGCACTTCGTCCAACCAACCAGATACGTCGATGTCGCCGGCTTCACCGAATTGGGCATGCTAGACGGTGTCACTTGGATGCTTCAAAATACCAGCCTCTGGCAACTCTAAACTACTCCCCAGCCTACGTACGAATCGTTAACATTGGAATTCTTGAGTTCCTTTACCTGCATCACACCGTCAGGAGAGAACAATCAGTTAATCAGTGTCGCCACCTTCCGATTGTTCGGTATGTGTCACACCCTCATTTTCACCTTTAGCCTTTATACCCTACATTCGTCATATCATACATTGTTCTATTGCATATCGAGCATGCAGGTTCACAAGGTACAGTTTGGGTCGGTTTTCTATTTTTCATTTCAAATAAGATAGATTGTCTATTTTGGGGTGAATGGAAGGAAAGGTTCATCATCTAAAGCTTGATCTAAGTGGGAAAGTCTACTCATATAGGGTTCTTCAAGGAGAAGTTACTTGACACAATATTAGGATATTCAAGTTTAATATTCCTAATGACCATGAAATGCAAGGCATAATTCAAGATTTCTTCATCCAACTTTGTTTCAAATTCTTGATTAAGTGGAGTTTAAATTTGCAAAGCATGAGTCAATATCACAAGTGCATAATTCAAGACTTCATCGATTTCAATTCTAATGGTACAAGGAAAATTCATCATGAATTCAAGATTGGAGGCAAGAATATTACAAAGATAAATTTTTATGACATTACAAGAATGTCATTTGTTACAAGATTTCCAACTCTAAGTAATGTTTAGAAATTGATCTATTCAAGTCTCTAATCAAATCTATGATATTCTTGTGTGTAATCTTGAATTCATGTGGTGATGAGTACCCCCAAATATGGAAAGTCTAAAGGTTGAAACATGTGCAGGAGATGTCGTTTTGGTACAGCAGAAAAAGGCAGCAGAAAAAGTGAGATAAGGAGGGAAGGGGATGTAAACAAAGGGGATTTATTCACTATCATTCACTATTATTCACTACACATTGAGATAGAGAGATGGAGAGCAAGAAAACCCCTAAAAACCAAAAAAAAATAGAAAGGAAGAAAAACCAGAAAAAGGAGAGTCACATAGAAACACAAGAGCATCCTTGAAGAGCAGAACCTTCACAACATAGAGTGAAGAGTGAAGAGCATCCAACCAAAACCAGCGGAGGACTTGAAAGAAGGATAGAAAGCTCTTGGGTATCCATTTCATCAAACCTTTCTCTCTTTACATTTTGGCTTTTATTTTCATTTTATTTCCTCTTTTAAGTATTGTTGTACTGTGTATATCATGTAAGGTTCCAAGGGGACCAAGAAACCATTTTTAAGAACCACAAAAACGAAGGAGAAACAAAGAGAAAGTTTGGTGTTTTCACCAAGGTGAGCTGACACGGGCCGTATTAGCCTGCTGTTTGATTTTTCACGACGTAAAGCACCCAGGTCTCCTGACACGGGCCGTGTCACACGACACGGTCGACCGTGTTGCACCTCTGTTTGAGATTTCATGGCATAGAATACCCAGGACTCCTGACACGGGCCGTGTCACACGAAACGCCCACCCGTGTCACACCGCTGTTTGCCCTTAAAAACTTATTTTCTCCCAGACCTCCTGACACGGGCCATGTCACACGACACGGCCGCCCGTGTCACACCTCTGTCACGCCTCAAAACTTCTTGTTGCAGGCCCCTCCTGACACGGGCCGTGTCACACGACACGGCCACCCGTGTCACACGACACGGCCACCCGTGTCACACGACACGGCCACCCGTGTCACACCGCTGTTTTTTCACTTATTTCGTTATTTTACCTCCAATTTTTTTTTCAAGGAGTTCGCTGTTTTTTTGCATGTTTCGATTTTTTTTAGCCAACTAACCCCATATGTTTGTATGATTTTAGTATGTGAATGTTTTTATAGTCTATGTCGATCTTTGATTCCAAAAAGCATTTTCATAGGCAAACCCTCGATTTTATCGAGCCATTTTTAACCTTGTAAGTTGATTGCTGTAACAGCCCAATTTTCAATAATTGATTAATTGTACTGATTAATTGGTTTGTGTGATTTATATGATTTAAGTGAATTATTGGATTTATTTAATTCATATGAGTTAATGGATTTAACTGATTTATTCTACTTGGTAGAATAATATAGATTTACTAGATATACTCTAATTGATGATGAGATGAGATATTTTATGAGGTGATGAATTGGTAGATATTTTGAGATAAAAATTATGGTGGAAAGAAAATAGAAGGATATAAAAGGAAAATAGAGAGAAAAGAAAAGAGATAGGAAGAAAAGAAGAAAGAGGAAGAGGAGAAAAGAGGAGAAAAAGGGGAAAAGTTTGGAAATCGTCAAGATCGACTTCTAGCTTCCGATTAATCAAGGTAAGGGTGTGAAATATCATTATCTTAAAAATGTATATGATTATGTATGCTTGGGTTAGATTGTCGGATGTTTTTCTACAACTTCCATTTTAGGGCAAAGTTGGATTAATCGATAGAAACCAAGTTTTTACGGTTAAAAATGAGGATAAGTGGTATGATTTAGTCAGGGGATGTTAGACTAAGGCTACGGGAACTTGTTCGGTGAGAATCGGTCGGTTGTGGAGAGATTTGTGAAGTAGGCAGTGAGGGTTTTGAAGTTCGCAGACATTCGCTAGCGTGTTCGCTGAGCGAGCTGGTAGCGAACGTTCACTGGGCGAGCTAGTAGCGAGCCAGTAGCGAACGATCCCAGACTTGGGCAGAATGGATTTGAGGGTCTTCACTGGTAACGAATGGAGTAGCGAAGGTTCGATAGGCATTCACTAAGAGAACGTGGTAGCGAAGCAAGATAGTGGCTTCTGTTTGCCTTCGTGAGCTTGTTCGCTGGGCGAACAAGTAGCGAGCACTCACTAGGCACTCGATGAGCGAGCCAGGTAGCGAGCAGGACAACATTTGATTTTCTTGTGTGTTTCATCCGAGGTCGGTTTTCCGATTCGATTATGATTAGCCCTTTATTTTAAGGCATAGATTATGCTGTGATGTATGTGCTGTGGGTAGCCGTGTGGCGTGAATCCTAGATTGTGAAATTAAATTGAATTGTGGTCGTTTGACAAATATAATACATTGTTTAAGTTGATTAAAAATGTATGAATGATGCATGAGAACATATTGTGGATATGTGTGCATTGCTTGATAAATATATTGATGATATATGTCTATGTTGTGTGTGCAATCATGTTATAATTCTTGAAGAGATGAATTATTTGAATGCACGGGATTAAGATGTCGGTCTTAAGTGCATTTAATTATTGATTGCATATGCATCATTTAGTCAAGAGGCAATGCTTCCTAGTTTCGTCCAGACTAGTGACTTGTCCCAATCCTAGAAGAGTGGGTTTGAAAGCTTAGAGAACGGGCTTTTGGTGGTTATCGGTCTAGAAGAGTGGACCTGGTTTAATGTAGAAATCGAAAAAACATAACAAGTGTTGGTACCACGTGGCATGAGTTGCATTGAGTTGTATTGAGTCACATAGCATAAATATCATTGTTTTATGAAATATGCTTGCGTGTGGAAATTGTGGATTATGGATGTGTGCATGATGAAACATGTTTTATGATTGTCCATATTTGTTTGTGTATATATATGATTTATGAAGTATATGATGAGTTATGATGAAGTACAATGAGAACTGTGAATACATGATTATTGTATGGAAGTATGCTTATGAGCATGAATTGATGAATTGAGGTTTGTAAATATGAAATGTTGGATGTGTAACTGTGAGTTGATGAATAATCCTAATTGTGTATGGTTATGGGGATTGGTGAGAATTGATGAGTTTATATGAGTCATATGGTATATGTAATTGTGTATGAAAGTGTGCATATGTGTGTGAGTGGTTAGGATTGAGAATTTTGGAGGTGTGCATGATGAAAAATGATTGAGTGATTATCCATACTTGTTTATACACGTGTTGTGATGTATATGATAACTATGATGAATTGTGGTGAGAAAAATGTGGAGTATATGTATCCTGTAATTGTGCATTCATATGTGATTATATGCATTGTTATCATGATAATATTTCTTACCCTTCTGCTGGAATGATGTCCTACATGACATCGTGCATGTATCAAGGAGTAGTACTACTTGTAGTTGCGAGGTTGCTTTTGGCGTAGTTGTTTAGTAATTGATTATGTTGGGTTGAGTCTTGCTCTGGTCATGTAACACTGGGATCGCTTGGTTTATGTTGTAGTGATACTATGTTTTCATATTATTGAGATATTAAGATGTTGGCCTTAGTGCCCAAATGATGTTGGCTTATGTGATGAACACGAATGTTTCCGTTAAGAGTATTATGTTATAAAATGAATCCGCTGCTACATGCAAAGTGAATTTTGTAAAGCATGATTTTATATTGAAACGTTAATGAGCATGACAGGTGATTTTGATGTTTTGGAAGTTATGTGTGACGCCCTTTTGTAAATGCATGATAATTTACTCTGATTATTCATATATTTTCCGTGGGGTTTAGAAGGGTGTTACATTAGTGGTATCAGAGCAGGTCGGTCCATCCGGCCAAGTTGTCTAATGTTGGTTGTTCCCTTTGTATGCGACATGTGTGTGAAAACACTGTCGATACATGTTTGTTGTCTAACCTTTGTCTGCAGAAGTGGGAATGATCTAAGTGGGGGAGAAAATTGTGCTTCTCCAGGATGCTGCAAGCGTAGAGTTGTAGTGCAGTGCGTGGTTATGACGCTCCTATGGTTTGGTAAGGATGATTTATACCCCATCATGATTTCGGCTGTCTATTGACAAATTGAGGAACTGACCACCCTTAATCTTTTGTTGATAGTAGTTGGGATTGTGTTGGATGAGATAGACGTGTCTTGCAAGCTTAAATGGTGTGAATAGTGAATTGTTTAGAGTTAAGCTAAGTGCTGAAGAATTGTTTTGGTGAATCAGCGCAGGACAATGTTGAGCTGTTTCATTTTTTTATGGAATTTTTGAGCGGGAAGTCGGCGGTTTCCCGATTAATTGTGGTTGCCTGGAAGTTATCCTAACAAGATAGTGATATAAAATTAGGACGTGAAGTGGAGTTGTGATTTACTTAGTCACGGGAACTAGTCCGATATTGAGAGCTCCATATCATATGTTGTTTGGATAGTCAAGGAATTAAATTGATCGAGTAGTTTGAGGCTTGTGTCTGGTATGCGTGCTGCGGCAACAGATTGTGAGGTCGAGTATATAAGGGTGGATAGTGACTTTTGGTGATTATTAAAGGAAGTAAGATGCGGGATACTATATTAGTATAATTAAACCTTTAGACATTTCAAGAGTTGAAGATGTATTGAATGGCCTTCTAAGTGTGAAACGTTGTTTTCGTATTGTGGGCGTAACGGGAGAACCGTAACTCGGAATGGCGCACGATTCGAAGCACGGGAAGTTATTACAATGCTTTATGTGATGGTGAAGTAGGGACATGGAATTAAGTTATTTACTGACGAAATAAGTTTGGATGTTGTAGCAAGGTGCGGTTCGTGTTTCTGCCATAACTCACGGGTTGAGTGTCCGGTTGGCATGAGATTTTCTATATTTAATTGAGTGAATCAATGGTTATGTAACTGATGGTATTTGGATATATTCGAAGAGTATAGAGGATCAGGTGGAGTATCGGGAACTTGAGTTATCAGTGTTGGAAAAGAAGCAGTGATATGCCACTATGAAAAAAGTTCCAAGAGTTTTTGGGAGAGTTGTCAATAGCTCATGTGTTGGTTTCGCCGAATCTGACATAACTAATTGTTGTGTTTTTTGATTCTTTATTGAGATGATTGTGAGATGTGTTAAGTAAAACATCAGTGAGTTTTGGTTATGCTTTAAGGCAACTTAAAGTACATAAGGGAATTATCTGACAAATGATTTAGAGTTGGTTGATGTTGTGTGTTTGTGCCAGAGTTTGGAAGCCTCAATTGTTTAGTTGAGATTTGAGATGGTTCATGATCTTAAGAGCTTAAGGTGTTTATTTAATTTGAAAAAGTTGAATATGATGTAGAGGAAATAATTGGGTTGAATTACCATTCAAGTGAGACAACGTGGTAGCTAAGGTATCGACTTAGGAAGTTTTGTGTATACCAATAATGATGGTAAGGAAGTTAAAACTGATTAAGCAAATTTGGGATATGAGTTTGGTCTGTGAAGAGACTTCTTATGGGATTTAACTTTGTATGTTGAGACTGACTATTGGTATTCTCGATGAGATCCGAGGAGGTCGGAATCCTAATTTGAGTTAAGAGATCGATAAAGTTTAAGGAATTAAAGTCGAAGAGCTGAGAATGGTACTATGGGATGTCGTGACGGAGTTTGTGTTCCAAATAGCAGGAGTTGGATAAGAGTACTCTGGAGGGAGGGCATTGAGATAGATTGAGTATCCATCCAGGTGCTATGAAGATGTGACCGAATTTGACGAAATTATTTTGGTGGCTATAGATGGAGAGGGAAGTAGTTGAAGTTGTATAGGCTGATTAGACTTGTTGAAGGTCGAAGTGTGAACATCAGAGACTGTTGGGCCTGATGCAACCGTTGTTTATTTTGAGTGGAATGAGATAGTAATTCCATGGATTTTGTGTCGGGTTTTCTGAAGAATTTGAAGGAATATGATTCGATTTGGATGGTTAAGAATGGATTAACAAGAGTAACTCATTACTTACCAGTAAAGATGAATCATTCTGTTAGATGGGAACCTGAGTTTTCCATTGAGATTTTGGCAAGGTTCGTAGACGCCTTGGGTGTCGTGTTGAAGTTGGACTTTGTCTAGCATCTGTGAACGGATGGGTGTTGCACCCCAAAATTTGCCCAACATTTCTTTACCTAGCTTGTGTTTCATTTCATACATTAGCATTATCATTTGCATTTCATTGACTTGTATGCAGGAGATCAAGAGGTATGATTACCAATTAAGAGCTATACAAGACTATGAAGCAAGCTAAGAAATTTATTCAAGTGTTCAAGGGTAGATATCCTTGTCTGAGAAGTTAAAATATCCTCAGAGAGAATGGTTGAAACCAAGAGTGTGTGCCTCCTAACTTGAGAGTTGTGGAAAGCCATCAGATGATTCTGAGGCTATGAAGTTGGACTTGAGGTCTTGAGAGAGCTCATGAGAAATGTTGAGGATCACTTTGAAGCCTAGACAGGTCATTGTGCAGGATTAAGAAGCCTCAGCCATGAGTGGTGCAGCTAGGGTTTGACTGGGTCAACCCTAGGTCAACTGAAGATTTGAACAAGGTTGAGACCTAACCCAAGAGCCATGTGATCATGGATTGATGCATTGAGATGCTATAAGGATGATTCCAAGGTTAACTCATCATGATTGAAGAGTTTGAGAAGTTTCAAGCTAGGGTTTCTAAGGCTTGACAGTGTTAAATCCCCTAGTTTGACCCCTATCTTCAAGGCAATTTAGCTCAAGATGTGATTGTCATCTCAGCTTTCCCCCAACATGAATGTCGGAGAGCATGATATTAGCTTTAATTTGAGTGCTAGAAGTCCTTGATAGGATTTGTAGAACTCAAGTTATGGCTTTGACAAGTTACAAGTTATCTGAGGCATGTGAATTTGGAGCTTGAAAATTACCCAACTTGCATGAAACTTTTGCCTTAGAAGGATGATTCCTATGAACTTTTGGTCAACATGAATGTTGTTACTTATCCTCTTAGATTTCTAGAGAGTGCTATAAGTCCTTGATAGGATTTTTAGAACTCAAGTTATGGCTTTGACAAGTCAAGGGTATTTTGGTCATTTGGAGATTATAGGTCATTTCAACCATAAGGCCATAACTCCTATTTCCAAGCTTCAAATGGGAAAATGTTCAACATAAAACTTGTTCAAAATGATATTTTAAGGCTAGACAAGAGGTCATGAGAGGTTGGAATTGCTTGTAGCTTAAAATCACAAAAATGGCTTAAAATAAGGATGATTTTCAAATGAACCAAAGATGGAAATTGGTATTTTTGATCTACATGTCCAAACCAAGGCATGTAATATGTCATTTTGATTCTAAAATACATTTTAAGAACATTGGTTTTGCCACAATTTTGAATTGAAGTTTAATTTGTGGACTTGCTTTGAAAAGTAGTTACTTACATCTTAAGTAACATTTGCCAAACCAAGGTGCAAGGCATAACCAAGGCCTCTTTCAATCCAAACACATCCAAAAATACCATTAGGGGAGAAATTGGAAGAAAATGAGGATGGTTACAAGCTGCTAGCAGAATTGTGCATACCATGGCATGAGATTGAAATCTTCATGACATGAGAAATTGAATTTCTCATTAGAAGGATCTAGAGCTTTCTAGATCATACCTACATGTCCTATATATTGAATAGAGATGATCCAAGGCCAAGGTTGGTGATAATTGAAGGAGAGAATAGAGATTGAGATTGGAAAATTCTTGGTTGCAACTGAATTCGGTTACACCATTTCCTTCACTTTCCATCCATTTTCTTGATTGCAATCTCTTCCATGGAGGCTAGTGAATGATTCCAGATTATAATCAAGGCAAATTCGTGGCTGATTGGTGTTTTTGATCTCAGATTTTGTCACCTGCAACTCAGAGTTGGTTCCAAGAATTGAAGCCATTTCAATCAAGTTTATTGCATACAGAAGCTTGGAATTGATTTAGTGAAGGAGTCTGGAGCATTTGGGAGCTTGATTTGAAGGTTTACTACTTCTGTGCACACGAAATTCTCAGGTTAGTAACTTTCCATCTCCAGCTTGAATTAGGTAGAATTAAGGAGAATTATGGTGTTAGATGCATTGTGGATTGATGTAGGAAGGTTTTTGGATCATTAATTTGAGAGTTAGTGACCAATTAGGGTTGTTACCATTTTCGGGTGAGGTTGTGTTCTTGCGAATCTTGAGGTTTTAGAGAGAATTAATGGTAAGATTGAGTTCCTTGTGAAATTTGGGACAAGTTTCATCAAGGAATCGTGGCCAATGGTGGATTCTATGGCAAGTTAGGGTTGTGAGATGACGACCGGAGAAAGTCACCGGCGGTGACTTTGGGCGCGCAGGTGGCCTGAGTTTCAGAAGTTTGAATTGGGGAAGATGACTTGATAGCCATCAGATTGTGGTTTGACTTGGACCAAAGACTCCATCCAACGGCCACGCGTGCATGGAATTTGTGAAGCATTTCTGAACTAAATGAAACGATGCGTTTCATTAATCAGTTGTTTTTGGGCTTAATGCATTAGTTGATACCTGCACCCCCTTATGGCCCAATCCTAAAAATGAACTGAATTCTTTTACTACCTCCACCACGCGCATGTTTATTTTCTTTTGATTTTCTTTATTTTTTCATTTTATTCATGGTTCTTGATTAATTCATAAAAAATGGAAAAATAACTCAATTGATCCCATTCTTTTTGCATTGGATTCATGATAGGATCTAGTATTTTTTAGATAAAAAATATTATTATTCCATGCACTTTCTGATTTTATGGCATTTTTTACATTTTAATTGATATTAAAATAATCATGTTTGATGCTTGATATTGTTGAATTTGGTTTGATCATGTGATGATGATTTTGGCCTTAATTTTTGTGAGTAGTTAGAATAGATATTCATGCTCCCCATAGATTTTTCTCACATTTTTGTGATGAATATAAGTGGTAGTTTTAGGTTGAAACTTTAAGAGCTCTATTTTTAGGGTTTATGGTTGATACCTTGTGGTTTGGATTTTATTTTTAGAACTTGATGGATGATTCAACCTCTGTTTTCCGTATGGTCGATTCATGATTGAATGAGGGTCCCTTAGGAATTTTTGTAGGAATTTTCAATGAAGTTTACTATTTTTGCTTGATTTTAGTTTAAGTGCTAGTTTTAGATGATTCTAATGCACTAATTCAACTAGATTGACTTCTTTAGTTCCCTTAGATTAGGGTTTTGCTTTGCTTGTTCTTGGGTGATGTTGAAGACAAGTTGAAGATGCATTGGATTTCTTGAAGAGGCTTGGATTTGAAGATCTTCCCTTCTTTTGGTGTAGTGTTGATTAGGTGTTAAGATTAGGGTTTTGTAGGCAGAGCTTCTAGATAGATTCTCTTCCTTCATAAAAATGGATGATGTTGATCACTTCCATTCTTCCCTATGATGTAAGGTCCCCTTGCAAAGGCCTCATCCCTCCTTTGGTAGGATGTGTGGCTCTTTTCAAGTTGGTAGAACCTTTGAGGGTCCCTTTCTCTGATGATAGGATGCTTAGTGGTGACCTTTGGTCTTCACTCTGCTACTAATCATCCAAACTTTGCTCTTGATGGATGCATCTTTCTCCCTTGTTAGAGGATGGAGTTCCTTGCTTGAAGAAGATTGAAGGATGAAGTTGATACTTCTTTGAAGATTACTCTGAGAAGCTGAAGCTTGTAGATGAAGAGGAGCAAGTTGATACTTGTAAAGAGGAGAGAGCTGAAGCTTGAGGACCAAGAAGAACAAGTTGACACTTGGGAAGAAGATCAAATTGAGATTGAGCGAAGAGCTAAGGCTTGAGGAATAAAAGATGAATTGATACTTATGTTGAGACATTGAGAGCCTGAAGGAGTCAAGTTGATACTTGATATTAGGGTTGAAGCCTGGAAGTGGAATTTACTGGAGAGCTGAAGATTGAAGAAGAAAGAATAATTTGATACTTGTGTGGATGTATTAGAAGAAAGTTGATACTTGCTATTGAGGATGATAGCCTTGAGGTGTGGTTGAGGTCTGAAGACTGGACTGCTGTCAGAAGGTTGCTTTGCTGTGAAGCTGTGGAGGCTGTTGGTCTGCTTTCTTTCCTGTCTATTTTCTTTCTGTGCAACTGTATTGAGGTGACTTGTTTGTTTTGCTTGATGCATTAGAATAAGTCCATATTTAGACTGACTTAAGCTAGAAGCATGATTGCACTAGAGGTTGAGTTGCTCCCTCTGCTTGTATTGTTAATGTATGGCTTTGCTTGCAGGTATTCGGTAGAGCCCAGCTCCCTTGCCTATGTGGTTTGAGTTTGCTTGATAGCATTTTTACTTCCTCTGTATGATTGTAGCTATTGTGCTTGCTTGATAGCATGTTATTTCCTCTATGTGATTACAGTTATTGTGTTTGCTTGATAGCATGTTATGTCTTCTGTATGATTGCAGTTATTCATATCTGGCTTGAGGTTAAGATGAGCTTGTGGAGGCTGATGCCCCACACACATTTCCTCCCTCACTTGCATTGCATGCATTTTGCAGTCGTTCACTGTTTACCGTTTAAGCTGATGCTTTATCTGTTTCTGTTTATCATTGACATGATCCCCTAGGAATCTCACTTCCTTTGATAAGGAAGTGATGATAGAACTTTAGGTTGAAACCTATGCATGATAACTTCTAGGAGTTCCCTGTTTCAAACCACAACTATAGGATGAATCCTTGGAATGACAACAGTAGGACTTGATAGTCTCCCCTTAGTTGAACCTAATCATTCTCTCTTCTCATCTCAAAACAAATTAAAATACAGTGATAAAGGTTAACTGACGTTGTACGTTACGAGCCTTAAGCCATCTGAGAAAGGATTGTTGGAGAGTTTCTTTTCAACAGTCTGGATGTTTAGTATGGTACCCTTTGGGTGACATGCAACGCATTCGCTCTCAGGTCATAGTCTCTAGTGCGATATTGGTTACAAACATCCATAAAAAACAGTTCTTTCGTAAAAGACAGAAAACAAACTTCAAACCTTTTTGCCCCGTGGCCCATAATTCAAAGGAAGCTTTTCTGAAGAAAAGAGTGTCATTAACTCCCAATTCTACCACAAACGGTAATGCCTGAGTCTCCAAAGGTCGAGCTGCGTACGCCAAACTGCTGGAACTGTTTGTTAACCCTACTCGATAAAACAGATGAATCTGAATCCCCGTAATCCGTATTATCCCGAACTACGTAAGCTCTGATCTCTCATACCTGTTGAGAGTATGTAGGCACAATATAGATGTATTGGCGAGCTACCTCCCCCATCACCCGTAGTTAGTCGAACTACGTTGACTCTGATTTCTCATTCTCTGATGAGAATACGTAGGCATAAAGCGCGACGTTTTGCCGAGTCATTTTCTTTTCTTCTTCAGACCGGCCTTGATAGGTAGATAGATAAAACCAACCCGTCAGATAAACACAACAAGCATGGATCCCATCGAGTACGATGGACGTGAGGGGGGCTAATACCTTCCCCTTGCGTAACCGACTCCCGAACCCAGACAATGGTTGTGATGACCTTGTCTTATATCTTTTCGTCAGGTTTTTCTGATCGTTTCCTTTCCCGTTCTGAGGGATAAATAACGAAAGGTGGCGACTCTTCTGTTTTGCCGACACCTTATTTTCGCGGTAGCGACAATGGGCAGACAAAGAGAACTATCCAGTATGTAGAATATTTGTTGAGAACTTGTGTGTTGGATCAAGATGGATCAGGGGATAGTTAATTGTTGCTGATTGAGTTAACTACGATAATCGCTATCATTCTAGTATCGGAATGACATCGTATGAGGTTTTGTTTGGTAAGAGGTGTAGGACTCCTTTGGGTTGATGTGTGTCCAACGAGAATGTTGTACTCGTACCTGAGATTGTGTAAGAGACGATTGGAAGGATCAAGAGGAATCCAAGAAAGGACGTGTTTTGAGAGTGCGATAGTAACTGGTGTTGGTCGAGCTTGAGCTCTCGGAAGCACCTAGTGTATTTTGTTGGTCAGTATCATAGTCGCGCAGCAAAAAGCATGGGAAAAATAACATGTTAGACTGTTTTACCGTTGTCACTTACGGGAATTGCATGGTGTGTTCATGTGTCTAAGCTGAGGAGGCACATCGATTCCAATGGATGGTGTACAAGTGATAACGCGAAATCATATCATTTATTTGGCTTGATTTACATGCATTTATTTGTGACTATTATTAATTTATCTTGATTTATGTTATATTATATGATTAATTTACTTCGTTTTGCAGATTGGGGAGAATTTGGATTAAAGTAAGAAAAGAAGAAGAAATGGAAGGAAAAGAGAGAAGAAAAACAGAAGAAATAGATTTTGCTGATATGACGGTCGTCACAGGTCCATTACGATCGTCATGCATATGGCGACCGTCACGTTCCATTACGAGCGTCACGCAGACAAAATATTAGTTAACGTTCAAATGAGAAGTAGCCACGATCACTTTCAATTTAGTTTCTTCCTACACTTTCTCCACTCACTGCCCACAACTGGAAGTTACTCCCACTCCCTCCATAACTCACCCATGATCTCTGGAAGTTGAAGAATGAATTATCTCCTATAAATAGGCCTTAGATTCACAGTTTAAGGGGGGAGCCTTCGACGTATCAAAGTGCTGCCAAATTTCCCATTGAAGCCATTTTTCCCATTTTTATTGTTTTTATTTCCTTTCCGTTTTCCCTTTAGTTCAGAGCTTTGTATTTCTTTCTGCAATTTTATTTCTCCAAATTAGAATCCTGCCGATATTGTGGAAGACTACTCTTTACTATCAGTACTACTTTCCAGGTTCTAATTTACTGAATTACTACTTTATTTCTGTCATAATGCTAGTTTTATTATTTTGCTATTTATGTGTATTCCCGTTTGCATTAACTATCATATCTAGTTAAATTAGTTTTATCGGTATGTAACCGAATTAGTAGGACAGGATTCGATAGTAACCGATACATTCCCTTTTTACAAACAATCTTTCTGGCCGTAATTTTTAATTTGATTTTCTAAATAAACGTTCGTCGCAACAGCGAGAACTTATTTAAAAGTAGTTTTGCCACGAAAGTGGGAAATTCATAAAGGTACGAACCAACAAGCGATAACTGAGGCTAGGACCAGATAGTTAAAACTAGGCATTCGTTTTAAAAACAGCGACAACCTTTAAAAGGGATTAGAACTTAATGGTTTTCAAAAAGTAATTTAAACCCCGAACGGGATAGCGACAACATACGTTCCGCCTTAGAGTTGCGACTAGCGTCAACAACCATCGTGAGACAAAGGTCTTTAAACCGTCATTTTCTTCTGAACAATGTTTGCAAAGAGTAAAAAGCACTGGTGACCTGTCGTATCCCTGATAACTAAGTCCTTGCATACCGATATCCTATTACCGCATTTTTCTTTAAACCAATTATCTTTATTTCCTTTGCATTTAATTTCATTCGCATTCAACTTTCCTAATTCCATTAGCCTTAGCTTTACGCCGTAATAATAGATAACGGTAGATTGACATTGGTCTCTGTGGGTTCGATAATCTTTTATATTACTTCGATATTTCCGTGCACTTGCGGACGCACCAAGTTTTTGGCGCCGTTGCCGGGGACCAACAGTCAATATTGTGATTCCGTTGTTGCATAGTATAGACTAAGGCAGTCTTATCTCAATTACTATGTATAACCCAAATTTCCCTTATAACCACCATCCCCATTATTATAGCTACCACCCCCAGTATTTTGAGGAACCACAAGATCTGCTTAAATCTGACCTCGAAATATTATTAGAAGATTTCAATACGACGCATTCTCGACCAAATTCCCTCTATGATGACTACTCCCAATATTTTGAGGAAACGTAAGAATTCGACACATCTAACCTCGAACTATTACTAGAAGAATTCGAAGAGACGTTTACTCACTCTAGGATAGAATCTATGATGGAGCGTTTTATGGAGACACAAACTCTCCAAAATGAAGATTTTAGAAAACAACATCTCCAAATTGATGAAGACCTTAAGCAGATGAGCATCATAGTTGATTCCCTCGCGACTCACAGCAAGGCTTTGGAGACTCAAACCTCTTTGCTTACATAAACACCTCTAGGACCCTTCCTTGAGAGCCATGTGAATGTTGTAACCACTAGTAATAGAGAATAAATAGAAGATCCTAGGGAGAGTGATGATGAGTCTGAGGAGAGTTTTGGTGAGACAAGCATAATTATTGAGAAAAATCCACCGAAACCACCAGAAAGGGAGGTTGTCGAAGAGGTAGAAAGGGAAGTACCCATGGTTTCCCCTCCTCTCTATACCCCACCTATTTCTTTCCCACATAGGTTTGCAGAAGTTAATGTAGACTCCCAATCCAAAACATATGTGGAGGTACTGGAAAATACCCACACCAATGCACCTTTGTCTGAGGTCCCTCATAGGAAAAGAAAATTCAAGGACGGTGAAACTAGGGTCATCATTACTGTTAAAAGGGTAAGATTAATTTTTGAGGTGGTGGATGAAATAACTAAGCCCAAATTTGAAAAGTTGATACGCAGGACAGATCCAGAACCACCACCACGCGTTCAAAACAAGGAACTACCCTACAAAAGAAAGAAACGAAAAGGGGAGGGATATGAGTGATGGCTTGATAAGTGTCCATGGAAACCGAAGACTATTCAAAGTTTGATCGAGGAACCACTCTCGAAAGAACCACCATGAGTACTTGCACTCCTTAGCCGCCGAGCTATCGACGTTAAACAAAACAATGTGTGGGAGGCAACCCACAAGGCTTTTATTTTAATTTGTTTGTTTACATTTGCAGAAAATAAAGAAATGTATCGCTTGTTACACTTTAGCTATATCTAAGCGAAAACTATCTACATGACGATGAGCTGTGCCCACGGACATTCCTACGAGTGTCGCTGCTGGTGGTGACACTGATGATGAGTACTTTCTCTGGAAGTAAGTAATATGATGAGTTGGTGCAAGAATTACACAAACGAAGGCATCTCAAAGTGCTCGTCGCCGAAGTAGAAGTGATCAACAAAGACATGGACATCAAGAGCAAGATCATAGAGGATTTAACACACAGTAGCATTCATACAGGTTTTATCTTTCCTTTTTCCACCTTTTATTAAAACATTGAGGACAATGTTTGGTTTAAGTGTGGGGGAGGAACTCTACCGCTTTCATTTTATCGCTTTTTAGTTTGATTTACTATTGTTTCTAATATGTCAAAGTCTGTGCATGTGCTGTCGAGTCTTTATGCGTGGTTTTCTCCTATTATTCAAACTTCCCCAAAATTTCAACCTCCAACAAATTTTTTTGATTCATGACATGGTACTCTGAAAGTATATAGGCTGTTTAGGCTATGTTAGAAAAACTTGGAAAAGTTTTGATAAAATTGATATCATCCTGACACCCTTAACCCCCTAAATATGCAAAATCAACCTGAGTACCCATTATGTGGAGACCTTAAAGCTCCAGTTCTTTTAGTAATCCCTAAGTAGTTTATTTAAGCAGTCAGCACCATCCCAACCACACTAAGTAAGAAACCGATGCAAATAAGTGTATGATCTCTAGTTTAAAATAAGATGAAAAATTATGAAAAAAAGACATGTTCCTTCTAAGTTAGGGGCTCCTCACCCGATCACTTAGCCCAACGGTACAAACCCTTTAAGTTCAATTGATGCTTAAACATATTTGCAGAGAAAAATGAAATATCAATGAGATCATAGTCACTAACAAGTTTACTTGCCATGAATGTGTATGGATAACGAGCTTAATGTGATTGCATTAGAATGAAATGGGGTGAAAGGGAGCATGAGGTATAGGTTGAGTTATAACGGCATGACTCAGGTTAGTTTGCATAAGTAGGGAGTTTTTGAAATTGTGCCATTATGGTATCCTTAGTATTGATATTTAGTAGCTATCGATCTAACATTAGCCTAACAGCCACGTATGATTAGAGTCTCACCGTGTCCTTGTTTCAAATTATGCTTATTTCTTTTCACCGTGTTGGTTGATTGCTTGAGGACAAGCAATGGTTTAAGTGTGGGGGTGTTTGATAACGCGAAATCATATCGTTTATTTGGCTTGATTTACATGCATTTATTTGTGACTATTATTAATTTATCTTGATTTATGTTCTATTATATGATTAATTTACTTCGTTTTGCAGATTGGGGAGAATTTGGATTAAAGTAAGAAAAGAAGAAGAAATGGAAGTAAAAGAGAGAAGAAAAAGAGAAGAAATGGATTTTGCTGATATGACGGTCGTCACAGGTCCATTACGACCGTCATGCGTATGGTGACCGTCACGTTCCATTAAGAGCGTCACGCAGACAAAATATCAGTTAACGTTCAAAATAGAAGTAGCCACGATCACTCTCAATTTAATTTCTTCCTACACTTTCTTCACTCACTGCCCACTACTGGAAGTTACTCCCACTCCCTCCATAACTCACCCATGATCTCTGGAAGTTGAAGAATGAATTATCTCCTATAAATAGGCCTTAGATTCAAAGTTTAAGGGGGAGCCTTCAACGTATCGAAGTGCTGCCAAAATTCCCATTGAAGCCATTTTTATTGTTTTTATTTCCTTTCCGTTTTCCCTTTAGTTCAGAGCTTTGTATTTCTTTCTGCAATATTATTTCGCCAAAGTAGAATCCTGCCGACATTGTGGAGAACTACTCTTTAATATCAGTACTACTTTCCAGGTTCTTATTTACTGAATTACTACTTTATTTCTGTCATAATGCCAATTTTATTATTTTGCTATTTATGTGTATTCCCGTTTGCATTAACTATCATGTCTAGGTAAATTAGTTTTATCGGTATGTAACCGAATTAGTAGGACAGTATTCGATAGTAACCGATACCTTCCCTTTTTACAAACAATCTTTCTGGCCGTAGTTTTTAATTTGATTTTCTATATAAACGTTCGTCGCGATAGCGAGAACTTATTTAAAAGTAGTTTTTCCACGAAAGTGGGAAATTCATAAAGGTACGAACCAACTAGCGACAACTGAGGCTAGGACCAGATAGTAAAAACTAGGCATTCGTTTTAAAAACAGCGACAACCTTTAAAAGGGATTAGAACTTAATGGTTTTCAAAAAGGAATTTTAACCCTGAACGGGATAGAGACAACATACGTTCCGCCTTAGAGTTGTGACTAGCGTCAACAACCATCGTGAGACAAAGGTCTTTAAACCGTCATTTTCTTCTGAACAATGTTTGCAAAGAGTAAAAAGCACCGGTGACCTGTCGAATCCCCGATAACTAAGTCCTTGCATACCGATATCCTTTTACCGCATTTTTCTTTAAACCAATTATCTTTATTTCCTTTGCATTTAATTTCATTCGCATTCAACTTTCCTAATTCCATTAGCCTTAGCTTTACGCCGTAATAATAGATAACGGTAGATTGACATTGGTCTCTGTGGGTTTGACAATCTTTTATATTACTTCGATATTTCCGTGCACTTGCGGACGCACCAACAAGTGAGAGACAATTTGATTTCTGAGGCACTGCTAGTTCAGGTTGGTGAACGAGAAGCAACTTCGAGGAAAAAGGGATTCCTTTAGTGGAAGTAGTTTTGGATTTGGGATGCGAGGGTCGTATCCAGAGTTGTTCCAATCAGGTAACATTTTCGAGGACGAAAATTCCTAAAGTGGGGGAGAGTTGTAACAACCCAATTTTCAATAATTGATTAATTGTACTGATTAATTGGTTTGTGTGATTTATCTGATTTTAAGTGAATTATTGGATTTATTTAATTCATATGAGTTAATGGATTTAACTGATTTATTCTACTTGGTAGAATAATATGGATTTACTAGATATACTCTAATTGATGATGAGATGAGATATTTTATGAGGTAATGAATTGGTAGGTATTTTGAGAGAAAAATTATGGTGGAAAGAAAATAGAAGGATATAAAAGGAAAATAGAGAGAAAAGAAAAGAGATAGGAAGAAAAGAAGAAAGAGGAAGAGGAGAAAAGAGGAGAAAAAGGGGAAAAGTTTGGAAATCGTCAAGATCGACTTCTAGATTCCGATTAATCAAGGTAAGGGTGTGAAATATCATTATCTTAACAATGTATATAATTATGTATGCTTGGGTTAGATTGTCGGATGTTTTTCTACAACTTCCATTTTAGGGCGAAGTTGGATTAATCGATAAAAACCAAGTTTTTACGGTTAAAAATGAGGATAAGTGGTATGATTTAGTCAGGGGATGTTAGACTAAGGCTACGAGAACTTGTTCGGTGAGAACCGTTCGGTTGTGGCGAGATTTGTGAAGTTTGCTGTGAGGGTTTTGAAGTTCGCAGACATTCGCTAGCGTGTTCGCTGAGCGAGTTGGTAGCGAACTTTCGCTGGGCGAGCTAGTAGCGAGCCAGTAGCGAACGGTCCCAGACTTGGGCAGAATGGATTTGAGGGTCTTCGCTGGTAGCGAATGGAGTAGCGAAGGTTCGCTAGGCATTCGCTAAGCGAGCGTGGTAGCGAAGCAAGACAGTGGCTTCTGTTTGCCTTCGTGAGCTTGTTCGCTGGGCGAACAAGTAGCGAGCACTCGCTGAGCGAGCCAGGTAGTGAGCAGGACAACATTTGATTTTCTTGTGTGTTTCATCCGAGGTCGGTTATCCGATTCAATTATGATTATCCCTTTATTTTAAGGCATAGATTATGCTGTGATGTATGTGTTGTGGGTAGCCGTGTGGCGTGAATCCTAGATTGTGAAATTAAATTGAATTATGGTCGTTTGACAAATATAATATATTATTTACGTTGATTAAAAATGTATGAATGATGCATGAGAACATATTGTGGATATGTGTGCAATGTTTGATAAATATATTAATGATATATGTCTATGTTGTGTGTGCAATCATGTTATAATTCTTGAAGAGGTGAATTATTTGACTGCGTGAGATTAAGATGTCGGTCTTAAGTTCATTTAAAAGTTAATTGCATATGCCTCATTTAGTCAAGAGGCAATGCTTGCTAGTTTCGTGGAGACTAGTGACTTGTCCCAAGCCTAGACGAGTGGGTTTGAAAGCTTAGAGGATGGGTTTTTGGTTGTTATCGGTCTAGAAGAGTAGACCCGGTTTAATGTAAAAACCGAAAAAAATTACAAGTGTTTGTACCACATGGCATGAGTTGCATTGAGTTGTATTGAGTCACATAGGATAAATGTTATTGCTATATGAAATATGCTTGCGTGTGGAAATTGTGGATTATGGATGTGTGCATGATGAAACATGTTTTATGATTGTCCATATTTGTTTGTGTATATATATGCTTTATAAAGTATATGATGAGTTATGATGAAGTACAATGAGAATTGTGAATACATGATTATTGTATGGAAGTATGCTTATGAGCATGAATTGATGAATTGAGGTTTGTAAATATGAAATGGTGGATGTGTAACTGTAAGTTGATGAATAATCCTAATTGTGTATGGTTATGGGGATTGGTGAGAATTGATGAGTTTATATGAGTCATATAGTATATGTAATTGTGTATGAAAGTGTGCATATGTGTGTGAGTGGTTGGGATTGAGAATTTTGGAGGTGTGCATGATGAAAAATGATTGAGTGATTATCCATACTTGTTTATACACGTGTTGTGATGTATATTATAACTATGATGAATTATGGTGAGAAAAATGTGGAGTATATGTATCCTATAATTGTGCATTCATATATGATTATATGCATTGTTATCATGATAATATTTCTCACCCTTCTGCTGGAATGATGTCCTACATGACATCGTGCAGGTATCAATGAGTTGTACTATTTGTAGTTGCGAGGTTGCTTTTGGCGTAGTTGTTTAGTAATTGATTATGTTGGGTCGAGTCATGCTCTGGTCATGTAACACTGGGATCGCTTGGTTTATGTTGTAGTGATAATATGTTTTCATATTATTGAGATATTAAGATGTTGGGCTTAGTGCCCAAATGATGTTGGCTTATGTGATGAACACGGATGTTTCCGTTAAGAGTATTATGTTATAAAATGAATCCGCTGCTACATGCAAAGTGAATTTTGTAAAGCATGATTTTATATTGAAACGTTAATGAGCATGACAGGTGATTTTGATGTTTTGGAAGTTATGTGTGACGCCCTTTTGTAAATGCATGACAATTTACTCTGATTATTCATATGTTTTCTGTGGGGTTTAGAAGGGTGTTACAATTGCCTTGTGCATCGCCATCGACCTTGTCCGTATCACTTCAAATATATCTTTACAAACAATAAACCTTGATCCAACATCAAGTGATCTTTTTTTTCTCATAAAAAATCCAAAAACAATACAATAAATATATGATTAGGGTTATACACTATGGACTTTAAAGTGGTGGAGAAGGAATGAGAATGGAACCCTCCTATACTCGTTCTGAATGTTTTGAATACAAGGCGCTCGACTTGGTTATTCGAAACATTCATTTCTATCCAAAGTCTTTTGTGTGTAATCCTAATCAAGAACCATTTCTCTTCAAAAACCTAAAAATAACATCAAATCATCAAACCTATTTTCACCTTAGGGCATCAATTTAAAAACTGCTTTTTCAAGGTATAAAATCAACCAACAAACAACAATTTCACAAGCCTCCAAACTATGGAGCTCTGATTCTTCACTTCTTTTAAGTGAGGGTACGTAGGCACAAGGGCCACAATCCTTGGCAAGCACTATAATAAAAAACCAACCCCTCTTTTCCTAAAACAAGCAAGCTCTTAGATAAAACACCCACTCAAGCAAAACAACCTAGGAGGTTCCCATCGAGTACGATGGATGCGAGGGGGTGCTAATACCTTCCGCTCGCATAACCGACTCTCGAACCCTAAGACTTAGTTGCAACGACCACGTTCTTTTCCTAAAAGGTTTTATCACTATTTTCATTTCCCTCTTTGGGATAAATAAAATCCAATGGCGACTCTGCGTCATTTTTCGCGTAGCGACAGCTGGCGACTCTGCTGGGGAGTTTTTCCTAAGCGAGTCAAACCTAACCTAGGTCATTTTTGCGTGTTTGGGTTCTTTCTTTTTTGCTTGTTTATCGCTTTCCTTTATTCAATTGTACCTCACCGTATTTGGTTTCATTTGCCGTGGTATGGATTGGATACTTTGGGTGACAAACTTGAGGGAAAGACTCTATACCCGAGTCTAGAATATTAAAATTGAGATAGGAGAGGTTGAGTAGTATAGGCTTATGAGATGCTCATCTCATGATAGTCGATACGAGAACCTTGCTTAGAGTAGATTCTTTTGAGAATGATGAGAACCATCAAGATCTTGGCGTGTTTGATCAACGTTTTCTTGGGAATCTATTACTCTAAGGACCTTTTAGTACCTTAAGCCATTGGCCAACTAAGATTGATGGTCACGTAGTATGGGTCCTCGAGAAGCTCTTCTCGTATGGATCGATATGAAGACCTCGTTTAGAAGAGACTTTCATGATGGGTTTGTTGTCTGGCAATGACTGATATACATAACAAACAGTCAAGAAAGTCCATGACTCTAAAATCCTTGTTTAGAACCCAGTGTCGACGTGTCTCGTAGTATGGGTCCTTGGGAAGCTCTTCTTGCGTGGTTCGATACGTGGACCTCACCCAAAAGAGGTTCATATGATGGAGTCATCATCCGACATGTTCGTGTCATGTATGATGAACAGACATATGAATCCATGACTTTGGGATCCCTTTTAAAAAAACTTAGGCCACACCTGGTGGGAACCTTGCGTTATGATCAATTAGCTTTTACCCTCGATCTGTACCTTTGACCTGTGATCCTGTGTGCTAAAAAATCAGATTTAGTGCATTGCATCCCATGGAATTCAATCCATTTCACGTGCATTGCATTTGCATTCTACATACCATTTCCCCGAGAACCTCATACCACCTTTTGTTTCTAACCAACTAGTTGATTTTCTGACACTCGCTCAGAACTGGAAGCATGTCTCAGATTACTATGGAAGAGCTTCATAAAGGCCAAGAATTGTTAAAAGAGGAGGTTAGGCAACTAAAAACTCAGGTGAACTTGATTATGGAGATCCTACAAACATTGATGAGGAAGGAAAGTAACCCAACACCGGTTATTGTCACGAGAATGCCTGATCCTATGGAAGTGCTTAAGACCCCCTCGAATCAAGAGATGCCTTATGAACATGACCCGCCACATGGACCTACAAAGCGTACCTATCGACGACCATTACCTGATCCTCCATCAGGTCAGAGGATCCGAGTGTAAAGTCAGAATCAATATCCAGATTAGTGGCGAAACTCTGCTCAACGAGGCCAGAACAGACCAAGGAGGCCAGAGAAACACTTTGACCCAATTTCTATGTCATACAGTCGACTTCTCCCTTTATTACCCAGTAACGCATTGGTCCAGCTAAGATAACTTGGTCCTCCTCCAACACCACCTCCTCTAGGATATGATGCAAATGCCAGGTGTGTATTCCACTCTGGAGCACCCGGACACACGATTGAGGATTGTAAAAGTTTGAAGTACCAAGTACAAGGGTTGATTGAGTCTAGATCAATTTCATTTACGTTTCAAGGCCTTCAAATCAACGTCAACCCTTCATCTGGTCAGGCAACCTCATCAGATTCTGTCATGGAAGAAGCTTTTAAGAGTGGGTGTGGGAATGGTTATCATCCCGGTCTCAATGATCAAGAAGGCTAGCCCAACTTCAAGTCATGAAAGAAAAAGCCCAGTACCCAATGCTGGCAATTTTTAGGTCCTGTCATTTGTAGTTTATTTCCTGTCATTTTCTACTTGCTTTTAAACATTGTTTGTTTTGAGTGGTAATATTAATGAAGTAATCATGCTTTTTAAATTAATCATGTCGCATTCGATCATTCTTTTTTCACTTATATCAAAACAAAAAACAAACAAATTTTCAATTACCTCTCGTCCACTTATTTTATCAAACCTTTGCTTTAGCAAAATTGGAGGGAGGATGACGAAAACGAAATACCCATAATTACCATTGTATGCTTTCGGATAAAATCCTGCTGATGATGTACATGCATTGTTTCAAATCCCCTAAACACTGGAGAGATAAGGAGTTAATCCCTAGTCAACCACTTTGAGCCTAGAAGTAGGAGTTTCCTTCAGATTTCTAAACCCTTACACTTAACCTGGGGCATGGGTAGTGCTCAGTTAATTTGAATTATCAAAATGGAACTTCCCGTTTGAAAATCAACCACAAGATATTCTTCGCACACGTCCTGAAGTGTCGAAAGAATCATGAAAAATCCAAAATTTATGACGGTTGTTCTTCAATGACCAATGACTTGGTAGTCACAACACTTTAACAAATATGAAAAAAAATTTAAAAGCCTGCTAAGTTGGACACTGCAAGAGAAGACTTAGGCAAAAATTAAGGCTATCCCGATGGACTTGAAAAGCAAAATCAGTCCATGCAAAATTTAGGGATCACAAACAAAGGCAAAAGAGGTCTTCAAATCCTCAAAGCAAAATAAGATTCAATGACCACTATGTCAAACATCAAAAGGTCACCGACATCCTTGAAAAACATAATAAGGTGACTGCCATCTCAAGCGAGCCTTGAATTCTCATCTTCATCCTTACACCATCCAACTCTAAATGTGTGTACCAAATTAATTGAACGTAGGACTGGAAGTCATCATGAAGAAGGGGTGGGTTAAAATCAAACTTTGAGCCTTATATCCTTTGTTCCTTTAACTGTGAGCCAGACCACGTTACAACCCTCAAAAGACCTAATTGAGGCAGGGTTTATTCTGAAAGCATACTACAACAAGGTTGCGTAAACTGACTCCCCACATATTTGCTAATCTTTAACATTGGTGTCATATTCTTCCTATATCTTTCACACCGACTAAATCAACACTATGTTTGGACCAATGGTCCATTCATCACATACTATCACATCATCCCAATAAATGATTTTTTCAAATATGCATGAGAATCGCATTAAAATTACCATTTATGAATAAATGATTTAAATTGCAAGTCAGTACTTGACATCAAGGAAATTCCCACAAAGGGTAATCAAAGAGGATTTGACCATTCATCAAAGTTGACCAGAATCAAGAACATCTTGCAGTCCTGTGGATCAGGGGCATTGCCATCCAATGATTATGAAGTTAGTCAATCTGAAGCAAACCCCCAAGCATCATTTGATTATGGGACGAGTCATTCGAAAATCAGTTGATCAGAAGAGAATCATCACAAGACTCTACCAAATAGGGGCAGGCCACTCAGAGGGTCTTTGATTAAAGGAGGAGCCTTTCCAATGCTCAATCAGCATAAGTTGAATCTCTTCAATGCTCATTCTGGGACAGGCCACTTCAAGAGTATGTCGAAGTCAACCACTTCAAGGGCTGGTTAATTAAACACAAATCCTTTCTTGACTCGTAATTCTGAGACAAGCCATTCCAAGGTCGTCTCTTGGCAAGCTACCTCCAATCTCTCTTTTAAGGGAAATTCTTCAAAGACCCTTCTAGACTGGGGCAAGTTGAATTGAAACTGGGGCAATTCCTCTCACCGTTTTCAAAGTTTATCAAAGCAAGCTCTTTCAAGCTCAAAGCAAGTGTCCGGAAATCATGCTATTAGCCCACCCGACCAAATCACCCTTTTCTTTAGCCTACCTTGTAGAAACCAATGCTCGTCCAGTAATTCACCTTCAAAAGCCCAACCATACTTGGTCCGACCATCACCCGTAATCTCCATATCCTTACATCCCCGACATTTTTGCATACATGCTGCATCATTACATACGTGCTTAGCCAGTCGGTCTCAAAGATACAAATTTCCTGTGGGCATCCTGGTAGGATCCTTTAAGAGTTTTTATCCCTTCACTTACCTTTGGTAAGTCTATTTTAAGATATCTTCTCACCTTACCTTAAGTAAGGGATTTCATGGCCTTTCACATGGAATCTTATCTTTTCGCTTCCTTTTGTAAGCATTTATCGGTGTCTTTTACACGCGACAAAACTTTGTTTTGGGTATCTTTGATCAATTCGGACGCTTGATGCCTATGTGGACAAGAACTGAATGGTCACCATACTTAAAGAATGTCATCTCCGTTGTTGCGCCTGTGAGGTCAAATGATGTTCTGATACCCTTTCCAAATTTCCTCTGCCTTTACATGAGAGTGGTTATTACCCTCCACTTACCTTTTGTAAATTCTTCCGTGTCTTTTCCACGAAGTATCTCCTCTCTGCCTTTCGCATAGGAGTTGCCTTACCGTTCGTAAGGATTTTCATGGCCTTTCGCATGAAATTTTATCCTTTCGCTTCCCTTTCGTAAGCGTTTCTCGCTGTCTTTCACATGTGATAAAACTTTGTTTTGGGTATTTTTCGATCAATTTGGACGCTTGATGCCTATATGGACAAGAACTTAATGGTCACCCTACTTAAAGAATGTCATCTCCACCGTTGTGCCTGTGAGGTTAAATGGTATTCTAATACCCTATACGAGTTTCCTCTACCTTTTGCAAGAGGATGGTTATTGCCCTCGACTCACCTTTTGTGAGTCTTTACGAAATATTTCCTCCTTGCATTTTGAAACAGATTTGACTTACCTTTAGTAAGACCTCTCGTGCCTTTTGTACAGGTTCTTGTCAGCTTACCTTTTGTAAGTTTCCTCTCTACCTTTTGTAGAAGAAAATTCTCTCCTAACCTTTGGTTTAGGAGTCTTATCTTCTTTTCGTAGAAGAAATTATAATCATCCTCTCCTAAGGGAGTTTCCTCGCTACCTTTTGTAGAAGGAATTATCTCCAAACCTTTTGTTCTGGAGCCCTCTTTACATTTTGTAGAAGGAACTTTTTCTCCTAACCTTTCGTTCTGGGGTCCTTTTTGCCGTGACAAAAGGAAATACGATCATATTCTCCCCAAGGGAGTCTCCTCTATTTGATGTAGAAGGAGTTACCATGTCTTCAAACCTTTTGTTTTGAAGTCATCTCTACCTTTTGTAGAAGGAATATCTCTCCTAACCTTTTGTTCAAGAGTCCTCTTTACCTTTTGTAGAAGGAAAACATTTTCTCCAAGCTTTTTGTTCAGGAGTCCTCCTTGTCTTTTGTAAGAGGAAAACCAGTATGTTTATTTTTAGAGTCTTCTCTATCTTTCGTAGAAGGAATATCTCATCATTGCTATACCTCTTGAGTCCTCTCTATCTTTTGTAGAAGGAATATCTCAAAATTCAATCTCTTGAGTCCTCTCTATCTTTTGTAGAAGGAATATCTCACAATCATTGATTTTTCGAGTCCTCTCTATCTTTCGTAGAAGGAATATCTCACAGTTTTTTATTTTCGAGTCCTCTTTATGTTTTGGAGAAGGAATATCTCCTGGCCAGTTATGGTTTCCTATTACGAGGTGTTCTCTTTTCTGGCTGGCAAAGCACTCATGTTCATTTCACATTACATCTCAAGCATATCATCGTATCCCCCTGAACCTACCTGCACTAACGAACACCTTTTTCAAACCATCTTGTTGACCGTACACTACCATCCTACATCTCCCTAGTTGAAAATCCCGGGTATTCTAGTATTTAATTCTCTTCTACCATGAATGTTTGAGCACCTTTATCCTCCAGACATTCAGGTCCAAGAGGATTAAATAGGGACAACTGTCACACCCTCATTTTCACCTTTAGCCTTTATACCCTACATTTGTCATATCATACATCGTTCTATTGCATATCGAGCATGCAGGTTCACAAGGTACGATTTGGGTCGGTTTGCTATTTTTCACTTCAAATAAGATGGATTGTCTATTTTGGGGTGAATGGAAGGAAAGGTTCATCATCTAAGCCTTGATCTAAGTGGGAAAGTCTACTCATATAGATTTCTTCAAGGAGAAGTTACTTGACACAATATTAGGATATTCAAGATTAATATTCATAATGACCATGAAATGCAAGGCATAATTCAAGATTTCTTCATCCAACTTTGTTTCAAATTCTTGATCAAGTGGAGTTCAAATTTGCAAAGCATGAGTCAATATCACAAGTGCATAATTCAAGACTTCATCCATTTCAAGTCTAATGGTACAAGGAAAATCCATCATGAATTCAAGATTGGAGGCAAGAATATTACAAAGATAAATTTTTATGACATTACAAGAATGTCATTTGTTACAAGATTTCCAACTCTAAGTAATGTTTAGAAATTGATCTATTCAAGTCTCTAATCAAATCTATGATATGGTACTCTTCATACCACACCAAGTTTTCATGTGATACATTATGCCCACAAACATCCAAAGAAAAATACTTAAGAGTTAAATCAACATTGGTATGTTTCAAGATCAAGACCATGTATGTTCAACCATGAGCAATATGAATGCAACCCAAAAAAGCCCCATGCAAGAAGTGGCAATATGTATCATGTTACAAAATCATTTTATGTCACAAAACCAAGGGGATGAACTTAGGTTGATGCATCTACACACCAAAAATCAGAATTTGAAATTCTGTCCAAAAGGTAGTGGTATTGACTACATGAGTATGTCCAAGCATAACCAACCAATGGGTAAAAGGATGGATGGCAATGTAGAGTGCTGCAGAAGAAAATACAGCAAAACATGCATAGAAATGGAAAGGAGCGGGGCTGCACCGAGAAAGTGGTGATGAGTACCCCCAAATATGGAAAGTCTAAAGGTTGAAACATGTGCAAGAGTTGTGGTTTTGGTACAGCAGAAAAAGGCAGCAGAAAAAGTGAGATAAGGAGGGAAGAGCCTGTAAACAAAGGGGATTCATTCACTATCATTCACTACACATTGAGATAGAGAGATGGAGATCAAGAAAAACCCTAAAAACCAGAAAAAAATAGAAAGGAAGAAAAACCAGAAAAAAGAGAGTCACATAGAAACACAAGAGCATACTTGAAGAGTAGAACCTTCACAACATAGAGTGAAGAGTGAAGAGCATCCAATCAAAACCAGTGGAGGACTTGCAAGAAGGATAGAAAGCTCTTGGGTATCCATTTCATCAAACATTTCTCTCTTTACATTTTGGCTTTTATTTTCATTTTATTTCCTCTTTTAAGTATTGTTGCATTGTGTATATCATGTAAGGTTCCAAGGGGACCAAGAAACCATTTTTAAGAACCACAAAAATGAAGGAGAAACAAAGAGAAACTTTGGTTTTTCACCCAGGTGGGCTGACACGGGCCGTGTCATGCGACACGGGCGGCCGTGTCAGCCCGCTGTTTGATTTTTCACGACATAAAGCACCCAGGTCTCCTGACACGGGCCGTGTCACACGACACAGCCGGCTGTGTTGCGCCTCTGTTTGAGATTTCATGGCATAGAATATCCAGGACTCCTGACACGGGCCGTGTCACACGACACGGCCACCCGTGTCACACGACACGGCCACCCGTGTCACACGACACGGCCACCCGTGTCACACCGTTGTTTGCTCTTAAAAACTTATTTTCTCCCAGACCTCCTGACACGGGCCATGTCACACGACACGGCCGCCCGTGTCACACCTCTGTCACGACTCAAAACTCCTTGTTGCAGGCCCCTCTTGACACGGGCCGTGTCACACCACTGTTTTTTCACTTATTTTGTTATTTTACCTCCAAAAATTTTTTTCAAGGAGTTTGCCGTTTTTTTGCATGTTTCGATTTTTTTAGCCAACTAACCCTATATGTTTGTATGATTTTAGTATGTGAATGTTGTTATGGTCCTTGTCGACCTTTGATTCCAAAAACCATTTTCATAGGCAAACTCTCGATTTTATCGAGCCATTTTTAACCTTGTAAGTTGATTGCCTTGTGCATCGCCATCGACCTTGTCTGTATCACTTCAAATATATCTTTACAAACAATAAACCTTGATCCAACATCAAGTGATCTTTTTTTTTCTCTCATAAAAATCCAAAAAAATATAATAAATATATGATTAGGGTTAAACACTATGGACTTTAAAGTGGTGGAGAAGGAATAAGAATGGAACCCTCCTATACTCGTTCCGAATGTTTTGAATACAAGGCGCTCAACTTGGTTATTCGAAATATTCATTTCTATCCAAAGTCTTTTGTGTGTAATCCTAATCAAGAACCATTTCTCTTCAAAAACCTAAAAATAACATCAACTCATCAAACCTATTTTCGCCTTAGGGCATCAATTCAAAACCCCCTTTTTCAAGGTATAAAATCAACCAACAAACAACAATTTGACAAGCCTCCGAACTGCGGAGCTCTAATTCTTCACTTCTTTTAAGTGAGGATACGTAGGCACAAGGACCCCAATCCTTGGAGATCACTATAATAAAAAACCAACCCCTCTTTTCCTAAAACAAGCAAACTTTTAGATTAAAAACACCCACTTAAGCAAATTAAACTAGGAGGTTCCCATTGAGTACGATGGATGTAAGGGGGTGCTAACACCTTCCCCTTGCATAACCGACTCCCGAACCCTAAGACTTGGTTGCGACGACCACGCTGTTTCCCTAAAGTTTTTATCGATATTTCCTTTTCCCTCCTTGGGATAAATAAAATCCGATGGCGACTCTGTGTCATTTTTCGAGTAGCGACAATATGGAGTATCAGTTGAATCATAATCAGATTAGTCGAATGCTAAACAACCACAGTGGGGAGAATGCCCACTGTCGCGTGCCTCCGGACCAATTCTTTCAAGCCTCATTCGCCCTATGTGTTGCTACTGCAAAAAAGAGGGGCGAAAAAGACAGAACAGTCGCCACCGTTCGTTATATATCCCAAAGAGATGGAAAGGAAACGATCAGAGAAAACCCTACGAAAATGGGAGAAGACAGGTCATCGCAACCAAATCTTGGGTTTGGGAGTCGGTTACGCAAGGGGAAGGTATTAGCACCCCTCGCGTCCGTCGTACTCGACGGGATCCATGCTTGTTATCTATGTAAAGGGTGTTTATCTATCTAAGCTACAAGCCACAGTGACAAAAGAAAAGAAAAGAGACTCGATAGAGCATCTCTGCTCTATGCCTACGTACTCCCTCGTGGAATAGGAAAGTCAGAGTCAACGTAGATTGGAAAACTACGGGTGAAAGGTGGGGAAGGTTGCTCGCCAAGACATCGTCGTCTTGTGCCTACATATCTTCATCGGTATGAAAAACCAGAGCAAACATAGTCCGGGCTAACAATGTTAGAACACAGATTGGTGTTTAAATATATCTCTATGTTTTGATGATAACACTAATGAAATTTTGTATTAAGAAAATATATACTCTAATTTTATTTAAGTATTTTTGTTTCAGATATTATTTTTAATACTCTTAAGGAAGCAAAAATGCATCTGAACATTCTCTATGCTAAGCTCTGAAGCATCAGAAGAAAGTCATCAAAAGACTCTGAAGCAGAAGCTGCAGAAGCATCTAAAGCGTAGCTGAAGACTTTGTATGAAGAGTTTCAAGCATTGTATTCAGAAGACTCTGAAAGTACTGTTTGCTGCAAGTACAGAGGATCTGATCTCCAAACCTTGCTCTGAGTAATATTCACGCTGAAGCACATTGGCTGCAACACTCTGATAACATCAAGACTCTGATTACTCAAGGCTCTGATGTTGATAACTATGAGATAGAAGCTTGTTAAAGAAGATGTTGTTCAAAGATATATCCGTTGGCATATTCCAAATGACTCTTTCCTCTTTTGTGATAGACACAGGAACTAAGGCAAAAAGGATTTGTTTGAAAAATCCTCTTCTAGGAAAGCTAGAGTCATTAGAAGACAAAAAGGCAATATCTACTTTGTAGTACACGGTCTTCAAGCTTGGAACGTCTCAGACTTTCTGCTCTATAAAAGGAAGCCTTCAATAACATTCTACACTTGACGAAACCTTTGATAAATCAATTGAAAACTACTCTCAAGCTCTCATACAAATTATATTTCCTTGTTGAATAGTTTCATTCGTTCTTAAATTGTAAGTGTAATAATCACAGTTGTGATACAGCTTTTTAGAAGCATCTTAAACACTTGTTAGTTTACATTTATTTGTAAAAGGTTCCTTAAGAAGACCAAGTTGTGGTCAGGATTTCTTGAGAAGACTAAGACAATTGTTCTTAGTGGTTGACACTGTAATCAGTTTGAATATAGTGGATTAAGTCCTTCTAGAGAAAGGCAAATCACCTTGATAGGGTGGACTGGATTAGTTGAGTTCAACGAACCAGGATAAAAATACTGTGTTGTTTTTATTGCCATAATATTTTCTAAACCCTTATTCAACCCCCCTTCTAAATGTTTTTCCCACCTTCAGTTGGTATCAGAGCTCCGGCTCTGTAGTGCTAATCACTTAACCGTGAAAGAGAAAAGATCCAGTGGGAAAACTCTTGATCATTTTTTGTTAATACATAATGGCTGAAGCTTTAACATCCTACAACAAATATGAAGACAAAGATAGAATCAGCACAAAACCTCCCATGTTTGATGGTGAGAAGTTTGACTACTGGAAAGATAGAATTGAAAGCTTCTTTCTAGGATATGATGCTGATGTTTGGGACTTAGTCATTGATGGTTATGTTCACCCCACTGATGGGGATGGCAAAAAGATTGACAGGAAGTCAATGACTGAAGTTCAAAAGAAAGAGTTCAAGAATCACCATAAAGCAAGAACCATTCTACTAAATGCTATCTCTCATACTGAGTATGAGAAAATTACAAATAGAGAAATATCATTTGGTATGTTTGAGTCTTTGAAGATGACTCATGAAGGGAACTCCCAAGTTAAGGAGACCAAGGCTCTGGCGCTGATCCAGAAATATGAAGCCTTCAAAACGGAGGAGTCTGAATTTGTAGAAGCAATGTTCTCTAGATTCCAGATTCTCACAGCTGGCTTAAAGGTTTTGGACAAAGGTTATTCAACTGCTGATCATGTTAAAAAGATCATCAGAAGTTTGCCAACCAGATGGAGACCAATGGTTACAGCTCTGAAGCTGGCAAAGGATCTGAACAAGATCACGCTGGAGGAATTGATCAGCTCCTTGAGGAGTCATGAGATTGAACTTGAATAAGACGAACCTCAGAAGAAAGGTAAGTCTGTTGCTTTAAAGTGTAACAAATCTGCCAAAGCTTTGCAGGTTTTAGAAGAAAGTTCTGAAGAATCTTCTTCTGAAGAAGAAGATGAATTGTCCCTGTTGTCCAGAAGGATCAGCAAACTCTGGAAGCATAAACAGAAGAGATTTAGAAACTTCAAGAAGCCAGATCAACGTAAAGTCTTCTGGACACAGAAGATCTGGAAAGAAAGAGGTGGTTTGCTATGAGTGCAAAGAATCTGGGAACTATAAGAATGAATGCCCAAAACTTCTGAAGGACAAGCCTAGAAGGAAGTCTGATATAGTAAGAAGAAAGTTCTGATGGAAACATGGGATGATTCATATACATCTGAATCTTCATCAGAATCAGAAGAAGAGTGTGCAAACATGGCACTCATGGCTGACGTAGAAGACCATGCAGAATCATCTGGATCTGAATCTGAATGTGATTCTGAAGAGGTATTTTCTGAACTTTCTAGAACATAACTTATTGAAAGTTTATCTAAAATGTTGGAAAACTACAGTAAGATTAAGCTCAAATACAAGAAGCTTAAATGCAATCTTGAATCTGAGAATAGTCTGCTAAAGTCAAAAGTTGTCGAGCTCAAAGAAAACAATTTGAAAATGAAAAATGATTTTGAAAAAGCTCAACTAGATTCTGAATCTTAAACTAAGTCAAAATACAAAAACATTTTAGAAGAATATGACTATAGTTTTTAGAAGTTTCTGTCAAGAAGCATAGATAGAAGCAAGATGGCTTCAATGATCTATGGAGTAAGCAGAAACAACAAAAAGGGAATTGGATATGAATCTTCTTCTGAAAAAGATTTAAATCCAACATCTGTTGATAAACTTATCATTAAGCATATTCCTTTATATACTCACTTTAAGTTTGGTCATCTTAATGATATTAAACACACACGTCTTGATCATAACATTCTTGTGTTTAAACCTAAAGTTAGTCAGAACAAACCTGTTGGCAAAAGACAGAAGTTCAGGCAAAACTTTAAAGCAACTAACTCAAAAGGACCCAAAAAGATCTGGGTACCTAAAAACAAAATAATACCTATTGCAGATGTATTTAGTAGCAAAGTCAAGACGCCAGTCATGGTACCTGGTGTTAGAACACAACTTGGTTCTTAATAATATCTCTATGTTTTGATGATAAATATTATGAAATTTTGTAATTAAGAATTATATACTCTAAAATTTGCTTAAGAGTGTTTGCTGCAAATATTAAAGTAATTATCACTCCAGAAGAAAATTAGAACTGAACATAAGAAATATGCTAGACTTTGAAGAGTCAGATGCATCCATTAGAAGATTATGAATGTTGTCAACAGAAGATCCTGAGTGCTGTCTCCAGAAGGATCTGAAGTAGAAGCTCCAGAAGAATCTGAAGCAAGTCAGAAGCATCTGAACCAAAGAAGAATTATGTATGAAGAGTTTTCAAGAATAGTTACTACAGAAGATTCTGAAAGTACTAAAGCTGCCAGTACTGAGGATCTGACTCAAATATGCTCTGAACTTATACACGCTAAAAGCACACGTGCTGCAAAGACTCTGATTCAGCAAAACTCTAATCAACATCAGAAGGCTCTGATCAAATTAGACTCTGATGAATCTTGCTGAAATTTGATGAAGAAGAATTCAAAGATTATGTCCGTTGGAATATCCAAACGACTCTTTCCTTATTTATGCTAGACACAAGAACACAGACAAAAAGGATTTCTCTGTGCTTTCTTCTTCTAGGAAAGGTCACTTGATGTGAAGACAAAAAGGCTCAGACCTTTTGGTACACTCTTCTCAACGTGAAATACTCTTGGATCAAGCTGCCTATAAAAGCAAGTCTTCATCCATCTTCTTCAGTTGATGTTTTACTTGAAAAAAGAAATCAATATCCAAAGCTCTCATACAATTCACATTCTTTCTAAAATTAATTTCTTTGTTCTTAATATTAAGTGAAAAAATCACAGTTTTGATAAAGCTTTATTAGAAGCAATTTAAACACTTGTATTTGTTATTACATTTGATTGTAAGAAAACCTTAAGAAGATCCAGTTAGGATCAGTAGTTCTTGAGAAGACTTTGAACAGTTGTTCTTAGTGCTTACTATTGTAATCAGTTGATTAAATAGTGGATTAAGTCCTTGATTGAGAAAGGCAAATCACTCTAGGAAGGGTGGACTGGAGTAGTTGAGTTCAACGAACCAGGATAAAAATACTTGACTTTTTATTTCTAAGTTTTTATCTTCATACTTATTCAACCCCCCTTCTTAGTATTTTCTCACCTTCAGTTGGCATCAGAGCTCCGGTTCTGTGTGTGCTACCACTTCACAGTGACAGTAAAGATCCAGTGAGAAAAACTTTGATATATATTTGGTTGTTACTATGGCTGATAATTCAATGTCTAACACTAACAACAAATATGAAGAAAGGGACATAATCAGCACAAAACCCCCTATGTTTGATGGGGAGAAATTTGATTATTGGAAAGACAGGATTGAAAGTTTTTTCCTGTGTTATGATGCTGATTTATGGGATTTGGTCATAGATGGATATGTTCATCCCACTGATGGGAATGGCAAGAAAGTAGATAGAAAATCTATGACATAAGCCCAGAAGAAGGCTTTTAGAAATCACCACAAGGCCAGAATAATATTGTTTAATGCAATATCTCACACTGAGTATGAAAAGATTACAAATAGAGAAACTGCATTTGACATGTTTGAGTCCTTAAAGATGACTCATGAGGGAAACTCTCAAGTCAAGGAAACAAAGGCTCTGGCTCTAATCCAGAAGTATGAAGCCTTCAAGATGGAAGACTCTGAATCTGTTGAAGCTATGTTCTCCAGATTTCAAATACTTACAGTTGGATTAAAGGTTCTGGATAAAGGATACTCTACTGCTGATCATGTGAAAAAGATCATCAGAAGCTTACCTACCAAATGGAGACCTATGGTGACTGTGCTGAAAATGGCTAAAGATCTGAACATGATCTCCTTGGAGGAACTAATCATTTCTCTAAGAAGTCATGAAATTGAACTTGAGGAAGATGAACCTCAAAAGAAAGGTAAATCAATTGCTTTAAAATCTAATAAATCTGCTAAAGGATTACAGGTAATAAAGGAAAGCTCTGAAGAATCCTCATCTGAAGATGAAGATGAACTATCCATGCTGTCCAGAAGAATAAACAAACTCTGGAAGCATAAAGGAAAGAAGTTCAGAAACTTCAGGAAGCCTGACCAAAGAAAAGAATCTTCTGGACACAAAAGATCTGGGAAAAAGGAGGTTGTCTGTTATGAATGTAAAGAACCTGGACATTACAAAAGTGAATGTCCAAAGGTGCTGAAAGAAAAGCCTAAAAGAAAATCTGACAAGAAGAAAAAGGTTCTAATGGCCACCTGGGATGATTCAAATACATCTGAATCTGAATCTGAGTCAGAAGAGGAATGTGCTAATGTAGCTTTGATGGCAGACATAGAAGATCAGGAGGAAGGAACTTCAGGATCTGAATCTGACTCTGACGCTGAAGAGGTAATGGATAAACTAACTAAAGAAGAACTTATCAAAGTGTTATCAGAAGTTCTGAAGAGCTATAACAATATTAAGCTCAAATACAAGAAGCGTCAAAGCAATCTTGTATCTGAGAATAATATTCTCAAATCAGAAGTAGCTGAGCTAAAAGAAAAGAACTTAAAATTGAAAAATGATTCTGAATTAGCTCAACAAAACTCTGATTCTGAAACTGAATCTGAATGCAAAAATATTTTGGAAAAATATGATTACAACTTTCAGAAGTTTCTTGCTAAAAGCATAGACAGAAGCAAAATGGCTTCTATGATCTATGGAGTTAGCAGAAATAACAGAACAGGAATTGGATATAAATCTTCCTCTAGAAAGGATTTAAATCCAAAACCTGTTGATAAAATTATCATCAAGAAAACTCCTTTATATTCCCACTTTAAATTTGGTCATTTGAATGATATTGAACAAACACGTTCTGAAAAGAATATTCATGTGTTTAAATCTAAGGCTAGTCAGAATAAACCTTATGTTGAAAAACAGAAGTTTAGACAAACCTTCAGAACAACTAACCCAAAAGGACCCAAGAAGATCTGGGTACCTAAAAGTAAAATAATTCATGTTGCAGATGTTCTTAGCAGCAAGGTCAGGACGCCAATCATGGTACCTGGACTATGGATGCTCGCGACACATGACAGGAGAAAGGTCTATGTTCCAAAGTCTGGAGCTTAGATCTGGAGGTGATGTGAAATTTGGAGGGAATCAGAAGGGCAAGATCATTGGATCTGGCACCATTGGAAATGGTAAACTTCCCTCTATTACTAATGTTTTACTTGTAGAAGGATTAAAGCATAACTTGTTGTCCATAAGTCAATTAAGTGACAATGGTTATGATATAACCTTTAATCAAAAATGTTGTAAAGCTATTAGTCAAAAAGATGGCTCTATCCTATTTAGTGGAAAGAGGAAAAACAACATTTATAAAATAAATCTTTCAGAACTTAAGGTTCAGAATGTTAAATGCCTCTTGTCTGTTAATGAAGAACAATGGGTCTGGCACAGAAGATTGGGGCATATTAATATGAGACGTATATCTCAGATTAATAAACTTAATCTTGTCAGAGGACTTCCTAATCTGAAGTTCGCCTCAGATGCTCTTTGTGAAGCATGCCAAAAAGGGAAGTTTTCAAAATCATCTTTTAAATCAAAAAATGTTGTTTCTACTTCCAGACCACTAGAATTACTTTATATTGATCTGTTTGGACCAGTGAAAACTGCATCCATCAGAGGCAAGAAGTATGGATTAGTCATTGTTGATGACTATAGTAGATGGACATGGGTAAAGTTCTTAAAACACAAGGATGAGTCACATTCTGTGTTCTTTGACTTCTGTAAACAAGTCCAGAATGAAAAAGATTTCAAAATTATAAAAGTCAGAAGTGATCATGGTGGTGAATTTGAAAATAAATATTTTGAAAAATATTTCAATGAAAATGGCATTGCTCATGATTTTTCCTGTCCTAGAACTCCACAACAAAATGGAGTTGTAGAGAGGAAAAATTGAACTCTGCAAGAAATGGCCAGAACCATGATCAATGAGACTAATCTGGCAAAACACTTTTGGGCAGAAGCAATCCACACAGCCTGTTACATTCAGAACAGAGTGTCTGTAAGACCTCTTCTGGAGAAGACTCCATATGAACCGTGGAAGAACAGAAAGCCCAACATTTCATATTTTCATCCTTTTGGATGTATTTGCTATATGTTAAATACTAAAGAAAATCTGAACAAGTTTGATTCCAAAGCACAGAAGTGTTTCATGCTTGGATATTTTGAACGCTCTAAAGGCTACAGAGTATACAATACCGAGACACAAATTGTGGAAGAATCCATTCATGTTAGATTTGATGATAAGCTTGGTGTTGCACCCTAAAATTTGCTCAACCTATTTCACTTGGTTTATGTTTCAATAACATTAGCATTTGCATATAGAGTCATGTACATAGTCTAGTCATCTGCATAGCATAGCATAGCAAGTCATTCAACAAGGGACCAAGTACTATTCTCATCTCTATGAGCCTACCAAGAGGTTATTATTCAAATTCAAGAATATCCAAGTCATCAGAAAGAAGTTGAAAGCTAAAGAAGTCAGTGGATCAAGCAGTGAATCTATCTCCTATCTTGAGGGTATTTGAAAATCATCAAAGAAGTTGTGAGATGTGAATTGAAGGCATGGGGAGTATCTAGACATCATGGAAGACTTAGAAAGTCATTTGGAGAAGGAGACAAGTCATTGGTATGATCACAAGAGTTGCAGTTGAAGACAGTCAACTAGGGTTTCATCTGGGTCAACCCTGGGTCAACTCTAGGTCAATTGATTGATTGAAGGGTATTAAGGTTTATTGGAGAGATGTGGGGTTCATCGTTTGACATGTTAATAAGGATATGGTGATGTGCCAAGAAGAATTCAAGAGAAATCAAGGAGAAGAGGAGTTTCTAAATTAGGGTTTCTGTGTAAAATCCCCTAGTTTAGGTCAAATTTCCAAGCAAGATAAGTCAAAATGCAAGCTTCAAATGGATCCTTGGTAAACATTAAACTTGTAGAGGATCTCAAGACCTTTAATTTGAGTGGTGGAAGACATCAAGGATATTTATAGAACTCAAGTTATGGTCCTTGCAATTTACAGGTCATCTGAGGTATCTGAAATTTTGTCTGTGAAAGTTACTTGTCTTCCAAGCAACTTTTACCCCTCAAGGAGATTTCAAATGAATTTCTGGTCAACATAAGAGTTGTTCCTCATTGTCTTAGCTTTCTATAATGGTATGGTATGCCTTCATATGATGTGTGGAACTCTACTTATGGTCTTGGCAAGCAAAGGGTATTTTGGTCATCTGAGAATTACAGGTCATTTCAAGCCTATGCCCAAAACTCATACAAGGAAGCTTCAAATGGAAAACTTCACAACATCAAAATTGCTCCAAATGACATTTTGAGTCTAGAAAAGTGACCATGAAAGATTGGAAAGGCTCATAGCTCAAGGTTTCGAAATTGGTGAATTTAATGAATGAAAAATGACCTAAAATTGAGATTTTTCATAATTTGGCCAAATGGGATGAAATTATAGGTCATTTTGATTGGAAAAAATGTTTTAAGAACATTGGCAAAAGTATATTTTTGAGTTTGGTTCAAGATTTGAGAGTTATGCTTGGTTACTTACAAAAGAAGTTACATAATTCAAATCCAAGGGAAAGTGTGCATGGGAAGTTTCTCCAAGGTTCTAGGACTTTCTATTGTCATCTATATATTGAATTGAAGAGCTTCATGCCATGGTTGGTGAATAACTTTGTTCGAAACACAAGTTTCACATCATTCTTCCAATTTGCAAAAGCATTTCAAACTCCATAAAATCTCTATCAATTCCCACTTTTCTTGATTTGTTCATCATCAACATCATTCAAAGATCAAAATTCACACAAAAACTTGGTTAAATTGAAGAGGAATCGTGCCATACAACTTCATCATCCAAGGAGAAAGAATTTGGTGATTTCAAGATTCAAGAGCTTGGAGCAAGATTCATTGCATACAGAACTCATAATCAAGTTCACTGATCCATTTCCACTCACTGAAAGCATTGGATCAAGAGAATTCCATAACTGTTTTCACCATTTGCACCAGGTTGGTTTCTCATTCGATTTGCTTGTTTTAGTTAGAATGTTAGAGTTTTGTTAGGTTAGAACTGTTAGGATAGGTTAGATGATTGATTTTGGTGAGTTTGAGGAAGTTTCATGAAGGTTAACAATGGTGTACCAAAACTGTTAGAGCTTAGAACATCAAGGATAATGCACGATAATCATGGATATGTAGCTTAAAAGAATCAGCATAAGGTGTAGATCAAGTTAGGATAGAAATGAGCAAGAATTCTCATGGTTGATAACAGGTGATAATGGTGGAATCCGAATGTTCTACCTATCCGGTTTGGAGTTTGGTTGAGTTTTAGAGGAAGATAATGGTATGGCTGTGTAGAGGGAAGAAAATAGAGCATCTTTGCTCTTTACATCGAGTGAATTCATGGAGAGACGAGGGAGAACAGAGAGGTATAAAATCTGTGCATGGTGATGAGATTTTCTGAAACCCTAGGGTTTCAAGGTTGAAGATGAACTTTGGGCCACACGATCATGATTTTGACCTTGACTCAGATTGCAATCCAATGGCTGTGGTTTAAAACTGAAAACGGAGGGAGATTCAAAAGGTGCTACGCACCGTTTCATTAAAACTCCATCTGATGGGCTTTGAATTCCTTGCTAACGCCACCCCCAAACGCAAGGCCCAATGAGATTATAACTAGATTTCTTGCTATATGCACCGTTCTGTGTTTTTTTATTTTTTTTTGAAGTTTTCTAAATGCATTGGGCCCAGACGCGCTTGCTATGCACGCCCCCCAATCTGGGCCCATCCTTTTATTTCAATTGGTTTGCTTACTCCCTGCACCCCTCTGCCAAATTAATTCATTCATTATTTTCTTAATTAATTTCATTTCTTCAAAAAATCACAAAAAATTGGAAAATGCTTATTTTTAATTGGTTGTTTTTACATATTGTTCATATTTTGGTCAAGAAAATTATCATTCAAAAAAATACCATTTCTATTTTATTTTTATATTTTTGGTATATTTTTCTTTAAAATAGGATTAAATAATGTTTAGTTTAGTGCATGAATTTGTTGATTTTAGTTTGGTTAGATGCTTTTATATTTTTGATCCATTCTTTTTAGGTTGATTAGCTTCGACCTTTAGATTGTACATAGAATTTAATTCATGATTTTAGGATTTAATCTTAGGTGATTTGTTTAGGTGTGAATAGCATGATCAAAACTAGGGTTTAGGAGATAACATAGGTAGATTAAATCATTTCCCTTAGGAGTTGTAGATTGAATCTTTGGGGTATGGGACTATAGGGATTATGGGTAGTTAATAGATCCCTTAGAAAATATTAGGATTCCCCTACTGCTATTAGTATACTACTTATATTTGTTTGACTGTGTGGTGTGCCCTCTCTAGGGTTATTTTCATTTGTCTGTATGGGGTATTGGGTTTGCTTGGGGATTGGGAGAGCTGAAGACTGTGATGATGAAGGCCATTGGAGATCAAAGAGAATGAAGACCAACTTCCAGAGTTGATGAGGAGTATCCTTTGCTGACAGCTGTTGAGGAGTATAGGGTTTAGGAGCTAGGCAGAGCTCTAGAGTAGAAAGCTTGATTCACAAACATGGAAGGCCTTGTCTGCCCCCATTCTTTCTCTATGATTCAAAGTATCTTTCAAATATCCACCTCCTTCCTTTGGAAGGATTAGTGAATGTATTTGAAAGATAGAACTTTTGAGAGAAATCTATCTGTACAATGTTAACAGTTAATGAGCCACCCTTTGTAGGCAGTCGGCTGTTTAACATTCATTCCCTCTTGTTGATTGATATTCCTCTTGGAGATTGAGACTTGAAGAAAAGCCATTGCATATGGAAGACTGATGACAGAGACCTTGCTTGAAGGCTGTGGAGATGGAGACTGAGGCTTGCTTGAAGCTTGTAGCTGTTTGGAGATGACTTGAAGACAGATGTTGATGCAGAGCTGCTGTGGCTGTTTATTCTTTTAGCTGTTTCATTTCTGATGTATTGATTGGTTTTCCCTGACTGTATTGTTTGTTGTTTACCCTGTTGGGTTGAAAGTGAATTCTGTTCACTTTTGCCTATTGTTTTCTAGGTTCGAGGTTGAGTGGGACTCCCTTGCCTCGCTTGTATTGTTGCATCCATGCATTTTACTGCTTTATTATATACCTGCTATTGTTTCTGTTTCCGTCTATTCCCTTAGAATCTCTGTTTCTCTCTGCACAAGAGAGGAGCATGATAGACATTAGGTCTTAATCCATGCATGATAACATTAGGTTAGCTTGATTCCCTTCGCAGCCATAGGGTAGAGTTCTGTCTCTTCTTTCTCAAAAACAAACAGAAAAACACAATAAGATTTCAAACACAATAAAAGACACTTCTTCCGTAAAAGAATGTGAACTCATCAAAACGTCATTTTTGTCCGCTTGGACCGGTAATCAGAAAAACCTTGTTCAGAAGGAATAAAAGCAATCAAGACAGACCTGTGTCTTCCGTGGCCCGAACTACGTTTGCTCTGATCTTTCATGCTGTATGAAAGTACGTAGGCATAGGATGCGATATCCTAGCGAGCAACCTTCCCCTCCTTTCCCGTAGGTAGGCGAACTACGTTGACTCTGATTTCTCGTTCCAGACGGGAATACGTAGGCATAAAGTGCGATACTTTGCCGAGTCATTTTCTTTTCTTTTAACCCCTGACCTGTAGAGTAGATAGAATAACAATCCATACCCGAAAACAAGCGTGGATCCCGTCGAGTACGACGGACGTGAGGGGTGGTAATACCTTCCCCTTGCGTAACCGACTCCCGAACCCAGGTTTTGGTTGCGATGACCCCACCTTTCCCGTCTTTGCGGTAGGTTTACTCTGAGCGTTTCCTTTCCCTCCGTTGGGATAAATAACGCACGGTGGCGACTCTTCTGTTCAGCCGGTGCCGATTTTCGCAGTAGCGACAGCTGGCGACTATGCTGGGGATCCAACGTCCCCTGGCTGCTAAGGACTGCGATAGTCCTTATGCATTTGGGATCCAACGTCCCTTAAGCGAGTCAATCCCAACGCTTGTTTTCCCGTCGAGGATTTTGTATGGATTTATCTTTTCTGTCATTTACTTTCAGCATTATATTATTGATTATTATTGCTGTATTGGGGTGTGATGGGTGTTCCATGATTGAGAGATAAGCCGGACCTGGGCTTGAGTGCACCTAGAATTAGAGTAGAAAGTAGTGGGCGCGTGCCGGCTTTGCTTGCATTAGTGTCTCACGAAATCTACACTCGGACGAGGTTCTTCTGGGTGACTTCTTTTTCTATCCTTTGGGTCGAAGGGGTTGTTGGTTAGCTGAATTGTCGACTCCGGGAACCGATCATTTGGAAGTTGGCTAAGTGAGGCCTCTTCAGGGATTGATGATGCCACTCCTTCTGGGAATCGTATCATCAACCCTGAAAGTCTGTGACGCCGACGACCACATAGGATGCCATACCGTTGTCAGTTACTAGGACATCCACCTGTGAGAGGGTTTGGGGTTATGCAGGTAACTAGACCTTCAGATACCGGTTATTTCTTGATCAGAGATCCTGGGTATTTATGGAGAGTTCTGAGGTCTGTCAGAGACCAGTTGGAGTTATGATTTGAGGTCTGTCAGAGACCAGTCAGAGTTATGTTATGCGGTCTATCAGAGACCCGTGTTGGAGCTTTTATATTGGGTCTATCCGAGACCGGGGTTTGAGGAATTCTGGAGGGTCTATCTGAGACTTTTGATATGGTTCAGGCTTCTCAGCCATGGCATTTGGTCCCTGTTGCATGTTACTTGCATTGCATTGTTTGCATACCCATTATCATTGCATCCCATTAACGTGTGTCTGTGCTGCAGGTGCATTTGCATATTCCCTAGTTCTAGTGCCCGGACTTCTACTTATTTGATTACGGCTGGTTTGAGGAAGACAGTTGCGTATAAGCTACCTACACCTGATATTACTCCTTTGCTTGGTCTGACGTCTCTTGCTGATGAGGAGGTTAGGAGAAGTTTCAGCATGAGTCATGGAAGATTGCTGAGACTAGTCTGCAAGCCAACTGCTTTTGAGATGAATGGGCTGTACACGGTGATGCAGTTCTATGACCCCGCATTGAGATGTTTCGCGTTTGCTGACTTTATTCTGGGGCCTACTATTGAGGAGTATGTGGAGTTTACTGAACTACCAGTGCAGAACAAGGTTCCCTTTATTCATTCTGCTGCTGAGCCCAAGTTGGAGGACTTAGCTAAGGCCTTGCACATGAACGCTGCTGAACTATTAGTGACTTCTTGGCTTGGGGTTCCAGGTTTCTCCCTCAATTTTCTGGTTGGCAAAGCTCAAGAGTATGCCAAGAACGGGTGCTGGGTATTCTTTAACGCTATCCTGGCTCTATGTATCTACGGGATAGTGCTGTTCCCCAACTTACCCAATTTTGTGGACTTGGACGCTTTCCATCTGTTTGTTGCTAGCAACCCGGTGCCCACTTTGATCGGAGACCTCTATCATTCATTGCACTACAAAAATGAAAACAGAAGGGGAAAGACTGTTTACTGTTGTGCGCCGCTGTTGAACATGTGGTTTAAGAGTCATCTTCCCCTGAAGGGACCTTTTGTAGACAATGCAACTACAGCTAGCTGGCCAGAGCGCCTGATGAGGCTATCTTCCGAAGACATTGAGTGGTTTGACCGAGACTTGCTGGGGTCTAAGCTTATTTTCAGTTGTTCGGGGTACCCTAATGTTCCGTTGATAGGAAGAAAAGGGTGTATCAACTACAACCCATCTCTGTTCGTTCGCCAGTTCGGATATGCGCTGAAAAGCCCGCCAAAGGAGGAAGAAGTACAGGAATCTTTGTACTTCACCGATGATTTGACTGGAGAGTTACTAGCGAAGCTTCAGCATGCATAGACGCGTATTAACAGAAGAGGGAAGCCACTGTTGGGGAAGAATGATTGTCAGGCTTATGCACCTTACAAGGTTTGGATCCAAGAGAGAGCAAGGCAGTTGCTGATGCCATTTCCAGATGCACCAGTCCCTGTTCATATTCCAGTGGAAGAACCAACTACTGTTACTAGGGAGGTCTACGAGCAAGTTGTGAAAGAAAAAGAAGCCTTAATGAAGATCAATGAAGGGTTAGAGCAAGAGCTGGCTCAGATACGCAGTGAGAAAAACAAGGCTGTGCATGCTTTCCAACAGCAGGTCGAGCTAGTAAACAGACTGGGTGCTGAGTTGACTGAAGAGAAAAAGAAACGCAAACGTCTGGGTCAAGAGTTCAGAAGCTCCCATGACATGTTGGAATCCAAAAAGAAAGCACTCGACGCAGCTCACCGGGAAATCTCTTCTTGTAACAAGACTTGGAATGCTACGCTAACTAACAATAAAAAGAGGGAAGATAAATTGAAGCAGCAAATTTCCGACCTCGAAGAGCAGTTGAAGGCTAGCATCAAGAAGTATGAAGAAGAAGTGATGACCAGGTACAGTCTCTAGAATGCGTTGAACAAGGCCGTCCAAGGCAGGAACGAAGCTGTGTCTCAGAAGCGGAAGCTAGAGGATCGCTTCGGAGAAGGGGCATGGGAGGAAACCGCTGGTGACGTGCGACGTGTTCTCAAGAGAAGAAACCAGCTTGTCGAAGGTCTGCTTACCCGACCAAGTCATCCAGAGACCAAGAAGTTACTAGAAGAGTATCAGGCTTATGAGTGTCCTTGACCATTTCATGTATTGATGCTTTATTTGCATAGTGCTGATCATCACTAGGATTGTTGGTTGAGGTCATGCCTTATGATTGTACACTCAGTGATATTGTATTCTTGGCTTATTGGATTTCTCTGCAATATATGAGGCTTTCTTTGATTCGGCTCCGATCAGCGTATTGCTAGCACTACCCCTGCACTGGCACCTTCACACTAGAATCGGGGAATGAGTTTCCCTAATGCACAGACACACATTGCATTGCATTCATATTCATATTGCATTACAGGTGATTACTAAATGGTATCTTATTGCTTGCACTGTATCAGGTCTTTTCAGGATTGAAGATCAGCGCCCACACCGCTACTCCACTCGTACCAACTGTCGAAGAATCATGGATCAAATGCAGAATGAGATGCAAGACATGCGCGAGAAGCTAGCGCTCTTCATGCAGACAATGGAGACTATTGCAAAAGGTCAGGAAAATTTGCAAGCTATGGTGCAACCTCTGTTGGCAAGGAATGTCGGGCATGGAAATGAGGATCATCAGTCTGTGCGAGTCGACACTGTTCATGGGGATGGTACTCCCACACCAGTGGCTCCACCTGTAGTCAACATACCTGCTGTCAATGTCAACAATGCTACTGCTGCTGGGAACGGTAACGTTGGAATTGGGAACGAGACTGCTGTCCATAACGTTGGGCTGGGTGATGTCAACTTGGGTGATAATATGGGAGGTCATGGTTTCGGCAATACTGGATTCGGTTTCAATGACCAGGGATTCGATAATACTGGGAAATATGGTTTCAATGCTCAAGGCTTTGGGCAGGACGGTTTTGGTGTGACCAATCAGGGTTATGGAGGATTCGGAAATGGAAATGGCGCTGGGTTAGTGACTTTTGGACCTGCCGGAGTTGCTCCGGGATACGGTAACAGGGGGCGAGGCCCGGTGATGAATCAGATTAGAGCTGGCCGTAACAACGGATACGATGGGTATGGAGCTGGAAATGGTAACTGACAGGAAGACCAGCAAGAGGACGCTTTCTCCGGTGGAGGTTTCGAGGGGCCTATGGATGACTCCCAAAGGATCAGAATGCTAGAAGAGCAGATGAGGGGGGTCGTGAATCAAAGTGTTGTGGGCTTGGATATGTCAACAATGGGTCTAGTGCCTGGCTTGAGGGTGCCAATCAAATTCAAAGCTCCTACATTTGATAAGTATAAAGGGGACACTTGTCCAAAAGTGCACGTGAGGTCATATTACAGAAGGATGTCTGCGTATTCAACTGATGAGAGGATGCTAATGCATTTCTTTCAAGATAGCTTGTCCGGTCCTTCCCTCGAGTGGTATATGGGATTGGAACCAACTCATATAAAGACATGGAAGCAGCTGGCAGAAGCATTTGTAGCTCACTATAAGTATAACAGCGACTTGGCACCCAACCGGGTCCAATTGCAAGGGCTGTCTCAGAAGAAGGGTGAGAGCTATAAAGAGTATGCGCAGAGATGGCGCGACATGGCTGCTAGGGTCCATCCTCCCCTAGAAGACAAGGAAATGAATGACATGTTCATTGGAACATTCACCGGCATGTTTTATGACAAGTTGCTTCACACATCTTTGGGCAGTTTCTCAGACTTAATTCTGATGGGAGAAAAGATTGAAAGTAACATCAAACAAGGAAGATTCCAAGCTGAGGAATCTACTGCATCTGGCAGTAACAGAAAGGCTTTTGGGGGGCGCCGTCAGGGCGATGCAAGCGCAGTGTTTGGGGGCCGAGGCCGAGGCCGGGGCAGAGGTCGAAACCAGTATAATCAGCCGCAGCAGGTGGCGAGTGTTACTATACCGTTTCAGCAACAACCATTTCAACAGCAATAGCAACAGCAGCCACAACAGGGGGCACAGCCTGCCCATCGCATATTCCAGGGGGGTAAACCAAGGAGAGTGTTTGAAAAGCCTCCTTCAACGTATGCAGATTTGCTACAGACGCTATTGGGTTTGAACTTGGTAGAGAAGAGAACTCTGGCACCAATAACAGGCACTCCTCCGTATGGTTATGATGCAAGCAGGCACTGTGAATTCCACTCTGGGGCTCCGGGCCACGATGTAGAGGGTTGCCATGCGTTCAAGCATGTAGTGCAGGATCTATTGGATAATAAGGCTATCAATTTTGGAACGGCGGGTCCGAACATAGTGCAGAAGCCCATGCCCAACCATGGGGCAAACGCCATTCTGACTGAGGAGAGTTTGAATCTGATTATGAATGTCGACGATTTAAAGACACTGTTGTGCGAGATAAAGAGCCGATTGTTGCAAGGGGGTGTCTATCCAGGATGTGACGAGCATTGTTTAGAGTGCTGGACCCTAGCTGGGGGGTGTGATGATTTAAAGAAAGGTATTCAGGCTTTAATAGATGGCGGCACATTGCAATTTGACCGAGCAGCAACTGAAGAACCTGCAGGGGCATTACCAGACAAGCAAAGTGATATGGCCACTGTGACAATTCCTCGAAAAACGATCACCATAACGGCACCGATCCAACGACCACCGATCACTATCACTAAGGCAGGACCAATCCCGTACGAGAGCACAAAGGCAGTCCCATGGTCCTATGGGTTGGAAGTGTATTGTGACGGAGTAAAAATTGATGTTAATAAGCAGCCAGCTGAGACTATAGACAATGTTGTTGGTACCGGAGGTATGACAAGGAGTGGTAGGATCTTTATATCGCCTGAGGTAGAGGCTGAAAGGCAGGCGAAGGGAAAGGGAAAGATGAATGAAACTGTCCCTGTGCAGGTAAGCGGAAAAGAGACGGCATCGAAAGATGTAGAGGAGTTCATGCGCTTGATTCGCAAGAGTGAATATAAGATCGTGGAGCATCCGCAACAGACGTCGTCAAAGATATCTATACTATCGTTGCTATTATGTTCTGAAGCTCACAAAAATGCATTGCTGAAAGTCCTGGATACTTCCTTCTTACCCCAAGATGTCTTCGTGAATCAGCTGGAAGGAGTGTTAGCACATGTGAATGCAGGCCATAGCTTGGGCTTTACAGATTTCGATTTGACCCCGAAGGGGAGAGATCATAATATGGCGCTGCACGTATCTGTCGAGTGTAGAGGATCAGTCATGTCTCATGTACTGGTATACACCGGATCGTCTTTAAATGTGCTGCCCAAGAAGGCGATGATGAAACTGGATGTCAGAGGAATCCTGTGCACGCCCAGCGACTTGGTGGTCAGGGCATTCGATGGGACGCGAAGAACAGTTTTTAGATCTATAACATTGCCTCTACAGGTGGGGCCGGAGGTTTTCGCGACTGAATTTTATATCATGGATATCCAGCTTGCATATAGCTGCCTTCTCGGAAGACCCTGGATCCATGGGGCTGGGGCAGTCACGTCTACCTTGCATCAAAAGTTGAAATATATGGTGGGAGACAATGTGGTCACTGTATGCGGAGAAGAAGACATCCTGGTCAGCCATCTGTCATCATTTAAATATGTGGAGGTCGACGGAGAGATTCACGAAACACCCTGCCAAGCATTTGAAGGGCTGCGTATCAAGGACAAAGGTCCCGGGCCGAGCAAAGCGTCAGAGATAGCCGTCTCATCATATAAAAAAGCTCAAGCTCTAGTAGAGACAGGAGAGACAAAAGGCTGGGGAAAAGTACTGGATATTCCCGTGAAGACGGACCGATTCGGGCTGGGATATCAACCGTCATCATTAGCACCTGCTGTGGGGGCACCCCGTTTCAGAGGACCAATAACCATCACTGCTAGTGGAGTATGTCATGAGACCGTCAACGCTGCTTCAGAGTCTGACGAAGGAGACAGCGACTGCGATATGGACGCCTGGATTCAGCCGAGCGTGCCAGGACAAGGATTGTGCAACTGGTCTATTCAGGAGATTGTTCTTGTGACTCTTAAACAATAATGCTTTGTTTTATTAATTGTTGAACAGTCTGGTGTCTTGCCCGGGGCATCAGGATTTGCTTAGGGATGTGCTGTTATGAACATTGCGTGTTTATCATTAAATAAAAGGCGTTTTTCATGTGCAAATATTGCGATCTCTGTTTTTCTTGTTTTGTATTTTTCAATAAAATGGCAACATGGTTATTCGCTTTATACGCACTTTGAAGCATTTAACCATTCCTTTTGCAGGATAACATTTCCAGATGACATCCTTGAACCATCTATGACTCGTACCGACATTGAGCACCCGGTATTTCAGGCCGAAGAAGAGATTGTTGAAGATGGCGACGTTCCCGAAGAACTGTCTTGGTTGGTGAAGCAAGAAGAGCGTGTCATTCTGCCCCATGAAGAGGTCATCGAAATCATTAACCTGGGGTCGGAAGGGGTTGAAAAGAATATTCGTATAGGAGCCGCGCTGCAGAGCGACGTCAAGCGAAGACTGGTTGAAATGCTCAGGGAGTATAGTGATGTGTTCGCTTGGTCGTATGAGGACATGCCTGGGCTCGATACAGATATGGTTGTGCACCGTCTGCCGTTGAAAGAAGAATGCCCGCCGGTCAAGCAAAAGCTTCGCAGAACTAGACCAGATATGGCAGTGAAGATTAAGGAAGAGGTTCAGAAACAGTGGGATGCTGGTTTCTTAGCTGTGACAGAATATCCCTCATGGGTCGCTAATATCGTACCAGTACCAAAGAAAGACGGTAAAGTGAGAATGTGCGTAGATTACCGTGACTTGAACAAAGCGAGCCCGAAAGATGATTTTCCGCTTCCTCATATCGATGTGCTAGTTGACAACACTGCTCAATACTCTGTATTCTCCTTCATGGATGGCTTCTCAGGCTATAATCAGATTAAAATGGCACCATAGGACATGGAGAAGACTACTTTCATAACGCCTTGGGGAACATTTTGTTATAAAGTGATGCCCTTCGGATTAAAGAATGCTGGGGCAACGTATCAGCGTGCAATGACGACTCTTTTTCATGATATGATGCATAAGGAGATCGAAGTTTATGTTGACGATATGATTGCCAAATCCCAGACGGAGGAAGAGCATTTGGTGAATCTGTTGAAGTTATTCAAAAGGCTTAGGAAGTTCAGGCTGAGACTGAACCCTAACAAGTGCACCTTCGGGGTGAGATCGGGTAAACTGTTGGGGTTTATCGTAAGCGAAAGAGGAATAGAGGTCGATCCTGCAAAAATAAAAGCAATACAAGAGATGCCGACGCCTAAAACAGAGAAAGAGGTGCGCGGGTTTTTAGGGAGGTTGAACTACATCGCTCGGTTCATATCTCACCTAACAGCTACGTGTGAGCCGTTATTCAAGTTGTTGAAAAAAGACCAAGCTGTAACGTGGAACGAAAATTGTCAAAAGGCGTTTGATAAAATAAAGCAGTATTTGCAGGAGCCTCCTATTTTGATACCCCCAGTGGCAGGGAGACCCTTGATTATGTATTTGACAGTTCTTGAGGGAAGTATGGGTTGTATTCTCGGTCAACACAACGAGACAGGAAGAAAAGAGCATGCGATCTATTACTTGAGTAAGAAATTTACTGAATGTGAATCTCGATATTCAATGCTTGAGAAAACTTGTTGTGCGCTAGCCTGGGCCGCCAAGCGTTTGAGGCAATACATGCTGAATCATACAACCATACTCATCTCGAAGATGGACCCTATAAAATATGTATTCGAAAAGCAGGCATTATCGGGGAGAATTGCCCGTTGGCAGATGGTCTTGACTGAATATGACATCCAGTATGTCTCGCAAAAAGCTATAAAGGGGAGTGTACTGTCTGAGTACTTGGCAGAGCAGCCTATTGAAGATTACCAATCGATGAGGTTTGATTTTCCTGACGAGGATATCATGTACCTAAAGATGAAAGATTGCGAAGAGTCGTTGCCAGACGAAGGACCAGAATTGGGTTCCAAATGGAAGTTGATATTTGACGGAGCTGTAAACGCTTATGGTAGTGGAATAGGGGCAATCATCACTACTCCACACGGGTCGCACATCCCGTTTACTGCCCGATTAACCTTTCCGGTTACCAATAATGAGGCCGAATACGAAGCTTGTATAATGGGGCTTGAAGAAGCTATTGATTTGCGAATCAAAAACCTGGATGTATACGGAGACTCAGCTCTGGTGGTGAATCAAATCAAAGGAGAATGGGAGACACGTCAGCCCAACTTAATACCGTACATGAACTATGCAAGGAGATTATTGCCTTTCTTTCACAAAGTTGAATTGCATCATGTACCGCGAGCGGAGAATCAGATGGCTGACGCCCTGGCCACTTTGTCTTCCATGTACAAAGTCAACTTCTGGAACGAGGCTCCCCGAATCATTATCTCTCGGCTTGACAGGCCCGCCTTCGTGTTTGCTATTGACGAAGCATCCGACGACAAACCGTGGTATTTCGATATCCTTAATTTCCTGAAGAACAAAGAGTATCCGGCTGGGGCATCCAGTAAAGATCAGAAGACTCTCAGGAGATTAGCGGGTAATTTCTATTTGAATCCATATGGTGTCTTGTACAGAAGAAACCATGACTTGGTGCTGCTGCGTTGCGTAGATGAAAAAGAGGAAAAGTTGCTCATGGAGGAAATACATGAAGGTACCTTTGGTACGCATGCTGGTGGGTATGCTATGACGAGGAAGCTGCTGCGGGCAGGTTATTTTTGGCTGACTATGGAAACTGATTGTTTCAAGTTTGCAAAGAAGTGCCACAAGTGCCAAATCTATGCTGATAAGATCCATGTGCCTCCAAGTCCTCTGAATGTGATGTCGTTACCATGGCCATTCTCTATGTGGGGAATCGATATGATTGGAAAGATCGAGCCGACGGATTCTAACGGGCACAGGTTCATTCTAGTAGCAATCGATTATTTCACCAAGTGGGTGGAAGCAGCGTCTTACGCAAATGTGACTAAGCAGGTGGTGGCCAGGTTCATCAAGAGTGATATCATTTGCAGATATGGGATCCCCGAACGGATAATCACTGACAACGGTTCAAACCTGAACAACAAAATGATGAAGGAGCTCTGTCAAAATTTCAAGATCGAACATCACAACTCCTCCCCTTACCGACCCAAGATGAATGGCTCTGTCGAAGCGGCCAATAAGAATATAAAGAAGATCGTTCAGAAGATGGTGGTGACCTATAAGGATTGGCATGAGATGCTACCTTTTGCTTTGCACGGTTATCGTACGACGGTACGCACATCAACCGGGGCAACCCCGTTCTCGTTGGTATATGGAATGGAAGCAGTGCTACCACTGGAAGTCGAGATTCCTTCGCTGAGAGTATTGCGAGACGTCCAACTAGATGAGGCAGAATGGGTGAAAGATAGGTTGAACCAGCTGAGTTTGATGGACGAGAAGAGGCTAGCTTCTCTAGCATACGGTCGTTTGTACCAGAGCCGAATGAAGAAAGCATATGATAAAAAGATACATCCTCGGAGCTTTCAGACGGGAGACCTTGTGCTGAAAAGGATTCTCCCACCGCAGGCAGATCACAGGGGCAAGTGGACCCCCAACTACGAAGGGCCATACGTTGTCAGAAAAGTCTTTTTAGGAGGAGCGTTATTGTTGTCCACCATGGACGGTGAAGACTTTACGTCGCCTGTGAATTCGGACGCAGTTAAAAAATACTTTGCTTGAAATTGACCCGCTGGACAGAAAAAAGAGAGTCCAGGCAAAAATGGGGCATCCTGGCGAACCAAAAACAGAATGAAAGGTTCGGGCAAAAGTTAGGGATAAAATTGAAAAAAATGTACACCCGCGAAGTTGAAAACCTACACTGGGCGGCTTCGGCAAAAAAGGGTATCCCGGTGAGCTGAAAACCCGTAAAGGGCGGTTCACGCAAAAGTTAGGGATTTGAAAAGCAAATGACTGCGGTCCGAATTTGACACTGCATTGAGCATTGGTGCGGGAGAATATACCTGAGGGGTCGATCATCAGATACAATCTCTTCGAAAGCATGGGTACCGGGAAAGCATTAGAGTCGGGCGAGTCATAGGAGGATCAGTTCGTAATGTTCGTCTGCATCCCGTTGCCGACATGCGTACAAATTTAATTTGTCATTATATTTATGCTTCTTGTGCATACTTGTATATTTGTTGTGCGTAGCTTCCTCTTTTCAGGAGTTACATCCCGTGTACAAAACTCCGCCCATTCAGGGGCCCAATCAATAAAATATGTCATTCAGTATTTGATGCTGGTTCTTTACTGTTTTGTGCATGATAAAACGCCTAGGTTTGATGAAACTAGCATGTGCATAACATCGATGGCCCTTGCCAACAATTGCTAAAACTTTGAATTAACTGAAAACGATGTCACTAACGCTAACCTGAATAGATTTGGTTGCATAGACTTGTCTTGTCTTGTTTGTGTTGTTGCAGGGTACGTAGCCGTATGAGAAGAACGATCAAAAGATTGTAGTATGGATCAGAAGCTCGTAACAAAAGACTAGATCCCCACGTAGGTCGCGCTTCTGAGATAACAATGTTCCTTACTAAAGAAGGATCAAATTCTCCAGCTAGTCGCAGCTTAGCCGAAGGACATTCTCCAGCAAAGTCGTTTACTCTCAACAGAATTGGCGATTCCAAAATCGAAGGCTGTATTCAGGCAGTGTGGTGTCCCCCAGAAGGATTCCCTTATTTCGAGCAGAGTGGTTTAGCCTCAGAAGATTAATATTTCCAATTGGTGAGCTGTATTCATACAGTTCACCTTTCCTCGCAGGGTCATTTACTCTCCCCCAGCGGAGTCAGTTGATTTTCCCCAAGAGAATCGTTTCGCCCTCGGCGGAGTTCTCTTCTCAGCAAATGTTTTCTTTCCTCCCAGTGGAACTCAAAGATTAAAAAAGAAAACTCTCCCCGGCAGAGTTGGTTGTGTGCCTTGGCATTTATTTTGCCAAGATACTGTCGCTTGCGCGAAAATAAGGTGCCGGCACAACAGAAGAGTCGCCACCTTTCGTTATTTATCCCTCAGAGCGGGAAAGGAAACGATCGGAAAAACCTAACGAATAAGGGTAAGACAAGGTCATCGCAACCATTGTCTGGGTTCGGGAGTCGGTTACGCAAGGGGAAGGTATTAGCACCCCTCACGTCCGTCGTACTCGATGGGATCCTCGCTTGTTTGTTTACTTGGATGGGTTGGTTATAATCTATCTACCTATCAAGGCTGGCTGAAAAAGAAAAGAAAAATGACTCGGCAAAGCGTCGCACTTTATGCCTACGTATTCTCATCAGAGAATGAGAAATCAGAGTCAACGTAGTTCGGCCTACGAAGGATTACGGGAAGATGGGTGAAGGTTGCTCGCTAGGATATCGCATCCTATGCCTACGTACTTCCACACAGCATGGAAGATCAGAGCAAACGTAGTTCGAGAAACTACGGGTTATCTCTTGGAAGAAGTGTTTTTTTATTATGTTTGCGATTTCAACCGTACTAGAGACTATGACCTGAGAGTGAATGCGTTGTACGTCACCCAAAGGGTACCATACTAGACATCCAATCTCAGATAGCTTAAGGCTCGTAACGTACGAAAGAAATCATTCATGATTACCGTATCTTAAACTGCTTTGAGATGAGAAGAGAACAGACCCAACTAGGAGGGGGGCTATCAAGTCCTACTGTTATCATGCCATGGATTCATCCTATGGTTGAGGTTTGAACAGGGAACTCCTAGAAGTTGTCATGCATAGGTTTCAACCTAAAAGCCTATCATCAAATCCTTATCAAAGGAAATGAGAGTCCTAAAGGATCATGTCAATGATACACCAAAACAGACAAAGCATCAGCTTAACAGTAAAATGCATGCAATGCAAGTGAGGGAGGAAATGTGTGTGGGACTTTAGCCTCCACAAGCTCATCTCAACCTCAAGCCAGTCATGAAATAACAGTAATCATACTGAAAAATAACAACATGCCATCAAGCGATAAACAGTAAAAGAAATGAAGTGCCATAAGGCAAACAAACCACCTGCTTGAGAAAGAAATTATCTACATCTAATCTCTAATCCTAAAAACCTGATCAAATCTAAGCAAAGCCCTAAAGCAAAACCCTAATCAGAAGAAAGCAAAGCCCTAAAGCAGAACCCTACACAAGAGAAATCAATCCCAGTCTTCAAGCTTCAGAACAAGCTTACCAAAGAAAGGGAGCTAAGTAGGCAGACTCATAGTGTCTTCCTCAGGAAAGCACTAGGAGGTGTATACTCAGGAATCGTATCCTATGTGGCTCAACAACTGTGATCAGTTTACATTCCTCCTCAGGAGAAACTAAACTCACAAGCAGGCTCCAACATCACTGGATATTTGAGAAATCCTACCTGAACTAGTGGAACTAAGTGAATAGACCCATAAGACCTTCCTCAGGAAAGTACCAGGAGGCTTCCACTTAGGAATTGTATCCTACGTGGTTCAACAACTGTGATCAGTTTACATTCCTCCTCAGGAGAAATTAAACTCACAAGTTGGCTCCAACATCATTGGATACTTAAGAAATCCTAGATAAACTAAGGGAGCTAAGTGAACAGACCCATAGGACCTTCCTCAGGAAAGTACTAGGAGGCTTCCACTTAGGAATTGTATCCCATGTGGCTCAACAACTGTGATCAGTTTACATTCCTCCTCAGGAGAAATTAAACTCACAAGTTGGCTCCAACATCATTGGATACTTAAGAAAGAGGTGAGAATAAAGAATGAAAGTTATTCCTAGTGCCTTCCTCAGGAAAGTACCATGAACTTCCTCCAAACTTCAGGATCTCAAACCTCACAGACAGGGAATAATCTCCAAGCTCTGGGTCTCTGAGTCTTGATCTTCAATCTTCTCTTCCCTGCTCCTTCAACAAGCTCTTCAAAACAAACTAAGCCCCACAACAAATTCCCCAAAATAAACCCCAGAGATAGCCAAATAACCACAGAACAGCCAAAACCATCAGTCAACTTCAGAAAATACCTAGAAATACTAGAGAGGGGGAAAAATCTAACAATTATTCACAAGGGTCTATAACATCTACCCATAACATCCCTATATGCCCATACCCAAAAATCAAAACAAAACTCTCTAAAGAAAATGAATTTCCTTACCTATGCATAACATAAACCCTAATTAGGATACCCTAATTCTAACCTAATTAATCTAATCAAATTTTAATCTAAAAATCAAGAATTAAATCCCATGGGGAACTATGATTCAATATCTAATCACACCAAAAAGAATGAATTAAAAAGCCTAAGGGAAAGTCTTAAAAGAAATTCTACAAAATTGGATATCAAACTAAACCTATTTAAAAGCTATTTAAAAGAAAAATACTCTAAAAATATTAAAAAAAATAAAATGGAAATTTTATTTATTTATATTTTTCTAGACAAATTTATTAACCTATAGAAAAAACTAGAATTAAAAAAGATCAATTTTTCAATTTTCTATGAATTTATTCAAATGCAAGAAAATTAAAGGAATTAAAAAAAATAAAAGGAATTAATTAAAGGGGAGGGGGTGTGAATAGAAGCAGCGCTCAGTTGATTTGTTGGATGGGCCAGAACACGGGGGTGGGGAAAGTAAACATTCGCTGGGCCCAAGTCTCAGGTTTAATGAAACGACTGAGTTTCATTACTCAGTCTTCCCTCCCTCACTCGTTTGAACATGGGCCGTTGGATTGACATCCCCGGTCAAGGGTCTTGGCTTCATCCAACGCCTGCTGCTCGTCTTCAACCTTCCTAGGGTTTACGAAAAAAGAAAAAAACTGCCATGAAAGCTTCTCCCAGCGCAACTTCCCTCGCCTCATGCTCTCTCGTTTCTCAACGAAAACCAAATCCATGAAGAGCAAAAGTGCTCTACTTTCCAAGCAGAATACAACCATGGTCATAGTTTTTATCAAAGCTTCCCCAAACGTCAAACCCGATACCCCCAACTCCATTAATACTCCAACCTCAAGCTCAATATTTTTCCAGTTTCTTGGCATCAAAATGCTCTCCTCATTGCCCTAATGACTCTAAGCTATTAATCTTGTGTTAATATCCACTAAAACCCGAGTTCTTGCTCATTAAAGAATTGATGCTCAATGTTCAATCTTCATGGAATGATCCTAAACTTCCCAGCCTTGATCCCTAGGGGTCTCTAATCATGCCTACCCTAACCACATGCTCTAATATTGAATAATTAAGGAGATACAAGTGCTTTTGCAAACCTGTTACTTGATGATGGCAAGGGTAGTTACACTCCAATCCAGCTCTTGCCACTTGCCAAGCTTGCTCTACAATGGATGCCAAGACTCCTGGGAGCAGTGGTTCTTGATCAAACCCTTTGATTCACTCTAGCCAATCCTTCATGCAATTTGGATGGAAGCTTCGAATCACCTATACCAGTCACCAAATCTGATCACTCTTGCATGCTTCTTACTCCATGATGATGGTGGAAGATGATTGTAACAAGAAATTTAGTAGTAGATGAGGTTTGGATGAAGTTTGAAATCAAAATGCACTTTGGAGTGATGGGATCAAAATAGGTATTGCAAACTTAATGAATCACCAACCAGGGTATGGATCATCTCTAGGGGATATATAGGTGCCAATGGAAATGTGTGGAAGCTTTGAGAACCTTCCAAGAAGTTTCTAGAATGTATCACGCAATGAGAATTTGAATTTTCCATATTGAGTAAATCTCATGCAAACTCATGATAAACCATGCAATCCCACTCATTTTCTCCCCATATGATATTATGACATGAAAACAAGGCCTTACAAACCCTTATGTAGCAATTTCTCCTTTTTCCTTTTGGTGCCTTAAGATGCAAGAATGAAAATTACAAAGCAACTCCAATTTTTAAGCCTAAACTCAAAAATCTACTTGAACCATTGTTTTTAAAATGATGTTTGGAGTCAAAATTACATATTGGATGACCCATGTTGGATTTGTAGATCTCTCAAACCAAAATTCCATTTCAACTTTTTCAACTTATAAGCCATTTACAAGCCATTTGAACCACTTTTAAAAATCCATGCTCTAAGCTTTTTCAATAACTCATGACCTCTTTTCTAGGCTTAAAATGCCATTTTGAACAACTTTCATGTTTTGAGTTTTTCCATTTGAGGCTTGGAAATAGGAGATATGGCCTTTGCTTAAAATGACCTATAACTGCCAAATGACCAAAATACCCATGTCTTGTTCAAACCATAAGTTGAGTTCTACAAATCCTATCAAGGACTTCTAGTACTCTCTAGAAAGCTAAGAATATTCTCTTCAACATTCATGTTGACCGAGAAATCATAGGAATCATCCTACTAGGGCAAAAGTTGTCTGCAAGTTGGGTGACTTTCAAGGACCCAGATTCACACACATCAACTGACCTGTAATTTGTCCAAACCATAACTTGAGCTATGCAACTCCTATCAAGGACTTCTACCACTCAAATTAAATCTAAGAACAAGCTCTACAACATTCATGTTTTGGGGAAGATGATATATCAATCACATCTTGAGCTAAAACTGCCTGGAAGATAAGGATCAAATTAGGGTTTTTTCACTGACAATCCTCAGAAACCCTAACTCAAAACTTCTCAAACTCCTCAATCATGATGAGTTGGTCTAGGAATCATCTTTATAACACCTCTATGCATTATTCCATGATCTCATGGCCCTTGGATTAGGTCTTAACCTTCTCCAAATCTTCAGCTGATCTAGGGTTGACCCAGTCAAAACCCTAATTCTACCATTCATGGTTGAATCTTCTGAATTCTTGCACAATGACTTCTCTGGGCTTCATGATGGCTATCAAGACATCTCATAGGCTTTCTCAAAGTCTCAGAATCATCTGAGGGGCACTCACAACTCTCAAGCTATGAGGCACATAACTCTAGTTCCAACCAATTCCTCTGAGGATCTTTTGAACTTTCTGATGAAGGCATCAACCTTCAAACACTTGATGGATAAATAAATGTTGGTCAAATTTTGGGGTGCAACAGCTGCCCCTATTCAAACGGCTTGAACCTGACTGGGTGAGAAGCGAACGGCTCTCGACCAATCAAGGTGCGAGACGGTTGAATACCGGTAAACCCGAAAATTTGCCAACTGCACGACCACACGATACTCTGCGGGGAACAAATCTTCGAATACTGCAATACTAGCTGCACGGCAACTAGCTGGAGAGATACTGATCTGACATCGCCGTCAGTTATCCACGTTAACTTCTTCTGACATCATCTTCGGGCAACCAAAACATCCAACATCACCGCTGGAAGACTAAACCACCTGACATCACCGTCAGAAGCAGACAAAATTCTGAGGAACACCCAACATCACCGCTGGAACACCAAATCACCTGACATCACCGTCAAGAACAACCATAACTCGGGGAAACAAACATCCAACATCGCCGCCGGAGAGCTAAATCTGACATCGCCGTCGGACAATCAAAATACCCCGCATCACCGCTGGAGAACTAAATCTGACATCGCCGTCGGACAATCAAAATACCCCGCATCGCCGCTGGAGAACTAAATCTGACACACCCAACATCGCCGCTGGAAACTGAATCTGACATCGCCGCCGGAAACAAACATCACTCTGAGAGACACTCGACATCGCCGTCGTACAAACATCATCTCTGTTGGGGATTTAAAGAGTCTGACATCGCCGTCGAACATAATCTTCTGACATCGCCGCCAAAACAGACATAATCTGACCTCGCCGTCAAAGCGAACATCCAACCTCACCGCTGGAAACACACATCTGACCTCGCCGTCAAACCAATCATAATCTGACCTCGCCGTCAAACAAACATTCAACCTCGCCGTCGAACCAATCAGAATCTGGACTCGCCGTCAAACAAATATTCAACCTCGCCGTCGAACCAATCATGATCTGAAAACGAACATTCAACCTCGCCGTCGAACACATTCAACATCGCCGTCGAACCAATCATAATCTGACCTCGCCGTCAAACAAACATTCAACCTCGCCGTCGAACCAATCAGAATCTGACCTGGGGTTCACCCCTGGTAAATGGAACAAAAGGTACACTTGCGTATTTGAAACTACTCCGCTGGGAATGAGAGACTCAACCAAGCACACTGTGATCTGGGGTTCACCCTCAGAACAAAAACGAACATCGGGATACTACTGCACAATGATCCTACTGTAGAACTTCAACATCATAGCTATATGAAACCCTGGCCCCTGGCCACTTCCAGCTTCAGCTAGAAAAGGTCTTCAAGTACTTCTGAAGATAAGCATCCTTGGCCTTCAAGGATGGCGACTCTGCAGGAGGTATCTTCGACTTCAGTCTAAAGAAATGGTCCTTGGCCTTCAAGGATACATGGATCTGCCTTCAGGAAACTCCACCTCTGCTATAGAGTATCCGTGACTTCAGTCAGGGATATACTTCGGCCTTCAGTCCGAAAAATGAATCCTAGGTCATTCATGACCTTGGGGATAACCTTGCCTTCAGGCACCTTCGCTTCAGCTTGGGAAATCTGTGACTTCAGTCAGAGAAATGGTATCCTGAGCCATTCATGACTCTACGGGGATTCAAACACTCTGCCTTCAGGTAAGACTCCGCTTCAGCTGGAGAAACATCTTCTACTTCAGTTAGAAGAAATATTATTCGCTTGATCGCAATCAATAATCACCTCAGGATAATTGACTTGGTCTTCAGGCCAACACGGATCACCTTGAACACAAAAGCTGCATCTACAAATTTTGAACTTTGTCTTCAGATAAGCGCTGATTCATCAGCACGGAAACCCAAATCCACAGGAACATTCTGGTATCGCCTTCAGGCACTTACAAAATCCATCTTCAGATTAGACATCGCTGTTGGAGCAAACATATCACGCTGCTAAGGACTTCAAGAATCATCTTGAACAAACTCCATCGGGCACCTTCAAGAATCATCCTGAACTGCTGACCTTTCTGGAGACTTTATCTGCTAGGGATCCCTGGGATCTTCCTGGGTAACTCTTGCTGGGGACGCTACTGGGGAGCTCAAGCATCACACTAGGCGAACAACTCGGGAAATTGCGCTGAGGTCTTAAGAATCATCTTAAGCAAACAGCCCTGCTGAGGAATTCAAGGGTCGTTTTGAACTGACTTCGCTGGGGATCTCAAAAATCATCTTGAGCGAGCGACTGTGGAGATTACACCGGGGTCTTAAGAATCATCTTAAGAAAGCGACCTCGTTGGGGAGAATGTCAGGAATCATCCCGAGCAACTGATCCCTCGGCCGAACACCTGCAAACAAGAAGGATAATAACCTAGATCATGTTTATGATGCATATGCTTCGGCGCCATGCCCCACACGGTGGAAATGCTATGCGTTTATGCTAAATGCTATGCAATCATGCACAATGATGCGATCCCGTCAGCAAAATAAATGCCGAAGGGGAATTCTCCTGTCAAGGAGAAAGAACCACTCAGATAAAGGGATTATCCTGCTGAGGAGAACGTGGACACGCCAATATCAATCGGACTCTGTCTGAGGAATTGATCCTTCGGTTGACTGCTGCAGGGGAGACAACTTCAGTTGATTACTGCAGGGGACGAAGCTCTACGAGAAACCAGACTTGCTGATATCAATCGCGAGAATAAACTGCGTGGCCGTCTCGGCTAATCTTCTGGGGATAACAACTCTGTGGGGAAACAACTTCAGCTGCTCAACACTCCACTGGGGAAAAACCAATCCTGATTTGATCAGCTTCCAAGGACTCGGCTCTCTTGGACATCTGCAATCTCGGCGGAGGAGGGAGAAATCATTCTGCTTCGCTGGAGAGGGTGCGACTCTGGGGAAATGCAGCATCAGCTGCCCTACGCTCTGCTAGGGAACATCCACTCAAGGTCCCAACTGCTACCAAGGATTCGGCTCTCCTGGGGATTTGCGGACTCAGCCGGGGAGAGAAATCATTCTACTTCACTGGAGAGTACAACTCTGATGAGGAATTTCGATCTCGCTGGGGAAGAAGGAGTCATCCGACTTCGGGGGAAAGTACAACTCTGCAGGGGAATACATCATCCGCTGTTCCAACACTCTACTGGGGAAGAGGGAATCCTCCGACTTCAGGAGAGGGTACGGCTCTGGTGGGGAATCTCAATTCCGCTGGAGACTTCAGTCTGGCGCCATCAGTTACTGCATACTTCGGCGTACGAACAGCTTCCTACAAGACTTGCAATTGTGACCCGGTGCTGGGGAAGACACCTGCTTCGGCGACTTTACTGGGGAAAACACAAGCTTCGGTACCTGAACACTTCTATGAAACTTGCACTTGTGACCCGGTGCTGGGGGAAATGAGCTCCGGCCCTTGACTCAGCTGATGAGGTGACGTTCCTTCAGGATGCGTCTGCTCAGGGAAGAGAATCATCCCTTCCTGGAGAGACATGTCAATGCCCACTTTCTTTCGTTCAGATTCTGCGGAGGAGAGACTACTGAACTCTGCTGGAGAAGGAGGACTCGCCCTGCCTCGGGGATGCGCACGGCACATTGCCTGGAAGGCGCTACACCTGCAACAACACAAACAAACAGACAAGATACCCTCCTCAAAGGGGCCTATCCAGGTTACTATCTCATGACAATATTCAGGTAATTAATTGTTCCAACAATCAATGGGCCTAGGCCAGCAAGTTTATGTATGCGCATTTTATCCAAAAACATCGGCGTTTTCATTCGCAAACAAAACAGATAAATGCTAAACAGACAAGCGGAATTGCTGAATAATGTGCATTTTATTGATGGTGAACCCCTGAATGGGCAAAAAATGTTTTACAACAGAGGCAAGCTCCTGGAATGAGGAAGCCGCGCAAAAAATAAAACATAAATATACATCAGTATATACAAATGTCGGCAACGAGGCGTAGACGAACACCATGAGTTGATCCTTCTAAGACCCACTCGACCTCGATACTTCCCCGATGCTTCAGCTTCGGAAGAGATTGATTCAGATAAACGGCCCTCAGGTCCTCCAAACCACTAAACAATGAAAGTCCACACGCGGAACGCAGTCATTTGCTTATTCAAATCCCTAACTTTTGCGTGAACCGCCCTTTACGGGTTTTCAGCTCACCGGGATACCCTTTTTTGCCGAAGCCGCCTAGTGTAGGTTTTCGACTTCGCGGGTGTACATTTTTCAATATATCCCTAATTTTTGCCCGAACCTTTTATTCTGTTTTTGGTTCGCCGGGATGCCCCTTTTTTGCCTGGACTCTTTCTTTTTTGTCCAGCGGGTCTCTTTCAAGCAAAGTATTTTTTAACTGCGTCCGCGTTCACCGGGGATGCAAAATCTTCACCATCCATCGTGGATAACAACAAAGCTCCTCCTGAGAAGACCTTGCTGATGACATACGGCCCTTCGTAATTCGGAGTCCACTTGCCCCGGTGATCGGAGTGTGGCGGAAGAATCTTCTTCAGGACGAGATCACCCGTCTGAAAGCTTCTAGGACGCACCTTCTTATCATAAGCTTTCTTCATTTGGCTTTGGTACAGGCGACCAAATGCAATCGATGCTAACCTCTTCTCGTCCATCAGGCTGAGTTGGTTCAAGCGATTCGTAATCCATTCTGCCTCGTCGAGTTTCACATCAACCAAAACCCGCAAAGAAGGAATCTCCACTTCTAACGGCAGGACAGCTTCCATACCGTACACCAAGGAGAAAGGAGTTGCCCCGGTCGACGTACGCACCGTCGTACGATAACCGTGCAAGGCGAACGGCAGCATCTCGTGCCAATCTTTGTACGTCACAACCATCTTCTGAATAATCTTCTTGATGTTCTTGTTGGCGGCTTCGACGGCGCCATTCATCTTCGGCCGGTAAGGAGATGAGTTGTGGTGTTCAATCTTGAAGCTCTGGCACAGCTCCTTCATCATCTTGTTATTCAGATTCGAACCATTATCAGTAATGATCCGCTCGGGAATTCCATAGCGACAGATGATGTCCTTCTTTATGAATTTAGCTACCACCTGCTTGGTCACATTAGCGTACGAGGCTGCCTCCACCCATTTGGTGAAGTAGTCGATTGCTACCAGAATGAAACGATGACCGTTGGACGCAGTGGGCTCGATCTTGCCTATCATGTCGATGCCCCACATGGAGAACGGCCAAGGGGAGGACATGAAATTCAATGGGCACGGCGGCACATGAACTTTATCCGCATAAATCTGGCATTTATGACATTTCTTCGCGAATCTGAAGCAATCCTGATTCCATAGTCAACCAGTAATACCCTGCTCTCAGGATCTTTCTCGTCATGGCATGCCCGCCGGCGTGCGTACCAAATGTGCCCTCATGGACTTCTTCCATGAGCATACTCGCCTCTTTCTCATCTACACATCTGAGTAGCACGAGATCGTGGTTTCTCTTATACAACACTCCATCAGGATTGAGATAAAAGTTTCCAGACAACCTCCTCAGAGTCTTCTTATCCTGGGTTGACGCACCCGCAGGATACTCCTTAGTCATAAGGAAGGTCTGGATGTCGTGGAACCATGGCTTGCCGTCGGTGGCATCTTCGATTGCAAAGATAAATGCCGGTCTATCAAGACGCGAAAGTACAATTCTTGGAGCCTCATTCCAATAATTGACTTTATACATTGAAGCCAACGTGGCTAAGGCATCAGCCATCTGATTTTCAGCCCTGGGTACATGATGAAGTTCCACTCGATCGAAGAAAGGAAGCAGCCTCCTGGCATAATTCATGTACGGCACTAAATTCGCTTGACAAGTTTCCCACTCCCCTTTAATCTGATTGATTACAAGCGCTGAGTCACCATATATGTCTAGATTCTTGATTCTCAAATCGATTGCCTCTTCTAGACCCATAATACATGCTTCATACTCTGCTTCATTGTTGGTAACTGGAAACGTCAGTCTCGCAGTAAACAGGATGTGGGATCCGTGAGTAGTCGTGATGATAGCTCTGATACCACTTCCATAGGAATTAACCGCTCCGTCGAATATCAACTTCCACTGAGACTACCTATCTGGCCCCTCATCGGGCAATGGCTCATCGCAATCCTTCGCTTTGAGAAACATAATATCCTCGTCAGGGAATTCGAACTTCATCGGCTAGTAGTCTTCGATTGGTTGTTCGGCAAGGTAATCAGACAATACGCTTCCTTTGATGGCTTTCTGGGAGACATATTGAATATCATATTCCGTTAACACCATTTGCCATCTGGCAATCCTGCCCGAAAGAGCCTGCTTCTCGAAGACGTACTTGATCGGATCCATCTTCGAAATTAGCATAGTGGTGTGGTTGAGCATATACTGTCGTAGACGTTTGGCGGCCCAAGCTAATGCACAACACGTCTTCTCCAGCATCGAGTATCGAGATTCACACTCAGTGAACTTTTTACTCAGATAATAGATGGCATGCTCCTTTCTGCCCGTCTCGTCGTGCTGACCGAGAACACACCCCATACTATTCTCCAGAACCGTCAGGTACATGATTAATGGCCGTCCAGCCACTGGGGGTATCAAGATTGGAGGTTCTTGAAGATACTGCTTTATTTTGTCGAATGCCCTCTGGCAATCCTCATTCCAAGTAATCGCCTGATCTTTCTTTAAAAGCTTGAACATCGGTTCACAAGTGGCCGTAAGCTGAGAAATAAACCTTGCAATGTAGTTTATTCGGCCCAAGAAACCACGAACTTCTTTTTCTGTTTTCGGTGCTGGCATTTCTTGAATAGCTTTTATTTTTGCAGGATCAACTTCAATACCTCGTTCACTAACGATAAAACCCAATAACTTTCCGGACCGCACTCCGAAAGTGCACTTGTTAGGATTCAGCCTCAGCCTGAACTTCCTATGCCTCTCAAAAAGCTTCAATAAGTTGACCAGATGCTCTTCCTCCGTTTGGGATTTTGCAATCATGTCATCAACATAGACCTCGATCTCATGATGAATCATATCATGAAACAAAGTTACCATTGCTCGCTGGTAAGTGGCCCCCGCGTTCTTCAGACCGAAGGGCATTACCTTGTAGCAGAATGTTCCCCAGGGGGTGATAAACGTCGTTTTCTCCATGTCCTCTGGTGCCATCTTGATCTGATTGTAACCGGAGAAGCCATCCATGAACGAAAACACGGAAAACTGGGTTGTGTTGTCGACCAACACATCGATATGAGGCAACGGGAAATCATCCTTAGGGCTCGCCCTATTCAAATCCCGATAATCGACGCACATGCGTACCTTACCGTCCTTCTTCGGTACAGGCACTATGTTGGCGACCCACGGAGGGTAATTGGTAACGGCTAGAAATCCTGCGTCCAACTGCTTCTGGACCTCTTCTTTGATTTTTACAGCCATGTCTGGTCTCGTCCTCCTAAGCTTCTGCTTGAGTGGAGGGCAATCTTCTCGCAACGGTAAACGATGGACCACGATGTCAGTGTCAAGTCCGGGCATATCTTCGTATGACCAAGCAAAGACGTCACTATACTCTCGAAGCATCTCGACCAGTCTATGCTTGACATCAACCTGCAGCGCTGCCCCTACTCTGACATTTCTGACGAGCTCCTCGGAACCCAGATTTACGACCTCAATATCTTCCTCGTGAGGCAGAATAACCTTTTCCTCTTGTCTCAACAAGCGGGCCAACTCTTCCGGAAGGTCTTCGTCTTCATCAATCTCATCCTCGGCTTGGTAGATCGGGCAATCGAAGTCGTAGTGAGCCGTAGAGGGTCCAGAGTCGATGTCATCTGTTATGCGGATCCTGCAATAACAAGGGTTAAGTTTAAAGCAAGAATATGCAGGTTAGCACAACCTCGTTTCCATTTTGCTGTTTTTCGAAATAAACATAAAACAGGAATAACAGAGAACACAATATTTGAGTACGAAGAAAACGCCTTTTTATTTATTAACAAAACGCATGTACATAATCCAACAAGGCCCTGACAATAAAACCGCCATGCCCCGGGCAGGACATAGGGTTGTACAAAGATTGTAAAAAGCAAATCATTACTCTTCACTTGTCAGCTGGATAATCTCCTTGATGGTCCAATTGTTGAGGCGCTCGCCCGGCTTGCTCGGTTGAATCCAGGCGTCAAGATCACAATCACTATCCCCGCTGTCCTCAGACGCTGCGTTGATACTTTCGAAAATTACTCCGCCTTGGTGAATAGGATCAGCCCTTTCCCACGAGACGAACTGCTAGAAGAAGATGAAGCTTCAGCTTCAGGAGAATATCCCAATCCAAACTTGTCCTGCTTGATTGGTATATCCAAAACATGCCCCCAGCCTGGGGTGGAACCGGCTTCAACGACGGCCCGAGCTTCTTTAAACGAGGAGAGATTCATCTCTTGCTTCTCTATGACGACAGGAGCCACCTCTTTCACTCTGACGGTTTCAAATGCTTGGCAGAGAGTTTCATGGATCTCGCCATCCATTTCAACATACTTAAAGGATGACAAGTGGCTCACCATAATATCCTCCTCACCACAGACGGTTACTATGCTGCCCCCGACAGCATATCTGAGCTTCTGATGTAGCGTGGACGTCACGGCACCAACAGCATGGATCCATGGCCGACCTAAAAGGCAACTGTAGGCAGGCATGATATCCATGATATAGAAAACTGTATTGAATGTCTCTGGACCAACTTGAATCGGCAGGGTCAACTCTCCGAAGACGTGGCGCTTAGTTCCATCAAATGCTTTCACCACCAGATCACTGGGCGTGCAAAGCAATCCACGGGTATCCAACTTCATTAGTGCCTTCTTCGGAAGCACATTAAGCGACGAACCCGTATCCACCAGGACATGCGACATAATAGTGCCTCTGCACTCTATCGAGACGTGCAAGGCGCTGTTGTGATCTCTTCCTTTAGGAGTCAGCTCCAGATCTGTAAATCCCAGCCCATTACCAGCATTAACATGGGCTACCACCTCTTCCAGCTGATTTATTGATATCTCCTGCGGCACGTAGGCAGCGTTCAATACCTTCAGTAACGCGTTGCGGTGCGCTTCAGAACACAGCAACAGGTTAAGAATAGAGATCTTTGACGGAGTCTGATGAAGATGATCTACAATCTTGTAGTCGCTCTTCTTGATTAACCGCATGAACTCTTCAGCATCTTTAACTAGCAAATCCTTCTCTGCCCCAGAAGGGATCTCTTCGACGGCTTTGCCTTTACCTTTATCCACAGCGTCAGCTCTGACCACTTTCTCTGCCGCAACCTCCGCTGGCGCAAACACTCTACCGCTTCTAGTAATGCCACTGACCCCGACAAGATTCTGCACAGTCGATCCAAACGGCTCAAGCTCTATCCTCTGACCATTGCAATAAACTTCAGCGCCGTAATGCCATGGGACGGCGTTAGTGCTTTCGAATGGGATTGGCCCGGCCCTGGTGATAGTAATGGTAGACGGTCGGGGCGCAGAAATAGTAATAGGGTGACGAGGAATAGTAATGGTAGCAACCTCATCCGCCTGCTTCAGCACGACTTCCCCTGACACACTTTCAACGCTCCGGCTGAACTGCAGAATACCCTCAGACATCAGACTTTGGATACCTTCGACCAGCTGCTCACACCCATCAGGAAGTGTAGCACAAGCCATACATAACTCTCCACATCCAGGAAAGAAGCCCTTCTTCAGCAACTTAGCCTTGACAAAACTAAGCGGTGTCTTCAAATCTTTGACATCAGTCAGCAAGTCCGCACTCTCCTCAGTGATAACGGCGTTCACTCCGCCTCCCTTATGATGAGGCATAGGGTTCTTGGTAACGTTGGGCACATTGTCAGAGAAGTTAATAACCTTGGCGTCCACCAAGTCCTGCACTTTGTGCTTAAAAGCTTTACAATTCTCAATCGTATGGCCCGGTGCCCCAGTATGGAAATCACAAGCAGCATTGGCGTCATACCCCGGCGGCGGTGCCCCTGTCAAGGGAGCCAACGTCCTCTTTTGAACTAGCTGAAGCTGCAGCAAAGTTTGCAGGAGCTGCGCATATGACATAGGTGGAGTTTCAAAATGACGGTTTGCCAGAGGAGCCCGGTTCTGATATTTCCTGTACCCCTGGTTATTCTGCTGCTGAGGCTGCTGCTGCTGCTGCTACGGTGGAGCAACTGGGATATTTATGCTAGCAATCTGTTGTTGAGGGCCCTTGCCCTTTCTCTGAGCATTAGTAACAGCACTTGCATCCCCCTCTCGACGCTTGCCAGCGTAAGGTTTCTTGCTACTTCCTCCAGCTGAGGATGATTCGCCCTGAATTTTTCCGATCTTTATACCGTTCTCAACATGCTCGCCCATAGTGATGAGAGCCGATAATGTTCCAGACATGCCACTGACCAGCTTTTCATAGTAGATTCCAGGAAGGGTAGCCACGAACATTTGCACTAGCTCACGCTCAACCATCGGCGGTTGAACCCGAGCAGCCAATTCACGCCACCGCTGGGCGTACTCTTTAAAGCTTTCATTGTTCCGCTGTGAAAGATTCTGAAGCTGAACTCGGTTGGGGGCCAAGTCGCTATTGTATTGATAGTGGAGGACGAACGCTTCAGCGAGGTCTTTCCAGGTGCGCACAGTAGCGGGCTCCAAACCCATATACCATTCGAGTGATGGACCAGAAAGACTATCCTGGAAGAGGTGCATCAGCAACTTCTCATCGTCAGAATAAGCGGACATCTTTCTATAATAAGATCGAAGGTGAACACGGGGGCAAGTAGTACCCTTATACTTCTCAAAGGCAGGCACCTTGAACTTGTGAGGTACTTTAAAGTCAGCAATCAACCCGAGCTTGGACATGTCAACGCCCAATGTGTTCTGATTTTCAATTTCTCTCATCTTGTCTTCCAGCGCTTTGAACCTGAGTCAAGCTTCAGCATTCAACTCGGCTTCTACACCTCTCTGAGAAAATACGTCATCCTGATGGTACTCGAGCCATGGTTGAGGCACCAACAGATTTCCGACACCGGCATTGCCGTTGACCGGCCCTATGTTAACATTGGCTCCTAGACTACCATTGCCGACGCCTGCCGCATTGAGTCCGATATTAGTCATCAAATTGCCGTTAGCACTGCCGTTGCCCCCGGCAACGGGAACAACATTCTGTGGAGCATCCACTGGAGGAGGAGTAGGCACGGCCCCGCCGTGAAGTATGCCATTACTATCAACCCTGGAGATCAGAGGTTGAACCAAAGTACGAAGCTGGTCCTGACCATTCGCGACCACTTGCATCAGTTCCATGAAGCGATCCATCCGTTCACGGAGCTCTTGAACATCTGACTGCACCTGGTCCATTATCCTTGTCTGATTAGCGCGAGTTGAGTAGCGGTGAATGAGTCTTTGATCAATCCTGGAGATCGGAGGCAGCTCGGAACCTGTGTGCCTGCAAAACCTGTTAACATTAAAGGTTAGGAAAAGCAACAGAATGTATGTCATGCAAAAATGCTTCATGCAGATGTATGCGTGTGTCTGTGTGCTTGAGAGATTTCCCCCGATCCTGGTGCCTTAGTACCAGTGCTGACAATAATAAGGATGGGAATCTGGGCCCAATCATGGAAACAGCAATCTCATATACATAGTACCAGTGATAGCCAACTCCGACACATCGGGGATCGAGAACTCGTACGCAACAGTCTTCTTGAGAGAGGCTGTAGTAATACAATAGAGGCGAGAGACCCTGGATCGGGGAAACGGTACCTGTCACAGACACATGTCAATGGAATGCGAATGATCATGCGAACTAATGCAAAATGCAGGCATGCATCAATATATCCAGGTGGCTGCTGTGGAGATTCGGTATCAACAGTCACTGATGAGAAGGAAACCCCGATGTAAAACCATTGATCTGATCTGCTGAGAATAACCATCTGATAGGATCGAGATCAAAATTCTGCTCTGTCAAGAGTAAGTGCCTGATAATAAGGACCCGGGATGTATGATCAGAAAACGTCCGTTGATGAAGTCTTCAGACCCCAAACCAAAAATCTGCCCTATCAAGAACAAACATACAGCTGCTGATGAGATCTTCAGACCCCACTCAAAATCTGCCCTATCAAGAACAAACAACAACTGCTGACGAGGTCTTCAGACCCCAAAATCTGCTCTATCCGGGACAAACCTCTGATGACAATACTCTGATCCAAACCTGCTCTATCAGGAACAGACATACACCCGATGATAAAATCCCTTGATCAAAAAAACTTGCTCTGTCAAGAACAGTCAAATCTGCGACTGGGAACCCCGGTACCAACATAACTGATTCACTGTCAAGAAAACCAGGTAGTCTGGAGGTCAAAGTTTCCTGCAATATCCCAATCCCACTCACAGGTATGGACCTAATCCACGGACAAAGGTACGGCATCCTATGCGGTCATCAGCGTCACAGACTTTCATGAGTGACGATACGATTCCCAGAAGGAGTGGCATCATCAAGTCATGAAGAGGCCTCACTTAGCTGACTTCCAAATGATCGGTCCCCAGAGTCGACAATCCTTACGTCTGGACTCCCCTCAGATCCTCAGGACCGGAAAGGAGCACCTTTTCAAGAATCTCGTCTGAGCGCAGATTTTCGTAGGGAACTGTGCCTGCTCAGCAGACAGGTTCGTCTACTACTTTTCCGCAACTATATCTAGGTGTATGCTCAAGCCCAGGTCCGGCTTCTCACTCATAGTAACATCCCTCTCCCACAGCAGCACAAATAATCATATCAAACTGGAAATAAAATGCGTGAAATAAAATGCGGGAAGCAAAGATGCGGGAAGTAAAAATGCGATAAATAAACGCAACCCAACAAGCAAACATACACGCGCTAGGATTGACTCTCATAGGGAACCGAAGAACCAGAGATTCTGGGTTCGGTCCCCAGCAGAGTCGCCAGCTGTCGCTTGCGCGAAAATAAGGTGCCGGCACAACAGAAGAGTCGCCACCTTTCGTTATTTATCCCTCAGAGCGGGAAAGGAAACGATCGGAAAAACCTAACGAATAAGGGTAAGACAAGGTCATCGCAACCATTGTCTGGGTTCGGGAGTCGGTTACGCAAGGGGAAGGTATTAGCACCCCTCACGTCCGTCGTACTCGACGGGATCCTCACTTGTTTGTTTACTTGGACGGGTTGGTTATAATCTATCTACCTATCAAGGCTGGCTGAAAAAGAAAAGAAAAATGACTCGGCAAAGCGTCGCACTTTATGCCTACGTATTCTCATCAGAGAATGAGAAATCAGAGTCAACGTAGTTCGGCCTACGAAGGATTACGGGAAGATGGGTGAAGGTTGCTCGCTAGGATATCGCATCCTATGCCTACGTACTTCCACACAGCATGGAAGATCAGAGCAAATGTAGTTCAGGAAACTACGGGTTATCTCTTGAAAGAAGTGTTTTTTTATTATGTTTGCGATTTCAACCGTACTAGAGACTATGACCTGAGAGTGAATGCGTCGTACGTCACCCAAAGGGTACCATACTAGACATCCAATCTCAGATAGCTTAAGGCTCGTAACGTACGAAAGAAATCATTCATGATTACCGTATCTTAAACTGCTTTGAGATGAGAAGAGAACAGACCCAACTAGGAGGGGGGCTATCAAGTCCTACTGTTATCATGCCATGGATTCATCCTATGGTTGAGGTTTGAACAGGGAACTCCTAGAAGTTGTCATGCATAGGTTTCAACCTAAAAGTCTATCATCAAATCCTTATCAAAGGAAATGAGAGTCCTAAAGGATCATGTCAATGATACACCAAAACAGACAAAGCATCAGCTTAACAGTAAAATGCATGCAATGCAAGTGAGGGAGGAAATGTGTGTGGGACTTCAGCCTCCACAAGCTCATCTCAACCTCAAGCCAGTCATGAAATAACAGTAATCATACTGAAAAATAACAACATGCCATCAAGCGATAAACAGTAAAAGAAATGAAGTGCCATAAGGCAAACAAACCACCTGCTTGAGAAAGAAATTATCTACATCTAATCTCTAATCCTAAAAACCTGATCAAATCTAAGCAAAGCCCTAAAGCAAAACCCTAATCAGAAGAAAGCAAAGCCCTAAAGCAGAACCCTACACAAGAGAAATCAATCCCAGTCTTCAAGCTTCAGAACAAGCTTACCAAAGAAAGGGAGCTAAGTAGGCAGACTCATAGTGTCTTCCTCAGGAAAGCACTAGGAGGTGTATACTCAGGAATCGTATCCTATGTGGCTCAACAACTGTGATCAGTTTACATTCCTCCTCAGGAGAAACTAAACTCACAAGCAGGCTCCAACATCACTGGATATTTGAGAAATCCTACCTGAACTAGTGGAACTAAGTGAATAGACCCATAGGACCTTCCTCAGGAAAGTACCAGGAGGCTTCCACTTAGGAATTGTATCCTACGTGGTTCAACAACTGTGATCAGTTTACATTCCTCCTCAGGAGAAATTAAACTCACAAGTTGGCTCCAACATCATTGGATACTTAAGAAATCCTAGATAAACTAAGGGAGCTAAGTGAACAGACCCATAGGACCTTCCTCAGGAAAGTACTAGGAGGCTTCCACTTAGGAATTGTATCCCATGTGGCTCAACAACTGTGATCAGTTTACATTCCTCCTCAGGAGAAATTAAACTCACAAGTTGGCTCCAACATCATTGGATACTTAAGAAAGAGGTGAGAATAAAGAATGAAAGTTATTCCTAGTGCCTTCCTCAGGAAAGTACCATGAACTTCCTCCAAACTTCAGGATCTCAAACCTCACAGACAGGGAATAATCTCCAAGCTCTGGGTCTCTGAGTCTTGATCTTCAATCTTCTCTTCCCTGCTCCTTCAACAAGCTCTTCAAAACAAACTAAGCCCCACAACAAATTCCCCAAAATAAACCCCAGAGATAGCCAAATAACCACAGAACAGCCAAAACCATCAGTCAACTTCAGAAAATACCTAGAAATACTACAGAGAGGGGGAAAAATCTAACAATTATTCACAAGGGTCTATAACATCTACCCATAACATCCCTATATGCCCATACCCAAAAATCAAAACAAAACTCTCTAAAGAAAATGAATTTCCTTACCTATGCATAACATAAACCCTAATTAGGATACCCTAATGCTAACCTAATTAATCTAATCAAATTTTAATCTAAAAATCAAGAATTAAATCCTATGGGGAACTATGATTCAATATCTAATCACACCAAAAAGAATGAATTAAAAAGCCTAAGGGAAAGTCTTAAAAGAAATTCTACAAAATTGGATATCAAACTAAACCTATTTAAAAGAAAAATACTCTAAAAATATTAAAAAAAATAAAATGGAAATTTTATTTATTTATATTTTTCTAGACAAATTTTTTAACCTATAGAAAAAACAAGAATTAAAAAAGATCAATTTTTCAATTTTCTATGAATTTATTCAAATGCAAGAAAATTAAAGGAATTAAAAAAAATAAAAGGAATTAATTAAAGGGGAGGGGGTGCGAATAGAAGCAGCGCTCAGTTGATTTGTTGGATGGGCCAGAACACGGGGGTGGGGAAAGTAAACATTCGCTGGGCCCAAGTCTCAGGTTTAATGAAACGACTGAGTTTCATTACTCAGTCTTCCCTCCCTCACTCGTTTGAACATGGGCCGTTGGATTGACATCCCCGGTCAAGGGTCTTGGCTTCATCCAACGCCTGCTGCTCGTCTTCAACCTTCCTAGGGTTTACGAAAAAAGAAAAAAACTGCCATGAAAGCTTCTCCCAGCGCAACTTCCCTCGCCTCATGCTCTCTCGTTTCTCAACGAAAACCAAATCCATGAAGAGCAAAAGTGCTCTACTTTCCAAGCAGAATACAACCATGGTCATAGTTTTTATCAAAGCTTCCCCAAACGTCAAACCCGATACCCCCAACTCCATTAATACTCCAACCTCAAGCTCAATATTTTTCCAGTTTCTTGGCATCAAAATGCTCTCCTCATTGCCCTAATGACTCTAAGCTATTAATCTTGTGTTAATATCCACTAAAACCCGAGTTCTTGCTCATTAAAGAATTGATGCTCAATGTTCAATCTTCATGGAATGATCCTAAACTTCCCAGCCTTGATCCCTAGGGGTCTCTAATCATGCCTACCCTAACCACATGCTCTAATATTGAATAATTAAGGAGATACAAGTGCTTTTGCAAACCTGTTACTTGATGATGGCAAGGGTAGTTACACTCCAATCCAGCTCTTGCCACTTGCCAAGCTTGCTCTACAATGGATGCCAAGACTCCTAGGAGCAGTGGTTCTTGATCAAACCCTTTGATTCACTCTAGCCAATCCTTCATGCAATTTGGATGGAAGCTTCGAATCACCTATACCAGTCACCAAATCTGATCACTCTTGCATGCTTCTTACTCCATGATGATGGTGGAAGATGATTGTAACAAGAAATTTAGTAGTAGATGAGGTTTGGATGAAGTTTGAAATCAAAATGCACTTTGGAGTGATGGGATCAAAATAGGTATTGCAAACTTAATGAATCACCAACCAGGGTATGGATCATCTCTAGGGGATATATAGGTGCCAATGGAAATGTGTGGAAGCTTTGAGAACCTTCCAAGAAGTTTCTAGAATGTATCACGCAATGAGAATTTGAATTTTCCATATTGAGTAAATCTCATGCAAACTCATGATAAACCATGCAATCCCACTCATTTTCTCCCCATATGATATTATGACATGAAAACAAGGCCTTACAAACCCTTATGTAGCAATTTCTCCTTTTTCCTTTTGGTGCCTTAAGATGCAAGAATGAAAATTACAAAGCAACTCCAATTTTTAAGCCTAAAATCAAAAATCTACTTGAACCATTGTTTTTAAAATGATGTTTGTAGTCAAAATGACATATTGGATGACCCATTTTGGATTTGTAGATCTCTCAAACCAAAATTCCATTTCAACTTTTTCAACTTATAAGCCATTTACATGCCATTTGAACCACTTTTAAAAATCCATGCTCTAAGCTTTTTCAATAACTCATGACCTCTTTTATAGGCTTAAAATGCCATTTTGAACAACTTTCATGTTTTGAGTTTTTCCATTTGAGGCTTGGAAATAGGAGATATGGCCTTTGCTTAAAATGACCTATAACTGCCAAATGACCAAAATACCCCTGTCTTGTTCAAACCATAAGTTGAGTTCTACAAATCCTATCAAGGACTTATAGTACTCTCTAGAAAGCTAAGAAGATTCTCTTAAACATTCATGTTGACCAAGAAATCATAGGAATCATCCTACTAGGGCAAAAGTTGTCTGCAAGTTGGGTGACTTTCAAGGACCCAGATTCACACACATCAGCTGACCTGTAATTTGTCCAAACCATAACTTGAGCTCTGCAACTCCTATCAAGGACTTCTACCACTCAAATTAAAGCTAAGAACAATCTATACAACATTCATGTTGTGGGGAAGATGAGATATCAATCACATCTTGAGCTAAAACTGCCTGGAAGATAAGGATCAAATTAGGGTTTTTTCACTGACAATCCTCAGAAACCCTAACTCAAAACTTCTCAAACTCCTCAATCATGATGAGTTGGTCTAGGAATCATCTTTATAACACCTCTATGCATTATTCCATGATCTCATGGCCCTTGGATTAGGTCTCAACCTTCTCCAAATCTTCAGCTGATCTAGGGTTGACCCAGTCAAAACCCTAATTCTACCATTCTTGGTTGAATCTTCTGAATTCTTGCACAATGACTTCTCTGGGCTTCATGATGGCTATCAAGACATCTCATAGGCTTTCTCAAAGTCTCAGAATCATCTGAGGGGCACTCACAACTCTCAAGCTATGAGGCACATAACTCTAGTTCCAACCAATTCCTCTGAGGATCTTTTGAACTTTCTGATGAAGGCATCAACCTTCAAACACTTGATGGATAAATAAATGTTGGTCAAATTTTGGGGTGCAACAGATACCGTGTGATATCAGTTCACTCTCCAGCAGAAGTCCAATCATACCGGGCGCATCTGCTATTCCTCAGCAGAGTTATATTCCCCAGCAGGGTGTTACTTCAACGAGGTGCTTGGTTAAGTTCCCAATCCCCAGCGGAGTTGATCCCACTCTTCCAGCATTTATTTTGCTGGAATAATTTGGTAGCACCTGGCTATCCCCAGCGGAGTCGGCATTATCTTCAGCATTTATTTTGCTGGAGCGGTTTCTGTATCCCAGCAGTTCGAGTCTGCATTTGCATGGGCATATGGTGTCATACTTACATCTACCAAATAAACACGCGTAGCATTTCCATGTCGAATGGAGCATTGAATCATTGTTAAAAATACGCATTTTTGAAACATAGACCAGGTTGGGTAACAGTTTGTGTTCAAGTATTGTTTCCCATGCAGGTGGAAGGAGCTCTTACTCAAATGAATTACCAAAACATTCAAGATCTCGACGAGAGACATTCAAGGATAATGTCAGTTTCGGCAGTATTCCCCACAGAGTTATTTGTGTAAATTTCTCTTGTTTTTCCCGCCAGAGTTAGTAGGCAAAATCTCTCCTTGTCCCCCAAGCAGAGTTATTTGTCGTCAAAGGGTTTCATGAATCAGAATTTCAAAGGCTGCCGCCGGTTATCAGAACAGACGTCCGGTAGTTTGGTTTCCAAATATCCCTAGTAGAGTCCGCCTCAAAGTTGCTGTAACGTCAGAGTTAAGAAGTTTGTGGGCCAGGACCAATGGAGGAATGAGTCCTGACGTGGACAATTTTATAGACAGGTTTTCTTCGTGTTAGAGATGTGAAGTCCTGACGTGGACAGATTGATTTCCTCAGGTTGATGAAACGTGCTAGTCCTAACGTGGACAAATTTGATTTCTTGGTATTGATTGAATGTGAAGTCCTGACGTGGACAAAGTGGGTTACTCTTCGGTTTGGTGTCCTGACGTGGACCATTTATTTCCAGTAGATATCTTTATTCGTAATGGTGAAATGTGCGTCCTGACGTGGACAAGTTTATAGTTCTTCGTGTTGACAAGATGCGCGAGTCCTGACGCGGACAAGGTCATCTTCCATCGTGTTAGTGTAGCGCGAGTCCCGACGTGGACAAGTTTTATTCCTTCAGCAGGTTGAGATGTGGGTCCTGACGTGGACAAGTTTTATTTCCCCAGCGAGTCGAAGGTGCGCAAGTCCTGACGTGGACAGTTTCATCTTCCTTTGTGTTGACGCAGCATGAGTCCTGACGTGGACGAATTTTATTTCCTTAGCGGGTCGAAGATGTGAGTCCTGACGTGGACAAATCAAGAAGAGATGGGAGTCCTGACGTGGACCAATAAAGATTGATTCCTTACGTGGAAAATTTGTGTTTCCTTACGTGGAAAGATTGGGTCCCTTACGTGGAAAGATAGATTGTTTCCTTACGTGGAAAGATAGATGGTTTCCTTACGTGGAAAGAAGACGCACTCCTTACGTGGAAAGAAGTTAATTCCTTACGTGGAAAGAAGAGGTATTCCTTACGTGGAAAAGTTTAGTCCTGACGCGGACAAAGCCATAAGAGGCGATTCCTTACATGGAAAGGTGGGTCCTTACGTGGACGGAGTTGTATTCCTTACGTGGAAAAAAGATGGTTTCCTTACGTGGAAAGGTGGGTCCTAATGTGGAAAAGTTATTCCTGACGTGGAAGAGTTTAGTCCTGACGTGGATAGATACAGAAGAGATGATTCCTTACGTGGACGGTGTTATTCTTAACGTGGAAGAGTTTATTCCTAACGTGGATGATTTATTTTTGATAAAATGCAGACGAGTTATCCCCAGCGAAGTTACCGAGATTTTTTCTGGGTTGACAGCAGGTGGAGTCCTGACGTGGACAAGTTTGGTTGAGATTTCTTCGTGTTGACGGCACAGGCGTCCTAACGTGGACAAAGTTCTATCCCTGCGATGACAGAATCTTTTTCAGGCCGATATGGTGAAAATAATTCCCCGCACGGTCGCTAATGGATCAGTTGGTTGCTGTAACAGCTAGATTCAGTTGATGGATGTCGTTTCCCCAAGCAGTGGTGCAGTTTATTTCTGCGGTTGGCAAATTTCCGGGTTCTTAGTATTCAACCATCTCGTACCTCGAATGTTTGAATGCCATTCTCTATTCACCCAATCGGGTCCAAGTCGCTTGAATAGGGGCAGTTGTTGCACCCTAAAATTTGCTCAACCTATTTCACTTGGTTTATGTTTCAATAACATTAGCATTTGCATATAGAGTCATGTACATAGTCTAGTCATCTGCATAGCATAGCATAGCATAGCAAGTCATTCAACAAGGGACCAAGTACTATTCTCATCTCTATGAGCCTACCAAGAGGTTATTATTCAAATTCAAGCATATCCAAGTCATCAGAAAGAAGTTGAAAGCTAAAGAAGTCAGTGGATCAAGCAGTGAATCTATCTCCTATCTTGAGGGTATTTGAAAATCATCAAAGAAGTTGTGAGCTGTGAATTGAAGGCATGGGGAGTATCTAGACATCATGGAATACTTAGAAAGTCATTTGGAGAAGGAGACAAGTCATTGGTATGATCACAAGAGTTGCAGTTGAAGACAGTCAACTAGGGTTTCATCTGGGTCAACCCTGGGTCAACTCTAGGTCAATTGATTGATTGAAGGGTATTAAGGTCTATTGGAGAGATGTGGGGTTCATCATTTGACATGTGAATAAGGATATGGTGATGTGCCAAGAAGAATTCAAGAGAAATCAAGGAGAAGAGGAGTTTCTAAATTAGGGTTTCTGTGTAAAATCCCCTAGTTTAGGTCAAATTTCGAAGCAAGATAAGTCAAAATGCAAGCTTCAAATGGATCCTTGGTCAACATGAAACTTGTAGAGGATCTCAAGACCTTTAATTTTAGTGGTGGAAGACATCAAGGAGATTTATAGAACTCAAGTTATGGTCCTTTCAAGTTACAGGTCATCTGAGGTATCTGAAATTTTGTCTGTGAAAGTTACTTGTCTTCCAAGCAACTTTTACCCCTCAAGGAGATTTCAAATGAATTTCTGGTCAACATAAGAGTTTTTCCTAATTGTCTTATATTTCTATAATGGTATGGTATGCCTTCATATGATGTTTGTAACTCTACTTATGGTCTTGGCAAGCAAAGGGTATTTTGGTCATCTGAGAATTACAAGTCATTTCAAGCCTATGCCCAAAACTCATACAAGGAAGCTTCAAATGGAAAAATTCACAACATCAAACTTTCTCCAAATGACATTTTGAGTCTAGAAAAGTGACCATGAAAGATTGGAAAGCCTCATAGCTCAAGGTTTCAAAATTGGTGAATTTAATGAATGAAAAATGACCTAAAATTGAGATTTTTCATAATTTGGCCAAATGGGATGAAATTATAGGTCATTTTGATTGGAAAAAATGTTTTAAGAACATTGGCAAAAGTAGATTTTTGAGTTTGGTTCAAGATTTGAGAGTTATGCTTGGTTACTTACAAAAGAAGTTACATAATTCAAATCCAAGGGAAAGTGTGCATGGGAAGTTTCTCCAAGGTTCTAGGACTTTCTATTGTCATCTATATATTGAATTGAAGAGCTTCATGCCATGGTTGGTGAATCACTTTGTTCAAAACACAAGTTTCACATCATTCTTCCAATTTGCAAAAGCATTTCAAACTCCATAAAATCTCTATCAATTCCCATTTTTCTTGATTTGTTCATCATCAACATCATTCAAAGATCAGAATTCACACAAAAACTTGGTTAAATTGAAGAGGAATCGTGCCATACAACTTCATCATCCAAGGAGCAAGAATTTGGTGATTGCAAGATTCAAGAGCTTGGAGCAAGATTCATTGCATACAGAACTCATAATCAAGTTCACTGATCCATTTCCACTCACTGAAAGCATTGGATCAAGAGAATTCCATAACTGTTTTCACCATTTGCACCAGGTTGGTTTCTCATTCGATTTGCTTGTTTTAGTTAGAATGTTAGAGTTTTGTTAGGTTAGAACTGTTAGGATAGGTTAGATGATTGATTTTGGTGAGTTTGAGGAAGTTTCATGAAGGTTAACAATGGTGTACCAAAACTGTTAGAGCTTAGAACATCAAGGATAATGCACGATAATCATGGATATGTAGCTTAAAAGAATCAGCATAAGGTGTAGATCATGTTAGGATAGAAATGAGCAAGAATTCTCATGGTTGATAACAGGTGATAATGGTGGAATCCGAATGTTCTACCTATCGGGTTTGGAGTTTGGTTGAGTTTTAGAGGAAGATAATGGTATGGTTGTGTAGAGGGAAGAAAATAGAGCATCTTTGCTCTTTACATCGAGTGAATTCATGGAGAGACGAGGGAGAACAAAGAGGTATAAAATCTGTGCATGGTGATGAGATTTTCTGAAACCCTAGGGTTTCAAGGTTGAAGATGAACTTTGGGCCACACGATCATGATTTTGACCTTGACTCAGATTGCAATCCAATGGCTGTGGTTTAAAACTGAAAACGGAGGGAGATTCAAAAGGTGCTACGCACCGTTTCATTAAAACTCCATCTGATGGGCTTTGAATTCCTTGCTAACGCCACCCCCAAACGCAAGGCCCAATGAGATTATAACTAGATTTCTTGCTATATGCACCGTTCTGTGTTTTTTTATTTTTTGTTGAAGTTTTCTAAATGCATTGGGCCCAGACGCGCTTGCTATGCGCGCCCCCCAGTCTGGGCCCATCCTTTTATTTCAATTGGTTTGCTTACTCCCTGCACCCCTCTGCCAAATTAATTCATTCATTATTTTCTTAATTCATTTCATTTCTTCAAAAAATCACAAAAAATTGGAAAATGCTTATTTTTAATTGGTTGTTTTTACATATTGTTCATATTTTGGTCAAGAAAATTATCATTCAAAAAAATTCCATTTTCATTTTATTTTTATATTTTTGGTATATTTTTCTTTAAAATAGGATTAAATAATGTTTAGTTTAGTGCATGAATTTGTTGATTTTAGTTTGGTTAGATGCTTTTATATTTTTGATCCATTCTTTTTAGGTTGATTAGCTTAGACCTTTAGCTTGTACATAGAATTTAATTCATGATTTTAGGATTTAATCTTAGGTGATTTGTTTAGGTGTGAATAACATGATCAAAACTAGGGTTTAGGAGATAACATAGGTAGATTAAATCATTTCCCTTAGGAGTTGTAGATTGAATCTTTGGGGTATGGGACTATAGGGATTATGGGTAGTTAATAGATCCCTTAGAAAATATTAGGATTCCCCTACTGCTATTAGTATACTGCTTATATTTGTTTGACTGTGTGGTGTGCCCTCTCTAGGATTATTTTCATTTGTCTGTATGGGGTATTGGGTTTGCTTGGGGATTGGGAGAGCTGAAGACTTTGATGATGAAGGCCATTGGAGATCAAAGAGAATTAAGACCAACTTCTAGAGTTGATGAGGAGTATCCTTTGCTGACAGCTGTTGAGGAGTATAGGGTTTAGGAGCTAGGCAGAGCTCTAGAGTAGAAAGCTTGATTCACAAACATGGAAGGCCTTGTCTGCCCCCATTCTTTCTCTATGATTCAAAGTCTCTTTCAAATATCCACCCCCTTCCTTTGGAAGGATTAGTGAATGTATTTGAAAGATACAACTTTTGAGAGAAATCTATTTGTACAATGTTAACAGTTAATGAGCCACCCTTGGTAGGCAGTCGACTGTTTAACATTCATTCCCTCTTGTTAATTGATATTCCTCTTGGAGATTGAGACTTGAAGAAAAGCCATTGCAGATGGAAGACTGATGACAAAGACCTTGCTTGAAGGCTGTGGAGATGGAGACTGAGGCTTGCTTGAAGCTTGTAGCTGTTTGGAGATGACTTGAAGGCAGATGTTGATGCAGAGCTGCTGTGGCTGTTTATTCTTTTAGCTGTTTCATTTCTGATGTATTGATTGGTTTTCCCTGACTGTATTGTTTGCTGTTTACCCTGTTGGGTTGAAAGTGAATTCTGTTCACTTTTGCCTATTGTTTTCTAGGTTCGAGGTTGAGTGGGACTCCCTTGCCTCGCTTGTATTGCTGCATCCATGCATTTTACTGCTTTATTATATACCTGCTATTGTTTTTGTTTCCGTCTATTCCCTTAGGATCTCTGTTTCTCTCTGCGCAAGAGAGGAGCATGATAGACATTAGGTCTTAATCCATGCATGATAACATTAGGTTAGCTTGATTCCCTTCGCAGCCATAGGGTAGAGTTCTGTCTCTTCTTTCTCAAAAACAAACAGAAAAACACAATAAGATTTCAAACATAATAAAAGACACTTCTTCCGTAAAAGAATGTGAACTCATCAAAACGTCATTTTTGTCCGCTTGGACCGGTAATCAGAAAAACCTTGTTCAGAAGGAATAAAAGCAATCAAGACAGACCTGTGTCTTCTGTGGCCCGAGCTACGTTTGCTCTGATCTTTCATGATGTATGAAAGTACGTAGGCATAGGATGCGATATCCTAGCGAGCAACCTTCCCCTCCTTTCCCGTAGGTAGGCGAACTACGTTGACTCTGATTTCTCGTTCCAGACGGGAATACGTAGGCATAAAGTGCGATACTTTGCCGAGTCATTTTCTTTTCTTTTAACCCCTGACCTGTAGAGTAGATAGAATAACAATCCATACCCAAAAACAAGCGTGGATCCCGTCGAGTACGACGGACGTGAGGGGTGCTAATACCTTCCCCTTGCGTAACCGATTCCCGAACCCAGGTTTTGGTTGCGATGACCATACCTTTCTCGTCTTTGCGGTAGGTTTACTCTGAGCGTTTCCTTTCCCTCCGTTGGGATAAATAACACACGGTGGCGACTCTTCTGTTCAGCCGGCGCCGATTTTCGCAGTAGCGACACTTGGCAGTAAAAAGCCAAAGCAGTCTGAAAACTCTGCAGATAGAGAAGTAGTCTTCACAGACTCTGAAGGCTCAGAGGCAGACAAAGCTCAATTGAAGGAACCAGAAGCAACGCCAGATGCAATTCCTTTAACTTCTCAGATGAACAATTTAAACATCTCTGAAGAATCAACTGTTAGAGGATCATCTTCCAGAATCAAAGCTTCTCATCCAGAGAATGTTATTATTGGAAAGAAGGATGATCCTATCAGAACAAGATCCTTTCTTAGATCATCTGAAGCATCATTATTTGGACTGGTGTCAGTAATTGAACCAACTTCTGTAGATGAAGCTCTGCAAGACGATGATTGGATTATTGCCATGCAAGAAGAGCCAAATCAATTCACCAGAAATGATGTGTGGGATTTAGTTCAAAGACCAAAAGGATTCAATATAATTGGAACTAATAGGGTCTTCAGAAATAAGCTTAATGAGAAAGGAGAAGTTGAAAGAAATAAGGCATGGCTTGTTGCTCAAGGGTACAGTCAACAAGAAGGTATTGATTATACTGAAACTTATGCTCCAGTGGCAAGGTTAGAATCTATACGCCTTCTTATTTCATTTACTGCACAAAATAACATCACTCTGTATCAGATGGATGTTAAAAGTGCCTTTCTAAATGGTATTATAGAAGAAGAAGTTTATGTCCACCAGCCTCCTGGTTTTGAGAGTGAAAAATTTCCAGATCATGTTTTCAAACTAAAGAAATCTCTGTATGGTTTAAAACAAGCTCCCAGAGCTTGGTATGAGAGATTGAGCAATTTTCTTCTGGAGAAAAATTTCATCAGAGGCAAAGTGGACACAACACTCTTTTGTAAATATTTTAAGAAAGATCTTCTAATTTGTCAAATATATGTGGATGATATCATATTTGGATCTACCAATACTATGCTGGGAAAGGAGTTTGCTCAATGTATGCAGGAAGAATTTGAAATGAGCATGATGGGAGAATTGAGATTCTTTATGGGAATTCAAGTCAACCAAACTCCAGAGTGCACTTACATACATCAGACCAAATATGTTAAAGAACTTCTGAAGAAATTTAACATGACTGATAGTAAGCTGGCAAAGACTCCCATGCATCCAACTAGTTCACTAGGCAAGGAAGAGGTAAGTAAGAAAGTAGATCAGAAACTCTACAGAGGTATGATAGGATCTCTTCTTTACTTAACTGCTTCTAGACCTGACATTCTATTTAGTGTATGCTTGTGTGCTAGATTCCAATCAGATCCTAGAGAATCACACTTGACAGCTGTCAAGAGGATTCTAAGGTATCTGAAAGGTACTTCTAATGTGGGTTTGTGTTACAGAAAATCTGATGATTTCAAATTAGTTGGATTCTGTGATGCTGACTACGCTGGAGACAGAGTGGAAAGAAAAAGTACTTCTGGAAGTTGTCAATTTCTAGGAAGAAATCTAATCTCTTGGTACAGCAAGAAGCAACCCACAATTGCACTATCAACCATAGAGGCAGATATTTGAAAGTAAAATTTCTATATTTTGTGATAATACTTCTGCTATATGTTTGTCTAAAAACCCCATTTTACACTCTAAGGCAAAACATATAGAAATTAAGCATCATTTCATCAGAGACTATGTTCAGAAGGGAATTATAAATTTAGCCTTTGTTGATACAGATCATCAATGGGCAAACATTTTCACAAACCCCTTGTTGAAGATAGATTCAAATTTATTCTGAAAAATGTTGGTTTGGATTTGTGTCCAGAATAATATTTGTCATAAGCAAATTTTACAGATGCAAAAATGTTTAATGCTCTGAAGTATTTCATCTAATCATTTATTCATTTCCTTAAATTACTTTATTTATGAAACTCTGAACTAACAATGCTCAGAGGATCTGAACGTTGGTTAACGTTTCATTTCTCAAGAGAATTTAGAAGCACATGCAAGCAAACACGTGTCACTCTGAATCTGCAAAGGTGGCGTGTACACTACTGAAGAGACGTTTGAGGTGAAGTTTGAATAGTGAAAATCTTGATTTTCCCCCCAATTTGTCAGAATCAATAAATGCTTGAAATGATTTTTATTCTTTTTCATTAAATGCTATGTGTGAACGTGCCATTATCTGACTGTTTGTTTGCCTAAGTGTTTACTATAAATATCACACTTCTCACCACTCTCACACTTTTCACATCTCAATCGTTTATGCATTTTTGTCTTCTTTTCTCTCTTCACAAAAACCCTAAGCGTTTGACAAACTCATCTTCAATGGCAACTTCATCATCCACTGCTGCACAATTTCAATCAACCATGGTTGCAGTTACTTCTGCAAATATGGGTGTGACTCCATATACGACACCAAAGAGAACTTTGTTAACACCTGTTAACAAACTGGAAGTTCTCTGTGAATCAATGGTGGAATTTGATTCACTGGCTGAAAATGGTTTTGAGTTTCGCTCCATAATTGATGCTCAAGGATGGGTAAAATATTTTGACAGACTTTTTGGACCAGTTTACCCCCTTCTAGTAAAAGAACTCTGGATCCATGCTGCTGTATACCCTAAGTTTATCTTATCTTCTGTTCTGGGTAAAGAGATAATCATCACAGAAGATCTGATCATGAAACTCATTGGATATGAGGAGACAGATGGAGTATCTCATCTTCCAGCTGGGCGTGTAGATATGGATGAAGTATATGAGGAAGTGATGACTGCTGCACAGGCCTCTAATAAGTTCAAAGATATGAAACCTGATTATAAGATCTGGGCAAAGATTTTCATGGGATGCATTCATCACAGAAAGTCTACAAACTCTCCAGACTACGTAAACAATGAACAACTCTACTTTATGTACTGCTTAAGTCAGAGCACCAAGGTAGATCTTCCCTACATTCTGTTTATGCACTTATGGAATCATATAAATGCCTCCAGAGAATATGTGAAAGAAAAAGGTCAGAAGATCAGAACATGGATTCCCTTTGGAAGGTTAATTTCAGATTTTCTGACAGAAAATGGATTGGTGACTGCTCTATATGCTGCTGGAGTCACAAATGAACTTGAATTCATTCTTGGAAAACCTCTGAATGCAAAGAGTCTTCAGAGACTAAAAATTGTAGAAGAACTCACAACAGCACCCAAGAAGCTGAATATCACTGAACTCAGTCAAAAGAGAATCCCAGTAGATGACTACCCTCTGTTCTTTGCTGAAGAACCAAGGGAAATAATAGTGAGTTATATTGATGCTTGCAAGGCAGATGGAACGCCCATTCCTGCAGATATTCTGAAAAGAGCAAGGGAACCATTGCCTGTTGGAGGAGAAGAGATCACAAGAAAAAGAAGTCAATCAGAAGCAGAAGCTGCGCCTGTTCAGAAGAAGCCCAAAGTTGCTGAGAAGCCTCAGAAGCTGATAAAGAGGAAAGCATCTGGAGACACTCCTTCTGTTCCTGCAAAACGTATCAAGATTAAAGGTACCAAATCTTCTGTATCTTCTGTAAATAATACTATTGTAAATGATTCAACATTTAAGTCTATCCCTAAACCACCTTCTACTCAGAAACAATCTGTTACTGCTCCACCTCATATATCTGTTCCATCCCCACAAAAATCTTATAATCCTGCTTCCATCTCACCTATAAAACCTTCTACTACACAATCATCTGTACCAAAACCAACAACAACAAAACCACAAAATCAGACTCCACAACCAGAAATACCAACAAAACAATCTGCACCACAACAACAACAATCTGAACAACAAAAAGAAAAACCATCTGAACAACAACAACAACCACAAGAAAAACAATCTGTATCACATCAAACACAACAACTAGAAAAACAATCTGAACCACAAACACAACAACAAGAAAAACAACCACAACCAGAAAAACCACCATCAAACACATCTGAAACCATTGCATCTGTACCAGTTACTTCTGAACCTATAAAAGCTACATCAGAACCACCTACATCAGAAACAGCGAACCCATCTGGAACCAATATCCCTGAGATAGAGGTTCTAAATGTTACACCTCTCAAAACTGTCTTTGAAGTGTCCTCTACCTCTTACACTCCAACCACATCATCAAATTCCTTAGAATCTGATATACACCCAGATTTTCTGATATCCCCCTCTCACAGAACTTCTGAAGTAAACCAACCAGAACCACATGTCTCTTCTGAAGTTCTTATTCCAAATCCTATTCCAACACCTAAACCATCTTCTGAAATCATCATTCCCAATCCTACACCCAGGTCAAGCACATCTGAGTGTGTACCCTTTGCTTCGTTTAAACTGTTTTCATCACACCTTCACAAACTTCCCTATGGTTTAAAAATAAAATATTTCTATGACAGATTTGAACCATCTGAAACCATCACTTCTCTCAAACCTAAACTTACCATCATTCTACCATCTATGCTTCAATCCTATATTAAAACAATGTCAGTAGTATCTTCATCAGATCCAAAACCATACTCTGCTATATCTGCTAAATCTGATATACCTGCTTCATCTAATAAACCTACTAGTTATGATAAACCTGCTAAATCTGCTTTCAAACCTTACTCTGGTAAACCCTTTGATGTGGTTTCCTATCCAACAAAAGCAAAGCCAAATCTGTTGAATGCTTTATCCAGATCCAAACCTAACAAATCATCTGAAATTCCATTCATACCCTACTACCCTCCTCCTCTGATCACCATTCATAAATCCATCTTTCCACCTACTCCCCGACCCAAGCCAATAACATTGGAAACTCTGTTACATCCAAGACCTAGACTAAATTTTGATCATTTATTTACAAGTTTTTTGCAAGAAATACAGATGTATATAGGTTCTGTACAGAGGAAGTGTTCATCAAAAATGGATGCAAAGGAATCTGATGTCATTTGGAATGGCTTCATAAACAGATTCAACACTGTAGCATCAAATCTGAAGAACGTATGTTCTGATGATGCGAAGCTCAGATTTGCTGAAGCTGCTAGAAGTCTGTTTTGGACTGTTAAGAGATCTGGACCATTACTTCTTATAGATGCTCCTTCATCATCAAAAGAGAACATTGAATATGCATCTGAAGACAACCCCCTGGAAATGACTCTGATAGAACATCCTTCTGGCTCTACTGCTCCTAGCTCCAACGCCCATATGGACATTGACTCTGTTCAAGCTTCAGAAACTATTCCACCTTCTTCATCTGAGATCAAGAACGAATATCCAGATCTTGAAGATAAGATTGCAGTTTTAGAAGCTAGTCAATCAGAAATCAAGTCATGGATGGCTAAACAAGATAAGAAGTCTGAAGACATGGTTGAGTGGATGTCTAAACAGGATCAGAAGAATGAGACCATGGCTAAGTGGATGTCAAAACAAGAACAGTCTTCTTCTGAGATCACGGATCTGTTGAAGATGCTTTTGTCAAAACACTCTTAGTTTATTTTTGTTGTTGTTTGCATCTGATGTTTGCACATGTATTTGAATATCTTCTGATGTGTGTACTTTTGCTCTGAATGAATGAATGAATGTTTCAAAGTTTTCTCCACATGATTTATCTCATTTGCTATTTTCTTTTATTTGTCTTTTCAAAGTTATTACTTTTTGCTTATGACAAAAAAAGGGGAGAAAATAGATCTGAACTGTTTAATTAAACTTCACCAGAATGAAACTTCAGACATATCAATTTTATCTAACATAAAATCTGAGTATTTCAGAATATTTGATAAGTATACTCTGTAAAAGAAACTCTGAGACTCTCAGATCATTTTGACAATTATCAGAATCTGACTCTGAAATATGCAAGACACTCTGACTCTCAAATGATAAAGATCAATCAAGCTCTAACTCTGAAAAATACTCAAGACAAAAGGGAAGTTTCTATTCCTTATTCATATTTAATTCAGGGGGAGATTCATCATCTCAGGGGGAGTTATAATTATTCTATTTTCAATTAAACAAAATTTCTGATGTTTTTGTCATCATCAAAAGGGGGAAATTGTTAGAACACATATTGGTTCTTAATAATATCTCTATGTTTTGATGATAACTATTATGAAATTTTGTAATTAAGAGTTATATACTCTAAAATTTGCTTAAGAGTGTTTGCTGCAGATATTTAAGTAATTATCACTCCAGAAGCAAATCAGAACTGAACATAAGAAATATGCTAGACTCTGAAGCGTCAGATGCATCCATTAGAAGATTCTGAATGTTGTCAACAGAAGATCCTGAGCGCTGTCTCCAAAAGGATCTAAAGCAGAAGCTCCAGAAGAATTTGAAGCAAGTCAGAAGCATCTGAACCAAAGAAGAATTATGTATGAAGAGTTTTCAAGCATAGTTACTACAGAAGATTCTGAAAGTACTAAAGCTGCCAGTACTGAGGATCTGACTCAAATATGCTCTGAACTTATACACGCTAAAAGCACACCTGCTGCAAAGACTCTGATTCAGTAAAACTCTGATCAACATCAGAAGGCTCTGATCAAATTAGACTCTGATGAATCTTGCTGAAATTTGATGAAGAAGAATTCAAAGATTATGTCCGTTGGAATATCCAAACGACTCTTTCCTTATTTATGCTAGACACAAGAGCACAGACAAAAAGGATTTCTCTGTGCTTTCTTCTTCTAGGAAAGGTCACTTGATGTGAAGACAAAAAGGCTCAGGCCTTTTGGTACACTCTTCTCAACGTGAAATACTCTTGGATCAAGCTGCCTATAAAAGCAAGTCTTCATCCATCTTCTTCATTTGACGTTTTACCTGAAAAGAAATCAATATCCAAAGCTCTCATACAATTCACATTCTTTCTAAAATTAATTTCTTTGTTCTTAATATTAAGTGAAAAAATCACAGTTGTGATAAAGCTTTATTAGAAGCAATTTAAACACTTGTATTTGGTATTACATTTGATTGTAAGAAAACCTTAAGAAGATCTAGTTAGGATCAGTAGTTCTTGAGAAGACTTTGAACATTTGTTCTTAGTGCTTACTATTGTAATCAGTTGATTAAATAGTGGATTAAGTCCTTGATTGAGAAAGGCAAATCACTCTAGGAAGGGTGGACTGGAGTAGTTGAGTTCAACGAACCAGGATAAAAATACTTGACTTTTTATTTCTAAGTTTTTATATTCATACTTATTCAACCCCCTTCTATGTATTTTCTCACCTTCACCTGAACTCTGGCTGCTCACGTCACATGACGGGAGAAAGGTCTATGTTCCAAAGCCTAAAGCTTAGATCTGGAGGAGTCGTCAAGTTTGGAGGGAACCAGAAGGGCGAGATAATTGGCTCTTGTACTATTGGTAATGCTAATCTTCCTTCCATATCTAATGTCTTACTTGTAGAAGGATTAAAACATAACTTATTGTCCATATGTCAATTAAGTGACAATGGTTATGACATAATCTTCAATCAAAAATTTGGCAAAACTGTTAGTCAAAAAGATGGCTCAGTCCTCTTTAATGGAAAAAGGAAGAACAATATTTACAAAATCAATCTTTCAGAACTTAAGGTTCAAAATGTAAAATGCCTTCTGTCTGTTAATGATGAGCAATGGGTCTGGCACAGAAGATTGGGGCATATTAATATGAGACATATATCTTAGATTAATAAACTCAATCTGTTCAGAGGACTTCCTAAATTGAAGTTCAACTCAGATGCTTTTTGTGAAGCATGTCAGAAAGGAAAATTTTCTAAATCTTCTTTCAAAAGTAAAAATGTTGTTTCAACCTCAAGACCATTAGAACTCCTCAACATAATGGAGTAGTAGAGAGGAAAAATAGAACATTGCAAGAAATGGCCAGAACCATGATCAACGAGACAAACATGGCAAAACATTTTTGGGCAGAAGCAATAAACACAACTTGTTATATTCAGAACAGAGTGTCTGTAAGGCCTCTTCTGGAGAAGACTCCCTATGAATTATGGAGGAATAGAAAGCCCAACATTTCTTATTTCCATCCTTTTGGATGTATATGTTTTATGTTGAATACTAAAGAAAATCTGAACAAGTTTGATTCTAAAGCACATAAGTGTTTCATGCTTGGGTATTCTGAACGCTCTAAAGGCTACAGAGTATACAATACTAAGACACAGATTGTGGAGGAATCTATTCATGTCAGATTTGATGATAAGCTTTGCAATAAAAAGACAAAGCAGTTTGATAATTCTGCAGATAGAGAAGTAATTCTCACAGACTCTGAAGACTCAGAGGCAGATAAGGCTCAATTGAAAGAACCAGAAGCAACGCCAGATGCAACTCCCTTGGCTGCTCAGATGAATAATTTGAATATTTCTGAAGAACCAAATGTTAAAGGATCATCCAGAATCAAATCTTCTCATCCATAAAAAATGATCATTGGAAAGAAGGATGGCCCTATCAGAACAAGATCTTTTATCAGATCATCTGGAACATCACTTTTTGGCTTGGTGTCAGTAATTGAACCAACTTCTATGAATGAAGCTCTGCAAGACAATGATTGGATGATTTCAATGCAAGAGGAGCTAAATCAATTCACAAGGAATGAAGTTTGGGATCTGGTTCTAAGACCAAAAGGATTCAATATAATTGGAACTAAATGGGTCTTCAGAAACAAACTTAATGAGCAAGGAGAAGTTGTAAGAAACAAGGCAAGGCTAGTTGCTCAAGGGTACAGTCAGCAAGAAGGAATTGACTACACAGAGACTTATGCTCCTGTGGCCAGGTTAGAGTCTATACGCCTACTCATTTCTTTTGTTGCACAAAATAACATCACTCTATATCAAATGGATGTTAAGAGTGCCTTCTTAAATGGAATTATAGATGAGGAAGTTTATGTTCATCAACCTCCTGGTTTTGAAAGTAATAATTTTCCAGAACATGTTTTTAAACTTAAGAAATCACTTTATGGTTTAAAATAAGCTCCCAGAGCTTGGTATGAGAGATTATGTAATTTTCTTCTGGAGAAAAATTTTATCAGAGGCAAAGTGGATACAACTCTCTTCTGTAAAACATTTAAGAAAGATCTGGTAATTTGTCAAATATATGTAGATGATATTATATTTGGATCTAGCAATATTATGCTTGGAAAGGAGTTTACTCAATGTATGCAGGCTGAATTTGAGATGAGCATGATGGGAGAACTCAGATTCTTTCTGGGAATACAAGTAAACCAAACTCCAGATTGCACTTACATTCATCAGACTAAATATGTAAAAGAGCTCTTGAAGAAGTTTAACATGACTGATAGTAAGTTAGCAAAGACTCAATTGCATCCAACAAGCACTTTGGGTAAGGAAGAGGTAAGTAAGAAAGTAGATCAGAAACTCTACAGAGGTATGATTGGCTCTTTTCTATACTTAACTGCTTCTAGACCTGACATTCTATTTAGTGTATGCTTGTGTGCTAGATTCCAATCAGATCCTAGAGAATCACACTTAACAGCTGTTAAGAGGATTCTAAGGTATATGAAAGGTACTACTAATGTTGGTTTGTGTTACAGAAAATCTGATGAATTTAAATTAGTTGGATTCTGTGATGCTGATTACGCTGGAGACAGAGTAGAAAGAAAAATTACTTCTGGAAGCTGTCAGTTTCTGGGAAGAAATCTAATCTCCTGGTACAACTAGAAGCAACCTACAATTGCACTGTCAACTGCAGAAGCAGAATACATTGCTGCTGCTGGGTGTAGCACACAAATGCTCTGGATGAAAATTCAACTAGAAGATTATCAGATCTTTGAGAGTAATATTTCTATATTCTATGATAATACTTCTGCTATATGCTTATCTAAAAATCCAATTTTACACTCTAAATCTAAGCATATAGAAATTAAACATCACTTTATTAGAGACTATATTCAGAAGGGAATTCTAAGTTTAAACTTTGTTGATACATACCATCAATGGGCTGATATCTTTACTAAACCCCCTGCTGAAGATAGGTTTAAGTTTATTCTGCAAAATATTAGTATGGATTTCTGTCCAGAATGAAATTTTTATCAGAAGCAACTTTCTCAGATGCAAAATGTTTAAAACTCTAAAGTATTACATCTGTTATTTATTTAATTTCTTTAATTATTATTTATGTGTGTATCTGAACTAACAAACCTCAGAGGATTTGAACGTTGGCTAACGTTTCATTTCTCAAAGAGTTTCAGAAGCACATGCAAGCAAACACTGTAACTCTGAATCTGAAAAGATGGAGTGCATATTACTGAAATGACGTTTGAGGTACTGTTTTGAATTTTGAGTTTCTTGTTTTCCCCCCAATTGTCAGAATCATTAAATGCTTGAAATGATTATATTCTTTTTATTAAATGCTAAGTGTAAACGTGCTGAACATGTGACTTTATGTGTCTCCTAATTTCCCTATAAATTCCACAACTCAACACATTTCACACTTTTCACTCTCACGAACACTCTTGTATGCATTTCTGCCTTTTGCATTGCTTTCATCTCTCTCCCAAACCCAAAAACCTTCGTAACCCTAAATCTTCAAGAACAACAATGGCTACTTCTTCATCAACTTCTGCTCAGTTTCAATCTACCATGGCAGTTGTATCATCTTCTAATCTGGGTGCTGTTCCTTTCAAGGAACAAGTTAGAACTCTTCTCACACCAGTTGAGAAATTTGAGGTTTTGTGTGAATCCTTGGTGGATTTTGCTTCATTGGCTAAAAATGGGTTTAACCTGCGTTCTATCATTGATGCTCAAGGATGGACAAAGTATTTTGACAGACTGTTTGGACCAGTCTATCCACATTTGGTGAAGGAATTTTGGATTCATTCAAATGCATACCCAAAGTTCATCGTTTCTTCTGTTCTGGGTAAAGAAATTGTTATTATTGAAGATCTTATAAGGAAGCTCATTGGATATGAAGAAACTGATGGAGTTTCTCATCTGCCAGCTGGGCGTGTTGACATGGCTGATGTATATGCTGAGGTGATTACTTCTGGAGATCCCTTAAACAAGTTTAAAGAACTGAAGCCAAACTATAAGATCTGGGCAAAAAAATTTATGGGATGCATCCATCACAGAAAGTCTATAAATTCTCCTGATTATGTGAATAACGAACAGATGTACTTCATGTTCTGTCTGAGTCAGAGCACAAAAGTGGATCTGCCTCACTTGCTCTTCTCTCATCTATGGAATCACGTCAAGTTGTCAAGAGAAGAAGTAAAGACAAAACACATGAAAGTCAGAAACTGGATTCCTTGTGGAAGATTGATCTCAGACATTCTGACTGAGAATGGTTTGGTAGCTCATTTGCATGAGGCTGGATTAACAGAAGAACTTCAATCCACTCTTGGGAAAGTTCTGAATGCTAAAAGTCTCCAGAGGATGAAAGTTGTAGATGAACTTACTTCTGTACCTGACAAACTCAATATAGAAGAAGTAACCAAACGAAGAATCCCTCTAGAAGATTTTCCAACCTTTTATGTAGAAGAACCAAAGGAAGTTCTGATCAAGTATGTTGGCTCATGTCTGGAACAAGGAATTCCAATTCCAGAAGATTTTCTAAAACGTACACCTATGCCAGATGTCTATGAGGAACATAAGAGGCAGAGAAAACAGGCTTTAGAAGAAGAAGCTGCAGGCACGCATAAGAAGAAGCATAAAACATCTTAAGAACCACAGAAGAAGCTAAAGAAAATAAAAGCTTTTGGAGAAGCACCTTCTGAAAGAGTTAAGAAAGTAAAGAAATCAGGTACTTCTACATCTTTACCTCTTATTTCTGAATTAGTACTAGAATTACCAACGGTTAACTCTGAACCCTTACCTACTCCACAACAACCAATTTCATCTGAACCCCAAAATTCTGATATACCACAAACTTGCTCTGAACCACCACAAAATATTGAATCTGTTCCAACATCACAACCTTCACTCCAAATCCCTCACCAAGAAGAACAAATACAAGATGAACCAATATACTCTGAACCACATTCTTCTGTAACTCAAACAGAAGAATCTATTCCAACTAACCCAGAACAAGAACAACCTGAACCAGAAACACAAGAACCAGAACCACTACAACCAGAACCACAACAAGAAGAAATTCCTCAACCAAATCCTATCCAACCATATGAATCTAATATTTCTGATTCAGATATTCTGGACATCCAACCCCTAAAAATTGTCTTTGACATTTCTTGCACTTCATGTCACACCACTAATTCTGGAGATTCTACTGAATCTGACTTACCACCAAAAGTCACTTTCATCCTTTCTTCCCTCTCTCCAAAACCAAAATGTAAACGAACTTTTGAATTTGTTTCTTTTGCTTCACTCAAACCATTTCCTTCTGATCCCCTTCCATATGGTCTAAAACTTAAACACTTTTATACCAGAATAGAACCTTCTGCATCTACCATTCCATATAAACCTATTTCCACAAATGTCCTTCCCTCTATACTCCAAGTCAACCAAACACAACAACAAGATATCATTCCATCTGAACCTCTACACTCACAAAACACTATATTCACTCCATATGATCCCACACCTTTTGATATCATTCCATCTCCATCCAACTTCAAACAATATTTATTTTCCAGAAAACCTAGAGTCACCACTTCATCTGATTCCCCAATATATCCTCGTCCTTTGTTTATCATCCCCACCTGCACCATACCTTCAAAACCCTCTACCTCTGTAATCCCTGAACCTGCTAAAAAATCTGTTTTCGAAGAGCTACTTACACCTAAACCCAGATTAAACGTTGGTACTCTGATTGCTGGTTTTGAGAAAGAGTTGAAAATGTGGTTATCTAAGGTGAAGAAGGACTTTCTTACAAGTATGAATCCAGATGATTCTGAGGCTCTGTGGACAAACTTCAAATCCAGATTCAACATTGTGGCTGGCAATCTTAAGAACATCTGTACTAAAGATGCCAAAGTTAGGTTTGTTGAGGCTGTCAGACTTACTCATCTGAGTGATCTTCTATGTACTCCCAGAACTCCTACTTTGCTTCTGGACCCTCCACTAGCAAAACCTGTTGTTTCTGTGACTCCTGAAAAATCTGCTCCAGAAGAGTCTGCGCCTAAAGCAAATCTGATAGATAATCAGTTGGCTCTGATGATTATAGACCAACCTTCTGAACCTGTGCCTCCAGAATCTGCATCTACAATGGTCATTGACTCTGCTCCTACTCCTGCATCTGATTCTGCTCC